>OU015463.1:40347397-40947397 GCA_907164805.1 Brachyptera putata
TTGTAGAATTACTTTCTCTCACCACCCCGTCCCACTTTCATCCTCACTCTCTGTCTCTCTCACCCACACCGCTTTATCCGTAGAGTAGACAAGCAATCACCTCGTATTATGGCTATGCAGCTCTAGCTAGTGCCGAGATGCTGATTTTCCGTGCGAATACCCGATATGGTCCTGTAGCCTCTTTCCTCTCGGATCTCTCCCGATTTCCTAGTTGAGACGGTAATGCTGGTCCAGGGACAAACATATTATACACGGATGCATTCGGAAACATAGCTGCAGGCTAAATTCTAATTAAATTGGAACCCGTTGTTGCGAGATGTTACCTTGTTGGTATGAGGCGACGAAACCTTACCCCCCCCCCCCCTCTTCTTCCTCCCTCATCCCACCGACACGACGAATCGCGTTGAAAACATCGGTAAACGTGATATTAAAACGCGTTTTATTCAAAGACAAGGGAAAGTTTTTGCTAATCAAATTCCGATCGTACGATTCAATCATTCAATCGTAGCTGAACTTGTTCGACGATATTGAGTTGAAAGTTATCGATAAGTTTATAATGGGAATGGAAATGCCAATTGAGCGAAAAAGCAAAGATGAAAATGCAAAACCCATGTGGCCATGTATTCATGAAGTTCTGTGTAAGCTTATATATGAAAAATATCGTTGATGTTCGACTCGCTCGCAGATAATAAGTATAATCATACAGCTTTTGAATAGAACTCCTGAGCTGAACATTCATTTCAAATCAGAAAAACCTGTCCAAAAAATGTATGTAACAAATTTCGAGTTAATTTGCCGTTGTTCATCCTCTAATGCGATCAAATCTAAGCGCATGAAATACGCTCAGGTGGTTAAACCGATAGATATTGTACAAGGCGTCATACTGTTAAACCTACGCGTTTCGCCAGCACGATTAGGGGTGGAAACTGCATCTCGTTTTATTACGTTTATAGTTATACTCTTTTCCATTCAATTGTAATGTACAAAACGGATCCCAACCCTTACGTTGCATCCATGTATTGTCGACTGCGTTCAGAGTGCCTGTGAAAAACTGGTCCTAATATATTCGTCGAGCTGAGATTAGCTTTGAAGGGGGTGCGGGGACAATAGTCGCGTGTCCCATATATAGGGTGCCCTCATAGCGTGCCCTCATAGGGGTAGGCGATGGTTACCCTCGTTCAACCTACTGCCCTTGCTGCGTGGAGTTACCACCAGCCGTCCATATGTCTCGTTCGTACACTCGCGAATGTTCGCCCGACGATCCTTTCGTTTTGCTACATTCAAATTATTATTAAAGTATGGCTTTTATTGATAACAAGACGTACCTTTTCGTACACAATATGTAGATTCTTTTCAGAATTGATTTTTGTCTTCAGCTACATGATATAAACTCAGTATTACCCAAATACTGATGATTGATCCACCTTGAAGTCAAATCAAGGTCCTTGTTGTGTTCTGTCTGAACAAAGCAGTACAAGTACTCGAGTGTCCGTGTGGATATATGTCCTTTCCAGAAAGATTTCAAAAATGAAAATAGGGTATAAATGCATAATCGTGATTGAAAGTTGAACTAAGCTTTTTTATACCTTCCCTGATACATCGAGCAACGATACGCACACAATGTACCTATTTGTAATCCTTACAAGGTTGAAATCATGTCAGCTTTTAATGGCCCTTGTTCCCAGGCTAGTTTATTTTTACATTGCGATAAATATTCACTTCTTATAAAATCTTATTTTGGCTTTGACACACTGATCGCATATTGCTATAACTAAACAGACATTTGAGCGAGCTAAGAAATTACCTTTCAAATCCAGTGTTCTAGCCAGAGACTTTTACTGCTTTCCTTATCCTGCGATTTATGACGAATATTTTGTATAATCGTAAAACTGCGCTTCTACCGTCCTTCCGCCTTCTATCTAGCCTGTACGATGAAGACAGCACGGATTCACTCTGAAAACTTTATAGAGCACATTATGAAAGATATCGAAATATACAAGCCGAAAAATTCGACTGACATCGGTGTAATAGAGTTTGTATTTCAAATAATCATTTTGCCATATCTTTTCCATTTCATGACTGACCTAAACACTGCATAATGCTCATGCACCCCCCCCCCCCTCTCCATGAACAAATCAAATGGCAGCTGCCCGTAGGTATAGGCAAGGGTGATCAGCGATCAGTACTTTTGACGCCCCTCCTTGCTTGAATCTGGCGGTCAGACCATCAGCCCAACATCATGGATCACTACAGTTGGTCTTGCAGTAGGCTATTTTATATGTCACTGTTCATTCAAATGAAGTGAAGAATACATTGTATATAGAATCAAGAACAGTGATTGGAATGGAATACTTTCTCCACCGCACCTCAACCGGGAATCGAACGAAATATTGTTGTTAGAGTGATTCAATATTTAACCACTTGACAACCGACACTCATATGTCGTTTCAAGATCTGAAAGTATTCATGTTATCTATATCACTTGAAATTCTTAGTTGGTTTCAGGTTCGATACCCGGTTTTAGACGCATATTTCAAACTTGGAATATGATCTGTGAAGAATTTCCTTGTAGTGTTCTGGTATCGCCAGTAATGCAACAGCGAGTGTTAGTGCTGAGCGGTATTAATGCTAGACCTGCTCGTTCAACAGAGATTACAGACTTATATGATAATATGTTTCTGTTCGGCCATTCGTGTCCATTGATGAGAAATAACGCTTTCCATTGAGTCGCTGGCAAGCGCGGTTTAAACGTTCCCCCGCATGAGGTGGGGTGTGTTGGGGTGGATGCACCTCAATTCAACCCTGCAGTTACCTTAATGGAGTTGTGATTTTTATCGGGTAACCCCGCTGAGGTTAGTATGGTATTATTACAGAACGAGTGTTGGGGGATCACAAAACCGAGTTGCTATAGAATTAATGTAACGTTTACTTTCAAAACTATTTTTTATTTCTATATTTTTTTCGGTATACCAGATAACCAGATACTTGTGCCAGGGGATTGTTTTGAACAACAACTAAGGCAGACTACTCCGAACTATGAGAATACAGCCAACTCCGAGTCTCTGCCCTCTCTCGTCATCCGAACCGTCCCTCCCTCCTCTCTTCTCTCGTTCAACCAATGCCTTCATTTATCGTTATCTTCCAACAAGCAACCATCTTCTACTTTTTTAAATTCACACCTCTCGTCCCAATTTCCTCTCTTACCCCATCTGCCATCTTTCTCTTGGGTGACCACTTCTTTTTTTCTTTCTCTTCTGATAATTTCTTCTATTTTAATTTCAAATAATTGAATTCGTAGATCGCCTCGAGTCTGCTAACGAAAACACTTTTAATATACGTCGTAGTTCATTCGAATATTTTTCATTTCATACTATTCTGAGACTGATTTTTGTTGAGCCCTTTTTTTGTTTTTGTTGATTCAACCCCTTCAACTCGGAGATGAATGAACATTAATCTGCTTCATACTATATATTTTCTTAAATATACCCCATCTTATTTGTACTTTATGTCTTCGTATATGTTCTATCGTGTTCTTTCTATCACTATGTTTTGTCATAATTGTTATTATATATTTAGGTAAATAATTGAAGCATGTCCTGCAAAGAGATTATAACCTCATGGAAGTATCATGCATGATAATAAATGGATACACAAAATGAACAAAACGTGTTTTAAATCATTTTGAGCAAATATGGCCCCTTTATTTCATAGTTTTACTGCTCGTTGATCTGTCTTATCAAACTTATTTTTATAACTGATTATCAAGAAAAATGAGACTGATTACTTGTTCTTATAGTAATTGAAACCGTGCAACAACGATGAGTAATGAACTAAATATAGATGTTTTAACTTGAGCTAGAAGTGATTTCAATTCTTGTTCTGCTTCGAGTGTAGCACATTGTATTTTGGTAATGAGTCCTCATAATACGATAAGTCAGTTAATTGCTAGATCTATTGCGTAAGACGATCTAATTGATCAGCCATCAGCCAGGAGATTGACGTCACCTCTCTCTCTCTCTCTCTCTCTCTCTCTCTCTCTCTCTCTCTCTCTCTCTCTCTCTCTCTCTCTCTCTCTCTCTCTCTCTCTCTCTCTCTCTCTCTCTCTCTCTCTCTCTCTCTCTCTCTCTCTCTCTCTCTCTCTCTCTCTCTCTCTCTCTCTCTCTCTCTCTCTCTCTCTCTCTCTCTCTCTCTCTCTCTCTCTCTCTCTCTCTCTCTCTCTCTCTCTCTCTCTCTCTCTCTCTCTCTCTCTCTCAGTAAACAAGTGAGCAGGGGGGAGGGTCGATGTACTATACTTTTACTCCGCTTCACCATCATTCAAACATTTGCTTCAAAACTACGAAATCGATTCAATGAAACATTCGTCCATTTTTGTCTTACGTCCCCCCTTCCCTCACTTTATATTCATTGTCGCCATATCATTAGGGTTTTATTGACATGGTAAATAGGCTACACTTCTTGCTCACACAGATGCTAGGCAGTGTTGTCATTAGGTGCAGTCATTTGCTAAAAGTGCTACGTTAACCATATTCACATTTACATTTCATCTTTTTTTTTCATTTTACATTAGTTCGAATTATTCACAATACGCTATCTTTTATACGTTACCTACATTGTTTGTCATTTGGGTTACATATTTTCTGAATCCTGACATGCAGCAAGCGTATAGGTAGGCCCGTAGTTTTTCTCGTATAATATTTATGTAAAATCATCCTATTTCGGTAAGAGTTGTCATCTGTTGTTCATATTATATTGTTATCAAATCTGTCACATTGTTTTCTTGACGTTCCCGTGTGCTGACGCGCGTGCTTCTTACCTGGCTGGCCTTATTAAGGTGTATGTCTCATATTATAGCAAGCAACACTGATATGCCTTATTGCTCATGGTGAAGTGACGTCAGTTTTACCTAGATTCCAGCAGACAAGGGCTTACATAGTCCAGTCAACTTTTACTTGCATATTGTCACCTGTTTTTTAGTATATTCATTTTATTTAGGAGATCTACTGAAATTTTATACAGTTCTTTAGATATTTAGTATATTTCACGATTAATGGTTTTATAGTCAACTTGCGGCTCGAAATGACCTCGTTGTTGACGCGCCTTAAAACATTAACATCAATTCATTCACATGGTCATCAGGAAATTGAATATTGTCATAACCCATAGACCGTGCATCGAAACCTATAATCAAATCTATCTTCTGATGATCACTTTATGAAGTTTTACTCTCTTTCAGGTGGGTTTTGAAATGTTAGTGTCAATAAGAAATGGATATCATGGGCTGTGGTAGTTGAAAAGGGTGTCAATATGGTTGGTGTGAAATTCTTTCGGTCTCCTTTGTTTTTTAGGGAGATGATAAAACACATTATGTGGTGTTGTTTGAAGGATGATAAAAATATCACAAGAGTCATGAATACTTCGTCAAATAAAGACGAGTGCTGTGTCGTCAAGCTTTTCAGTTGTAGTGATGAAATAGAATGATCAATATATCGTGATCTCAATTCTCAATGAACATTCTAAATGTATTCGTCTTTACTCCAAGTTACTGTTACTTGACTCGTGTACGTGAGTATACTCCACTGTTTCGTCACAACATTTATTTGTGAATTATCGAATGGCAACGGATTGATTGTCATAAAGTTCACTTTATTGAAAGACATTTAATTTGAAGTATTATTGAAACTTTTTTGTAGTTACATTCGGGATTCGCGTAGCTCATCAAGTTCATACAATTTATAGTTTACGCTACATTGTTTATGAATGGAAATTGTGCCTTTTCAAATTGATTAAACGAAACCAGGTATTTTGTCAGGTCACGCACGGTAGCAGAATCTAGCACGTTCGGACTCGAGTGCGTATAAATTAATTATACACCAACCTGTGCGTCGTGGCTCGTAGGTGGTCCGTTTTATTCTGGATCAGCAATTGTTGCACGTGCTTAGGTCCAGCTCTCAGGTGTGTGGCGCAACACAAGTAACTCCGGGGTCAACAGAGAGCCGAGACTACGGTTTCTCATCTGTTCACAATGTCATATCGTCACTCAAGTTTCGTGGTAGTTGAATAACGTTAGAAAGAACCTTACAGACAATTGTTCATTAGCCACCCTCGGTAGCTCAGTCAGTTGAGGCACCGCTTCAGAAACTGAAGTAACAGTTGGGCGTGGGTTCGAGTCCCGCATAAGGCATGGGTTTTTGTAAACGTCCTCTCACCTATCATCACTTCATAGTTTCACAATCACCTGCTCATTCGTACCCCCGTATAACCTAGCTGTTGGTGGGGTCGTTAAGCAAACAATAATAATCATCATCATCAATTGTTCATTAGCAGTGAACGATGACACTTTTGTCACGGTAGCACAGATAATGTGTTGGTTATATATGACTTGTCAGTTCGTAAAATTGTCAATTCGTAGAGTTGTCAACGAGTGAAATTGTCAATAAGTGAAATTGTCAATTAGTGAAATTGTCAATTAGCACGTAAGTTTATCAAAAGTAAAGTCGAGCGTATACATTTCTTCAAGTGCTATTTTATCGTGAACTTTACAGAACGTATTAGCTGACTAGTCTAGTGTGCAGAATATTATTATTTTTTTTTTTTTTTTCAAAACATGTTGGGCCTTTGAATATTTTTTGGTGATGATAATTGGTATAACGATCAGTTTCCATTTCAAGTACGTTGACAGTAATCTCAGATTATTTGACAATATATAGTTATTCGGTTAGTGGTATTGAGGAAAAAAATCCAACAGTATGAATCGGAAACTAATTGAAAAAAAAACCTAATAACATATTACATAACATACATTTGGATCATAAATAACTATATAAATCAATACTTGTGACTATCAGGTATTCCAAATTCCAATAAACCACTATACATTCCATTGCTAAGCTAAGTCTACAGTCCGTGCAGAATACGATCTTCTTGCTCTAAAGACCAAGCTTTAAATTCCAAGAACTATGAAATGTCGCACACTGTATAAGACTTATAGTACGTAGCCTATATCTATATATCGGAGAGAGAGCGTCGACTTCAAGCGTAGAGAACACTTTGATTTTTATGGCTAACCATTATGTGTGCGAGCTTTAAAACTGCCATTTTTCATGGAAGGGATCATTCTAAACTCATATCAGTATCCAGGTGTACTAGAACGGATAAGGGATATTGGGAGGAGTTCAGCGCCCCCACCCCCTTCCCACCCCCGTCGACCCACACATGGCTCATGTGATAGACCCACACCAAAATCCGATAAACAATATCAATAAATCGTAGACTATTTGTTGGTTGACTTTTTCTTTCCCTTCATCTTCTATATAAACTGAATCGAAAATCCTGACAGTATGAAATCTCGCTATACAGTATATGCAGCCTATTCCTGGTATCAACTCAGAGGTTTAGGCGTAAGTATATATATATATATATATATATATATATATATATATATATATATAGGCCTATATATATATATATATATATATATATATATATATATATATTGTATATATATTTTATATGTATATATATTATTATATATAATATATTATATGTGTATATATTCATATTATATATATATATATATTTATATATACATATATATATTCTATATATATATATATTTTATATATATAGCGTATATATATCACACATATATATATATATATATATATATATATATATATATATATATATATATATATATATTTATATTCATTTATGGATAATTTGTTCAATTATCTTCATCCACGGAGTGAAAGCCCTTCATTTTATATCTACGTGTTGATAAAATAAATGTTCGACTCAGTGTGTGTGTAAGAGATGTGATGATTTCCCATCTGTATAGTGATCGTGGTGTGGTGGAAAACTCTCCGGCTCAGCACATCTAGTCAAATTCCACCTTCAGTCATCTTTTCCTATTTTCTCATTTCCTGTTGTCCAGCCGCTCACATTCTTCATCTCTCTCCTCCTCCGTCCCCGCCTCTCGCCCACCTGTTTTTCCGGTGACCTCTCACTTACAGCCTCTCCCTCTCTATATCTCTCTCTCTCTGTCTGTCTCTGTCTCTTTCTCTCTCCTTCATCCCCGGAGAATCATTAGACAATCTTGTCCTGCAAAGGATGTCCCAGGACGCTAGCAAAATTTCATTAAACGCATATGTTGTTACCTCTCTCGCATCGCACGTAATAACAGGCTTGCTCTAGCTCGGCTCTGTGCTCGACTACCGTATAGCCCTTGCCGTAACTTTATTCGCAACTTGAGATTTAACAAGTAATCACAATAGAGCTGGGATGGAATGGTCCACGCGGGGATAGGAGCGCCGTGCACGCAGATCGACATACGCTTGCAGGTGGATGCGGTTGTCGCACCACGACGATATGGCACTTCTACTCATGGCACTTTCACGTTATGGCACTTCTACTCATTGACACTTCTACTCATTGACACTTCCACGTTATGGCACTTTTACTCAGTGACACTTTCACGGTATGCCACTTCTACTCATTGACACTCGCACGTTATGACTCACACGTTATGCCACCCCCTCCTCCCTCGTCGACACTTCGTACTCTGTGACACTTCCACTCTACGGCACCTCCACTTTCTGACACTTATATTCTACGGCACCCCTATACTCTTCAGAACTTCCATTCATTGGCATTTACACGGTATGGCACCTCGAGTCATTGACACTTACACGGTATGGCACCTCCACTCATTCACACTTATACATGTCATGGCACCTCTACTGATTGGCACTCACACCCTGTGGCGCTCACACCCTATTATTAATTGAATAGTATCTTCCTTCAGAACAGCTCCTCCGATGTCAGTGTAAATTTGTAATAATGTGTATCATGTTTATATTCACTTTCAGTGAAAATCGTAATTTTTTCGAGGTATTTTATTTCAAATTTTTGCCGCCTGGTCTAATCTTATAGGGTTTTTTGAAATCTCGAGATGGTTCATCTCAAACGTGGTCGAACCGATTGGGCCTCAAAACACTACCGTTCCAAGTTGGATAAGTCTGCGTGTCCTGAAAAAGTTTCGTGTTGATCCATCAAACCGTGTGACCTGTGCAGGGCGTACAAACAAGTATGGACAGAGCTTCATTAGAGTGGGATGAAAGTCTTCGCTGTCGCTCATCCAAATAGGCCTATACTGTGTACATTTATGTTGATCTGTTGTTTCTGTTTGGACGAGTGTTACAACTCCAGTCTTGTCGTCTGTCTCTACTGGACGGGGTGTTGACCGTGCTGTCGGTGTATGAGCCTGTATATATAAGTGGGTGCCGGTTGTGGGTTTGGGGGGGGGGGGGGTGAAGGGGGGGAGGGTACTTGAGGTGTGAGCGCGTGATGTTGCTACAACGGCTCTTCACTCTTGTGAGCCTATATTTAATTAAGTATCTGAGTAACGGTGTGCGAGGCTAACACATATATAGCCGCTGAACATTTAGATTCAAATAGCACGAAATTCTCGCCTGATTTTGTTCCACAAATCAGCGTGTGCAACTTTGTTGATAACACTCGAAACTGTGTCGTTTCCATTGGAAAAAAGAGAACGACGTTTTCATTTGTTTCTTCAGAGAATGTTAATATCGCTAATTAAAATAATCTACGATAGAAATAAATTTAACTATGAACTTTCGAAATTATCACAAAATTAATTCTCCCAAACAGTCATGCCTGTACGGCGCGTGCTGCACTGGTTAAAAGTGTACAGGAAAATTATATGAATTCTATCTTCGAGTTGCTAGATGTATATAGGCACACGCCAAGCACTCGAGTCACTTCACGTCGCATTAAGAAAAAAATCATCTCCATATAATTGAAATCCTCAACAAAAAAACGGTAAAATTTTACCATAAGATTTTACTATAATTTACTCTCCGTTTTTCTTGATAAATACACATTGGAAGCGAACAAAAAATGATAAAACATTCGAATATAAAATTATTTAGATATGCTATGAAAATTTTAATAATTTTTCATCCATTCGGCATTCATTCATCATTGTCATGGCGGGCCGCGTGTCGTGCACTATACTGACTGCTAGTTGGATAATTATTGTATAAAATTACCAACTTCTATATTAGTACGGAGAAGCGATCCTACTTCCATCCGTAGCTTTAATTGGGGAGCAATCATATTTTTATCAAGTTTCGACAAATGTACGGAGAAGAATATACCGTCAACGAAGCGTGCACGCTGCCGAGCGTAGACCATGTGTAGTACGAGAGCGAGTCTCTCTAGTGGAGAGTGCAAAGGGTGGAAATGAAACAGAATTGCGACGTGGCTAGGGTTAACAAGTGGCGCGAACATAATGGCAGGTCATCTTAGGTCATCCCGTTTACAGTGACTGAGAGATAACAGTGGCAACCACCCAACAGTCACTGACGGAGCCACCGCCACCGCAACACCCTCGGACTTGCCGTCATCGAGACAACTCGCGTCATTTAATCGAAATGTTGGCCAAAGAACAATAGGAAAATACTAAATTCATGTTGCTCATCAGCTTGGCGGTATGTAATTATGTTTTTCAACCCCCAAATAGTTGCCGTCATATAATTTCATTACAATATCAGGAAATATTTTCCAATTATATTTTGATAGATTTCTGTTTATTGTTCCGTCACAGCGTCACATTTTTAGTCTCAATGTAATATATTTGAACGATCGCAGTGACTTTCCGTACAAACGTATTGTGGTGAAACTGCTTCATATCATTCAGGAAATTTTCTCTAGTAGTATGGCCTACTGTCGATCCATTTTAAACCTTCACAATAGGTGACATGTTGTTTGTATGTAACGGTGCGCTGTGAGCTAAAATCGATGACAGAAATATCGAGTGTTACTGATACGTACAACTGAGCTTTCCACCTTTGTTGGTACAATATTTGAGTCGGTCAGAATTATCGACATATTATGTTGTCTGCATCTTATGATGTATTTGGTAATTTTTATCTTATAACTGTTCAAGTTTTATGATCAATCTGTGAAATCTCCCTGGTGGGATATTTTTATCCGGGGGCAGAGATTGGTACAGTTGGAACAATCGAATGCCATGTAATGTTATTGTCGAAGCTAGAAGTGTTACAAGAGCGGTGGCCGTAGTGGGCGTTTGCCCTTAAGTCTGGTGACCGATGTCTCGACTGATGTGCCGTGTCACCCACCCCCACGGGACCTTGTGCAGGGTGGGGGGGACACGGCTACTGGCTATACGGACTAGTGGTGACTGGTTTGCATCTAAAATGGATGAGATCATGAATAATGGAAGGTCGACGCGAGTTCTTATACATAGTCTAGTGTATCTAAAAGAGGAATAGGCTTAACCAGGCTTCATTAGTGAGATGGATGGCCCCGAGTCCTCTACCTTGCCTTTTCGTCGTATCACAGACTTGGCATAGACGTGTTTACATTGTTGGTTCGGGGACTGAACAGTTTGTGATGCCTTCTAGCCTGCAAATACTATTTGTGTAGTTCATATATATATATATATATATATATATATATATATATATATATATATATATATATATATATACACATATATAATGCCCTCATTCGGATTCGTAAATAGATAGCCATTATAATTCTTTTGTGCCGTCGACTACGACAAGACAAGACGTATCTGAGAAATCAGTCTTTTCAAAACTTTTTTTGTCATTACCGTTTTGGGTTTAAAGGCACGCTGCACTGATGATTACAATCTATTGGCGTCGGTGGCTGATAAGTTGTGGTGATGGAAAGATGAATCGAAAGGTCATTTTATATGTGTTTGCGATAGTGAAGGAGTCGGTCGTGGTCTGATTGGTAGGAACCACCTCAGTATTCACCTAAACGACAGAGGAAGAAACGAAAAAACCTCTTTTGTCAGTATGGCCGACCATGGCGGGAAACAAATCCCGGTCTCCCGAATGACGGTTCAGTATGGTAGTCACTGGTCTACCCGTCTCAATTTGAAAGTAGTTATACCAATTTGGATCAAGGGCGTCTTCCTTTAATGTAGTGTGTGCTCAGCTTTTTAATGGTGAAGAAAAAACGAGCTGCAATAATGCTTTTGGTTTTCGAGTTTGCTTGGTAGACCTATTCATTCTTCCTAATGTGCTTAAACTAAAATGACTTCTGTGATGCTGGAAGTGATTGATTGATTGTATCAAATCCTACGTAAAAAACTAAAAATCCTACGGGATGCTACTAATTACTGAATACAATTGTGAGCATTATTAATTAACAAGTAGTCGCTTTTCCTCTTTGAGCAGGGTCTGCAGTTTTTCTTTCTTTCCACTAACCAAAAACGAACCCCGTTCGTAATCCGATTGAATTGAAAGCGTCCTAAACCGTAGTCAATAATGTTTGAAGAAGTGTTTCCTTGCCTGTAGTCACCAATGTAATGAACGTTAGGCTATATTGGCTATTGAATTACGCGACAATGCAGTTCGCCATGCGCGGGCTAGCATCCAGGTCTTATGGCTTATGTCTATAAACACGGGCCCACATAATATAGTAACTATCATGTGTATTTAGTAAAGACACTTAACAACGCAAATGGAGCTTCCGTGTCTCTAACCTCGCTACCTCACCTCTCCCCTCCCACCGCCCACCCTCACCCTTCCCCGCAACCCCTCACCCACCCCAATTAACAGGGACAAAGATTTTACTATGCAAATTGGCGTTCTCTTGTTACTATGGTGACTGGCTATTGCCCTCTCTCCTCTCCTCTTTCACCGTCCCTTTGGATGCCGGTAAAATGTTCAGGTGTATCGCTGACGCTGTGCTCTGTTCAGACCAAAACAACACCATGCCAGTACTGCGTGAACACTCGGCAATTCCGTGTTATCGTGCCTGGACCGCTGTTGTGGAGGAGATACCTCCAAGTCTACTTCCGTCTGTCTGTCGATCGGTCGGTCGGTCTGTTCGTTTTCGTCGATTCGACAAGAAAATTATCACCTTGGATGCGTACGTATAACTCTTACAAGGGTATCTAACAGGTTTTGAATTATTTTTATTAGGTACTTCGAGATTGAAGGATATTTAATTTAAGTGATAAAAGAGATTGGATTGGAAGTGGAGGTGTTGAAAAATTGTGAGAATCTGTTATCATTGTATTTCGTTTCTTTCAATATAATATCTTTTTCAGCTAAATTATGTACTTGAGTTTATTTTTCATTGATTTATTTTTCAATAATCGATGATGGGTAGTTTGAGTGGTTCATTTTCTCACGTATTGTCGTAACGCCCACACTACCTGTTTATCTTTTTTGTCTCAGCACCCCTTTATCCTCCACTATATGTTGCACATGGACATATTATTCGTTGCACACTTTCGGTGGTTTGAGAATGAATTGTTTCGGCTGTCACAACTGCATGTGTTTGATGCATTTAACCTTGACTACATACAAGCCTGATGCGGTGACATTCTATCGGTTGCATTACTAATTTCGTCGTCATCTTGGTGTATTCTTCCAACATTTTACTCACTATGATTTCTGCCATGATTTTCACTATGATTGCACTATGCCATCTTGACTCGAGATATGATCTGTTGTTCAAGTTCCAATTGACGATGAATAGATCTATGGTAATACGAGACAAATATAATCTTTGTTTATTTAAATTATTCTGAATTTTTTACAAAATAGTATAAAATGGTCCCAAAAATTACACAAAATAAATTAATGGAATCGTATAGTACAAAATATAAATGAAATAAATAAGATAAAATAGTAAAAAGTACAGAATTGCAATATCATACAGGTGGTCGAGTCCTATAGCTGATGAAATAATCAAAGGTAAATTAAATATAAATAAAGAATTGACAAAATCAACATTTATTATATAAAAAAATGTATATATTCAAACTGCAGTCAGAAATAATTTATATTGAATACGATTTCGTTTGAAATTTGGATCCAGCAGTTTTCTGTCAACATCATTTGATCATATCGATTCGTCATCACTCTCGTCAGTGGAGCTCAGCATGCGTCTGTGCTGCAGTCTCTCAATTGTTGGGTGCATCCGTGATGATCACCGACGAGTATGTAACGCCGCGTTTCCTCGCTAGATTCGAGCTATTATAATGTTATGATAGTGTTTTAATACGCTGGTAATATTCCTCGCCTCGATTACTGGCCGCTAATTAAAACGCGGCACGTAGTTTGTTTGTACGTCTCAGAGAGTCGAGCTGGAGCTTGTCATGTTCGAGCGCTCGGAAGTTCGCTCCAAGCGTATAGCCTATTCCCTGGCTACTCCACACTAAACTAGACTATTATTAGAATTATATTTTCGCTTTTTTCTCATTCACATTTCATTGTAATCAATATGGGCTGCGTTTTGTTTTTGATTTACTATGCTCGTTCAAAATGCAAATGCATTCATATAAGTTATCTATAGGCATATATATGAGTGTAACTCTCAATAGAGTAGGCATCTGCATTTTTATCTTGTTTATGTGTCGGGATGTAACATTAGCGGTTGAATATGCGTAGCTTTTAGGCCTACTTAAATTTAAATTCCAATTCAGATGTAAACCATTTTATGTGACCGCAAGCGTACCTAATCCAACATTAGCTTGCCAACATCAATAATTAAGTGAAATGTAACCTATATTATTATTGCTGAACGTTTATTAGCCTATAGTTTCATATATATTTTCCATTCATTTTCTTGCGTTACGTGTAGCCACTGCATGTTCTTTGGCATTCAGCTTGATTTTGTCCTACATTTCAATTAAAATGTTGTCTTACGTACCACGAGTTGAATAAACCGAGGTGACAAGCCAAATTGGAAGAATCTATCGCCGTGTTGTGAGGAGGAGAACGGTGGCGAGGAGGGAGGAGGGGGGGAGGTTTTTACAATCCTGCGTGTTTTTCGGCTAATTTAGTGTCGTCCGTGATGGGCTCACCGACTATGTGATTACGTGTAACGGTTTCGCCCGTCTCCCCACACTCGCTGACAACAGCGCACTATTGGCTCCTTGGCTAACGCAAGTTCATCCACGACAATTAGCCGGATTCAAATCATACAATGATAATTCTACCCAAAGTCAGTGGACCACACTCGGCGTAATGGCGTGCCAACTCGAGGATGAGCCTACTAGACTGTGGAAACCAGTGGAGACGACTCGAATGGTACACTTCTAAAGAATGAATCAACCTAGTATTTGTCCATCTACTATTCACACAGTATTTTAATTAGGCTATATTTGCCCTACTGGTGTATACTTGTAACAGTATCTTGACTGGGTGACTGCACTTGATTGTTTGCGTGTCACACTTCGTCAATATGTGTTAGCACATTGCGTTCAATGCGTTCAACATTATGTAAAAGTTATGAATGATGATACAATCTAGAATTTAGAAATACAAAGCTTTTAACTAAAAATGATTTATTAATAATAACGTTGGAAACATCCAAGATAATTATTGATGAAGAAAGATATTATTCTCCGTCTATTTTTATATACTCTACCTTGTACCATGAACCTGACACCTGACTCTTCCAAAAGTGTACAGTCTGCACTAACTACCGGTATACCATAGTGATTATTTCAGGCTGTAATTGTGATCCAACATTTGAATATTGATTTTTTGTTGTTGAATGAAAACTGAATTATCAACGATTTCTGAATGTTATTTATAACCGAAATAATTGTAAACCAGATACACTGATATTTGTGAAGAAGAAATCGAGGAGGCCAGTTTTTCTTGGCATCAGAGCATTTGGATTTGATCCACACACATCTGTATGTGTGTGCCCTCTAAACGTATACCTTCACTTCGACACATATTTCAACCATTTGTGTGAGCAAAACTACTACAAGTGTTAGCGAAACCTCATCTCTGATGGTGTTCTTCAAAGAAATCGAACATAATCGCGTAAGGCCCTTGGTTCTTGGGCTTTCTTCTCGCGTGGGGTTAATAAAATAACGCTACGCTGATTATATAGTTGCAGACACTGTACCAACAGAGATTACTAAATTCTAAATAAAACACAGTTTGTCTAATATTCATATTGATCTAATGATATCTATCGTGTTTTGTTGGCCGTTCAAGTTGCTACTGTGTGCAGTAAAATGGTTGAACGTGTTGAACTAGGTGAATAAACAGGCAAATGGTGTGTATTTGTCGCGCTGTTGGATCAAGCACATTGTTCTTTGCTAGTCAATATGATCCACCAACAGTCTATAGCTGCTCTGATGCCGGCTCGCAATGCACGTAGTCACAAGGAAGCCCAGTGATTCAGGTTTAGGATGTGAGATCATTTCATGCGGCCATCTTCCCATCTCCAAGAAACACAACTGTTGTGGATCGGATCCCACGTTGTTTTTAATATTTTGATATTTGCTCGCTCAAGATTGAATTACACAATTCACTATTATGATCGAACATTGAAAGGGAAAAAGTGAAACTGTATATGAAGGAATTATTTATAATAATATAAAAAACGCAGTATGCAATGACGTAAATGTTTCACAACATCGAGCATTTCAACGTGAGAACACTGTAGTATGTGGTGGTTTACCTTTCGTCCTTTTGTCTAACTCAAATCTCGGCTACGATGTGTTCTAATGTAGAACATCTGTACAGCCAACGTCTCTGCGACATTGTTAATATATGTAATCAAGACAATTTCCATACACTCGAGACTTACATACACTATGTAACTGTGTACTCACTCGATGATAAATTTCACCGAATTATAGTTACGTTAACTCAGTTTTACCAAGTTACTATTATTTGCATAATCATTTCATATCCCTCTCAATTTGCGGTCACATTTCACCTTTCTATGTGTGCATTGATTTACTCATTATGAAATTACTTGCGTCATCTTCCTCCACTCCCTTCCTATTAACTCCACCACAAGTAATCGTCAGATATGAAGTTGAAGCGAAATGAGTTCAAATAAGTCTCAATTACAACTCTACCTTGGTGTGCACGGTAAATGAAAGGGGTGAAAGGTAATGGCATCTAGGGTAATGGAGACAAGCGGGGGTGGGTTGGGGTGAAGGGTTAGCAGGGGATCTTATAATTGAAATCCCCCACCTGAACTTCTAGGATTAAGTCGTATAAGGGGGTTGGGGTGGGGGGGGGGGGCTGAGATATAGCTATGCGTCGTGTAAAGAGGGGGTGGGAAGGGGTTATCTAGAGATAGGTGTGTGTGTGTGCGTGTGTGCGTGTGCGGCAGACTAAGAATTATAACATGTCCAATCACACAAAAGCCGAACTGCGAGCTTAAACCCGATGATTTATTCTCGTTTATTCACCTCGTTTTCACTCTTTTCTTATCTTGTTCAGATTACTGAACGAGAGCTGCAAGTAGCCATTTACGCCTGTTATGTTCATATGGTTGGTATACGGGAGAGCTAGAGAAAATTAATCAATCTTTTCTATCTTAAAATTATTCAAAATGTCGTTCGAAAATGTTTGTGAATACTTTTTATATTTTTTTCATACTGTATTTCTCAATTTTAATTTTTCATTTGTTAATGAGAAATTTGATGTGAAATATGCATACTCTCAACAGTTTTCTGTATGATGGTTCTTTGACGTGAAGATTCCTTAGGAAACTAGAATTTGATCGTGAGATCAGGAAATGGAATTGAAAAATTATTCTGAACAAGATTTTTGAATTATGGAATAATGTGTGTCCTGTGTCCATGTCGCCTGGGAGCTTGCACTGTACAGCCTGATACACAGGACAGAGTCTATTAGAATGCCCGGTCAGGCCATGACGTCAGGCACACGATGTCAAGCTAATCACAGTGTTCGAGCAACTTCTCTCTACGCCCTCTCATTTCTGTTTCATCTTACACGTTACAACTTACAACCCTCCTCTCTCTCTCTCTCTCTCTCTCTCTCTCTCTCTCTCTCTCTCTCTCTCTCTCTCTCTCTCTCTCTCTCTCTCTCTCTCTCTCTCTCTCTCTCTCTCTCTCTCTCTCTCTCTCTCTCTCTCTCTCTCTCTCTCTCTCTCTCTCTCTCTCTCTCTCTCTCTCTCTCTCTCTCTCTCTCTCTCTCTCTCTCTCTCTCTCTCTCTCTCTCTCTCTCTCTCTCTCTCTCTCTCTCTCTCTCTCTCTCTCTCTCTCTCTCTCTGCTCTTCCTTTCATATTCACTATTCATTATCACCTCGCATCACAATGTGAGAATACACTGAAACAGGTAGCTCAGAGTTCACACGCTTAGTCCATGGACCATGGGACCGGAATATGAGGGTAGATCGGGCCTCGGGTCGATCACGGCCATCGTCCGTCGTTATGTCCATCTATCGTGGTTTCCCTCTGTAACATAGGCAAATGCGGGGAGCCTTATGAGATGGTTCATTACCTTACTGCCTATTCCCCTACTGCCCAAAAGGGTAAAGTATACCTGTTTTACCTTTTTTTCCCGTACTGCCTACGATTTTTCCCGTACTGCCTAACTGACCATTTTGTTCCCGTACTGCCTACAAACATATTCTTTGCTTCCAAACGGTGTTTTTATTATTGACACCCTGTATTGTGGTCAGGCGCGTGATTTGAAATCCAATTTATATTACCTTTTCACTACAAAAATGATATTAAGGATGGGAGAGTGCTAACTGTTTGTTTGGTTTTATTCATTTCATCTATATTTTCTTTTTACTGACTAATTTCTTAAACCCGTAACATCTTTGTATACTTAAGGGCGAGTGTATATATTATGTATGTATCACTATGAAATAATAAACATCTATCTATCTATCTATCTATCTATCTAACATCAACAAATGTAAGCAAAAGGAGTGAATTTAACATTGCGTCATAGTAATGCGGAATATTTGAAAGTAAAATGTATGTCAGATATTGGAAATGTAATCTTATAAGGAACGGATGAACATTGAGAAGGAAAACGACCTATAAAGTCCCTATAAAAATCAACCAAAAGTTGTAATTGGTTATCTAATATTATGATTCATTTACTTAGGCCTACATTGGGCAACGACGCAATTTACTGATAGTGATAAATAATATATATTGGCGTTCATTGAATGATTAATGTAGTGATGGGATGTTGAAATGGAGATTTCTTTAAATGAATGAGATGGGATGATTGAAGCCTCAAGTTTTTTGGTAATTGGAAGGGCAGTGGCAAGGAAGCGGTCGTGGTCTACATTGTACATTGTGAACCACGAAAAACTCCTCAGTTATTTTTATACTTTTGAAATGGAAAATATTAAATATTGAATCATTCTTAATAACTTGTAGGCCTACTTTACATGAAATATGTACTCTATTTTTCTCATAATTTCACTTTCACGTAAACCTATGTATTTGCTGAAATATTTATTCACAAATATGTAAAAATATTAAAATGAAATATGTATTGGCCTTTGTATTTCCATAAATTCATTTCTTATTCGGTTATTGTTTATATACTCATTGAGTATAGTCTTGGAACTGAAATTTCAACTACTAAAACATAATATATGCACTATAATATTATCATGCGAATTGTGTGTTACTGCGCGAATAATTGCATTTCAGTTTGCTGTTATTATAGTACAGTCAATCAAGAAATTATCCTTTAGTTATTACTACGATTATTCGTTAATGTCATCAAGGAAGTAAGGAGTTAGGTAATGACATGAATTAAATCTTTTTTTTAAATTAAGCAATTGATAGAAGATATTAATTGTATTTTTCATCCATCTTGTTATTTGTAGGCCTATATCTTTATTTTTGAAATGTTGTTCCATCAACTTGATTTTTTTATTATAGGTCTAGTATTTGTATTTTTGAATTTTGATGAGAGATGAAAGGAATTTCAACTTTATTATTGTCATTCATTTTCCATCAATACATATGAATCATTCAGCTTGAATAACCACATATTTGTATATTACTGTTGTAGTTTGCACATATCGTTTCGTTATTTCTATTATTTCTATTATTTATTGCTTGTAGTTTCCTCCGTCTCGGATAGTTTATACTGGTCAATTTATTTTCCTCCTTTCCCAAGTATAGAGGCTTCAGCTTATGTGGGTCTTGTTTTAATTTATTTTATAATAATTGTATGTCTGTAACTAATTATTGTGTATTACGCATAAAATAGAAAAAATGTATGGATTAAAACAAAATCTTGAATGCATGCATGTTGCCTTTCAGTAAACTGAAATACTTCATTTCAATAAGTATATTTTATGAATCGAGGAGGGGGGGGGGGGGGGGATTAGTACAAATTCATTGAATTATAATACAGACAAAATTTCTGAGGGTGTGTGCGAGTCTATAACTAATTTCGAGTCCAAGTCTCCGCCAGAATCGGACTTGGACTCGTTGAAGTTATTTTGGATTCGATTTCCGAGTCCATTCGAGTCTTTGAATCTGCCGTCGATTCCGAAAATTTAATTCTCGAAATTTGAAATACTCGCATATTTAATTACCACATTCAAGTAGGGCCTAGTTTCAACATTTAGGTACCGTGGGAACAACTTCAATTACGTAAATTTAACATAAAGTGAATTCATAAATATAAAAATGAATATGAATATGCTCATTCATTATTTTTTCATTTATTCCTTTCCTTCATTGATGATCAACTATCAACTAGCGCATTATAATTATTCGAAGCTGAAGTATTGTACCGATAGTGCCTGAAATCGTATAAAATAATTATTTATGTTTGAAAAGAGACTCAGCTTGGACTCTATAATTTTATCAAGAATCGGACTCGACTCGGACTTGAGTTTTGAAACCTGGACTCGCACACCCCTAAAAATGTCCCTGGTCTATAAAAATCCATCTGATATGAAATAATTCATACTGTTGTTGAATGCAATTTTGGGGAGGATTGGGACTTTTTAAATACATATTTGAATCTGCTTCAAAATTGTAGTGATGTGATGTAACATCTACTAGTGAAGGATGTAATTGTACTGATGGACTGTGAATATAATATCAAATGGATATAACAATGTAGATTGATAAAGTGAATATAAAATCACGATATTGTTGATTGATTTGAATAAAAATGTACTTATTTCCAGTACTCGTGGTTATTAATAATTTACACTGCATCTTGGTTCAGGTTAACAATATTGTTGCAGCAGTATCTACGTTAAAATTACGATGGATGGAGTCTAATATAATTATAATCCTGTGTAAAGGTCTTCTCTCAATATTCACTTTATTCTCGTCGAATGACTTGTAGGCCCTACCGATATATCTTATTAGATCACTGATTTCCTAACCCGTTATCAAGTTTAGAAGAATGATACACTTCCAATTTGGTTGAATTTGATAAAGGTTTAGTGTATTATACAAATAACTACAAAATGTTTTGATATTTGAACCCTTCTTAACCTGAAAATCAATTAAATGTCAAAATTATTAATTAATGTTCACAAAAACACTTGCGTGTGTAGCTAAACAGTTTAGCTATACGGCTTTTTAAGATAAATTTCAATTTTAATTTGTAAATTGTATGTATTTTAAATCACGCGCCTGACTGCAATACAGGGTGTCAATAATAAAAACACCGTTTTAAAAGCGAAGAATATTTCATTAGGCAGTACGGTCCAGTTCTTAGGCAGTAGGGGAACACGCGGTCAGTTTAACCTTTTTAGGCAGTACGGGCCAGATCGTAGGCAGTAGGGGAATGAAAAGGTGTTAGGCATTAGGGGAATAGGCAGTAAGGGAATACACCTATGAGATAGGGCCTATAGGCCACGACCGCTTCCTTCCCACTATCCTTCCCATTATCTATAAAACCTTGATTTCGTCTCATTCATTCATCGTCTCACCATGTATTCATTCATAGTTTTCGTTACCGTGCGTCGTTAAGCCCAATATAAATGAATAAATGTGAGTACATAGAACAGGTGCTCGATTTATTCCTTTTGAAATGTTGGTGGAGAATTGTGTTTTATAGCGGATTCATATTGTGGGCCTGTGTGTTTTTGTTTTGTACTCGCGTAGACTGTCAGTGTCCCAGCAATTGATGCGACTGGAAATTTGTTTTACCTATTTCCACAGATTCTAGGAATAAACAGTTTTCTTATGTCCTAATTTATAATTGATTACTCTCATCACGTGACGAATCTTGGATCATTGCCAGATTGTCAAATAGGAATTAACATTGATTCTAAACATTGCCGCAGAATTATACCTATATTTCCACTTACACTTGAAGCGCAGCACTGTTATACAGTGTTCCACGCGTAAAATACTTGGTTGAATAAGCTCTTTAATTATATTTTGCCAAGCTAGAAAATAATTGCCTCATCTTTTTTCGAAATAGCATTGGTAAGGTTTCTCAAGATGCAACTGTATATATTTCACCTTGACACCAAAAGAGATAGAATGCAATGAAAAATGAAAATGAGTGAAGTGCAATGAATTGTGAAACGATGCATGTACTTGATGTCACACATAAAGTGGTTGATCAAGCCAGGATGAATTGCCTACTGATGAAAATGTATCAAGATTGTACGCATTAAAACTAGCATACAATGAACATACGCAATCCAAGTGCATTATATGGAAATATTGGCGGTAAAATATGCGTAGATTTTGTTTGAATTCAAGTGTATGAAAATAAAGTAAGATGTGAGTTCAAGTGTTCCGTGTACAAGCGACTCAACTAAGTGTGTGGCGCGTAATAATAATAATAATAATAATAATAATATATTTAATAATTCTTGATTAATCACATGATTTGATGAACGTTAGTGTCATCATACAATACAACTTC
The DNA here is from genome assembly GCA_907164805.1 of Brachyptera putata. Classification (NCBI taxonomy): domain Eukaryota; kingdom Metazoa; phylum Arthropoda; class Insecta; order Plecoptera; family Taeniopterygidae; genus Brachyptera; species Brachyptera putata. The sequence continues at coordinate 40,370,098 of OU015463.1, forward strand.
AAAAAATGAACAAGTATGAAAACAATAATGCAAATAATGTAAAATGGCCTTTAGCAATAACATATTGTAAAACATCATTCCTTTGGCCATATTATTCGTTTAAAGGATCAGACTTAATCCTTGTCTATTGATAATTCGTTACCAGAATATAGACACGTCTGTATAAAATGACCTTTCAGGTTAATCTTGAAAGGATTCTGTTGTTCAATTGATTTAAAAATAATAATAATATATAGTAGAAAAAGGCATGGTGAACCAACTTGATCACTGTCAAAACACCGCGACAGTAACTAGCTGCAGCTTATCGCTTCTATAATCATAATCTGTTCGCTTTTGAAATGTGTACTTACGTTTCGAATAGTAAATCTCTCATGAGAAATCATTGAAATTTCAACAGTCACTGCTAAATAGACCATTCAGTAATGGAGGTGGTGATTAATTTTGTTTTTCATATTAGATTTTAACGACAAAATGTAACGATTTCCAAGGTAACCATGACGGTATAACGAGATAACGTTTTGATGAGATGACGGCTATGTTATTGTGTATTTTTGAGTGGTGGGATGGAGTCGGTCGTGGCCTGTTGTTAAGGAACCATACCAGTATCAACCTGAACCGTAAACCACAAAAATCATTTTGTCAGGATGGTCGATCATGTAGCGGGAATCGTACCCTGGTCTCCTGAATGACGGTTCTGTGTGCTAGTCACTCGGGCACCAGTCTCAGTAATGATATTTGTGTTTGTTACTTGGGTAGACAACGTTCAACTATCGTGGACCGATAGCTGTTTAGTTCGTAGCAGTACCTTACGAGTATGAACGATAATCACAAAAAATGAAGACCAGCTGTTAACATATTCAGGGTGTGGTTGGTAAAAATAATAAATATACAAATGTATCAGCATTTTCAATTGCCTTCACAACTATGTTGGGTTAGGAGACGTACGTGTAGCATCATCTATTTTCATAGAATAAAAATACCCTTGAGAGATCAAATTATTGAGGGAAACCTACCTTCACAGCGTAATATTTTCAGTGTCAACAATACAGATGAACGATCGCAGTGACTTTCCGTATACACATATTGTAGTGAAACTGCACGTTGTGTGATATATGGGGTAGACGCAAGCCCAGGTCAAAACATTTTCGCCCCTAGGCCCTAAAATTATTTGCGGCTCCCCGCCATTTACTTTGAAAGCAATTTACCATCAAACACATAAGCTAATTATAGTTTTCAATGAATGTGTTTCGAGTAATTTTTTAATGACTCGATTTATGAGTTGACATCGCACAACGCGAATATATATATATATATATATATATAATGTAGAATGCACTTCTTTTCGAATGAATATATACAACTTCATATGATGTAGGCCTATCGTATCTTTTAATTTCGATGTGCTAGTGCAAATTTGGCGCCCTAGGCCCGGGCCTCGTGGACCATGGGTAGACGGTCGATCGGAACTTTGGATACAAGCGTACCAGCGGACAGTCTGAGTTCCTGCGAGTTGTTGTTTGATTGGATGTTCACGCAGTAGGCCCTAGATTGTTGCCCTGTATAGCAAGCGTCCGCCAGGCAGGCCTAATCTGTGTGTTCTGTGTGTGGCTCTGACCACCGGATTGATAACCTCACTACGCCGAGGTTATTGGGGAACAACGAACGGGCCAGATTTATCACTCAGACTAGCACTAAATAGATACAACCTGGATAACCTATTCAACGAAACGGACACGTGCGTGCGGATTCAGTGGGAGTGCGCCCCAACGCTCATGTCTGGAATACCACTAATAGTAGTGACCTGTACTTCTATTCAGTTGATAACCGAACGATTATTTTTTTGTGCAGTGTAGTAATACTGATATTCAGCTTCGACTGAGGGAAACGCAATTGTTCTTGTATAATGGAATAAGTTAATCATTCTTGTTGAAAGCCATAACGAAATTCGTGTTTTATTAAAACTTGATTTCTCACTGTATTGATAATTAGTCATATAAATATGTCTAGTCGATTTTTGCGCATGCTAGAATATTGTCCTGTATCATTTCGCAATGTTTGAGAAGTGAGTATTGAGACATGACTAGGTCAAACTGCACATTTATGTATCACGATTATTCGCGATTGTTGTAGTTAACAAGCGACCGGCTCCCCTACAATCCATCACAAACGTTCAGGCATTTTAAACCGCCAACTGCGAAGAAAATGTGATGACATTTATTTCAAGATACACATTGATTAGTGCATTTATTGAGTGATAATTCTAATTCGACATTTGATATTCATCACCTCACAGCGTGATACGCAATGTACAGGTCTATACAAACGATGGAATAAAATAATTTTATCGTCCTACCGTACCCTCTTCCTTCCCTTCCATTCCCTTCCCCTTGCCACCTCGATCCGTGAACGGTTATCTGTTTCCTGTCTTTTAACAGAAATAAAAATCCCAGATGGTCTTGCACTAATAATCTGAAAACATTAACCTCTCCGAATGAACTTATTAATGAAACGTCAGTGCTATGAATTATTAATTACTTATCGCATGTTGTTAGTTCATACTCATCAAGGAATAGGTTCTTTATCAGACTCTATTTAACCTTTATTCGAGATTACAAATGTTTGCTATTTTTCAACGTGGGAAATCATAGAGCTTGGTTTGGAATCTTATATGCCTAAATGATTATCATTCATTTGAAAGCGTTCAAGTCTTTGTAATGGCAACGATATAGAATATAACGTTGTGTAAAACTAGCTCTAGTAAATCCCAATTGTAATTGCGTGTATCTCATAAGCCATTCGTATTGTCCGCTCTTGGAGTGGAACTAGCGCTGAAGATGGGGCTAGAGCTGAAGATGGGCTAGAGCTGGATGGAAATCGCTGGCATCTTTCACCAATCAGTTTCATGTTGATACTCGGCTTATTTTAATAACTCTAATTAGTCTGGTACAGATCTTACGTAGAGCAGGGAACATGCATAATTTACCATTCTATGAATAGATTTCCATATGCATTCATTTTCATTATTATTGTACACACCGTACTATAATCCATCAAATTGATTAGAAACTAAATTGAAAATTAATATGTAATGCACTGTGTTTCGATTCGTTTCGATTCTTGTAAAGACTGGTGAAGATGTCTAATATGTTATTGCGTTTAGGAGACATTGAGAGACTAAATACTGTAGTGAACTTCCAAGTAACATAATAAATGACGGAAAAAGGAGAGGATAATGTAAGGTTGAGACCGCATAAAGTGGTCGATCAAGCTATACATTAAATTGCATCCTGAAGAAAGTAGGCCTACTGAAATTTATCGTACTAAAACTAAAATACAACATGCATATAGGCCCACCCACTCCACGCACAGTCTATGGAAATATTAGCGGTTAAATGTGCGTATAGATTTTACTCAAATTACAATTTCAATTCTGGATCAATCCATGTGACCGCAGGTGTACATAACAAGGCTATAATTGTTGTTTATCTGATGCTGTCATCTCTAGTATTTTATTATAGATATAAATGTCAGTAACAATTTACGTGTTATGCATGTCGTTGGAATATATATATGTATATATATTTTATATATTCCTTGAAACGATGATTTATTAACTCGGAACAATAACCACAGGTTAAGTGGATAACATTGCTCACCTGAACTTGGGATGATGAAAAATAAAATTCGTGTTGAATTTTAAAGTGCATGGAATGAACGATCAGCCATCCCACATAAAGCATGAATCGACATCAGGCACGAAGGCATGAATCGTGAAATAAGGATTATAGCATATATGAAGGACTTTCAAACTAGTGAGGCCAGAATCGAGTATCTTAATATTATATATAACGAATGATTTTCAATAAAACGCAGGCCGCGAGGCCTGGAATTCATAAAAGTTATTCATTTTCTTATGGTAGTGATGTAGAACCTTAAAAGTTAACAGATTGAGAAAGAACTTACACAATTATTATCAACAAAACTCATTATAATTTTCACGGAAAAAAAAACATTCAGCAAGAAGTTGAATAATATAGGTAAAGAGGTCATCTTGAGCTCGCCTAATTTATCCTGATATTTCAGTAATTCACCAAACAGTATGGTATGTGTATTGGTTCGGTAAGAACGTTTTATATACCGGTATTCGAAATAATTCATTATACTCATACACTTTTACCAGGCAAATCGTTATTATTATGAGAACTTGTATATAAAAGTGTCTATAGTTCATACACACATATACTCAGTTCACAATATATTACTTTTTCACATGTGAATAGTCAAGGTGTAATGTAATAAATGATCACATGGTGTTGTTATACTCTCTAATCTTGCACTAAAATAATGGAAGTGAGTAAAAAAATCTGTTATAACAAGTTTGACAATAAACCCAACCCAATTTTCTCCTGGGCAAATGAACACGTTCGATGGAAAAATATTTCAATGATAATATTTGAAACAAAATCTTGAAATGATTGAAAAATGATCAATAAGCTGTCAATGTTGAGAAAAGCAAGTGAACTGTTTCTAGGAGTTGATCAGAAATTGTAATTTTCTAAGGAATAGTGAATCAATTTTACATATTTTATTGACGCCAGGCTTTTCTTGTCCAGTTTCATGCAGTCGTTTTGGGTATTTATTCCGCATTCAAGAGACCACAAACTAAAAATTATCTCAACATGTAATGAAGCTCTCCTAGAAGCACCAACCGATATATCTAGAAAATTCCGCTTGAAAATTTTTTGAATGTAGGTTGGTTAATGTGTCTACACTTTTTACGCTTCTTTTTTACTTTATCCCATTTTCCGTTACCCTAGCGTTACCAAGAAACCATTGGAATAATGAAAGTATCTGTATTTACTTCTTGTTTATCTTTTGAGATATCTCAATATGGTCTGAAATATAGCTCTCTATATGGTGCGTTGTTTTTTGTGCACTAGACCCGTCAGAAGGATGGTTCTTTCGTTGGGTCGTTGATTGAATTGAGTACAGTTGCTTCCATTCATTTTGTTCTAGTTCAGGTGGTCAAACTCCACCTTGTCTATCAAAATGATGACGTCATATCCGTGTCGGTCCCCTGCTGGTTTGAGCCTAATTGGTCGCGGTAACGATAAGGGGGCGGTCTCTCTCTCTCTCTCTCTCTCTCTCTCTCTCTCTCTCTTTCTTTCACACACACACAGCCACACACATTCGGTCTCTATCTCCGGTTCACAATTCTAGTTAACTTCTTAACCTCTTCCCTTCCTTTCGTTTAGTCTAAATGACTTCAGAATACATCAGATAATCGTACCCGAGCAAACAGGTGGCGCAGTGGTAAAGCGGTTGCTTTTGGGGCCTCGTTCATTATGGCTCCTGAATCAGCCATCTTGAATCGGATTCAACATTTCCACAAGGAAAAGAGCTAAAATCTACGTAGAAGAACGGACAGTCCAAGATTTGATGAACAATTTAAATGCGTTTGAAAATAAAAACGAAAATGGAATTGCTGTACAAACTATAGACCTAATCATTGTATGGTTCTCAATTATTGTTATCATTATTGTTGTGATGTAATTAATTATTTAGGAAGTAATTGCTTTTGACCGAGTAACGCGGTGCCACGTGGAAATATTGGATTATTCATCCCTAATTACATGAGTGTGAAGTTTCATATCATTTCATACCGGAAAACCATAATATATCATCAATTAATAATTAATAATTTCGTAATTCCCTAAAAATGGATTCATCAGTTGGACATGAATCAAAAGACTCCTCTCGTCTTACATTATCCTCATCCCTTATGGGCCTTTCAAACTGGTTGTCCTCTCTTTCCTTCTATCTCTCTCTCTCTCTCTCTCTCTCTCTCTCTCTCTCTCTCTCTCTCTTTCTCTCTCTTACACACACACATACACACACACGACCATTGCTCACTGCTGCGTGCTTTTTGCCGAAATCGAGGGAGAATATGTGGAACGGTATATTTTGATACGCTTTAGTCTTTCGAAAGTGGCCAATAAAACAATTCGCTTTGGTTTTCTCGTATTTCTGTCGTTTGAAGATGACGCTATTAGAGTTCGAGACCCGTTTGATCATTTTCCTAACACAGCGGCAGTGAGTTCCACATAACTTATTGGTGCATGGTATACTAGCTGAATTGCAAATATTATCGAGAACGTTTTCACTTTTGCAACGAAAAGTAATTTTAATCCGTTGGTTCCATTGTACTGTGTACGTAATCATTATAATTATTTTTGAATTACAACGAGACTAATAAGGTAATTATTCCTCATATTATGTTCTGAAATCAATTATGAAAAATCGATGAAAAATCATTCCCGTAATTAGTTCTCCGTAACTGGGTGGCTTTGTGAAAAATGAAACAAAAATTCTCCCGAAAAAATAAATCGGATTTTTTCCAAAAATCGATTTTGTTGAGAGTGAAATACGCTCAGTGGTTGCTGAATCAGAATCGGAATTCAACATATCGTGGACATTGTGATATGTAATTCGTGAACAAGGTAGCATATTTTAATGTGATTTACATCTAGTTATATCTACAGGCATCAGGTTTGGTGGAAGTGTCCACCTTCGCTCGGCTATTCTAGTATACTACGGTATTCTTCATCTGTGACTATAGTCTATACGGCGGACCATGCAATCTCCACGTCTTCTCGCTTCTAATCTAATCCTAGATCAATTACACTGGCTGGCTCTTGTCTTCGTTATATAACAGGGAAGTAGGCGGTGAAGAAGGCGTGGGAGAACGATGGAGGTGCCGATCGATTGGTAGCACTGCTTCCGAATCGCCCTTACATTATCTTCTATGATACTTGGTCTTTTCGTAAATTTAATTTCTCAATATATAAATTCATTAGCTTTTTTTTTATTAACATCGGAACTAAATTTACAAAATCAGGGGTCCCCCAAATAATGCACTGGATGAAAGTAGGATTGTTAGGACGGGCTACCACAAGGGCGATCACCACCCAATTTTGATTATTTTAATTTGAAAACAATGAACTTTTAAACCAGGTCGGCGCTGTCTGTGGCCATATATTTTCGCCGCAGATAAAAGTCTGTCAGTTAACAAAAGTCAGCAACACATTATATAGGACTAACCCGTTTTTGTGATATATCCGAACATTACCATCGTTGGTACTATTGTTGATACCTTCCACTTTGAAACAAGTCTCTTGGGCAATGTTAATTCTTTCCCATCAACAGCAAAAGCTTCTTCCATCAAAATGTTCATCATTATGCCTACAATGAGAAAAAATTTAGTGATGGGTATATTGGTGGATAATCATCACTTGTTCATCAAATCATCATTCGTTTGAATTCGTGGACTTCATTATTGGATGATAAAATAAGAGAATATAAATTATAATGGTGCATGAATATATTATATTGTGGTAAGGGGGTATAAGCATCATCCCACAGGTTCATTGTGAAAAAGTTGGCAACTTACAGTCAAACGGACGAAGACACAGAAACTTATGTGTATTACAAACATCAGGGTAATGCACAGTATGATGGCAGGTCGTGAAGATAGTACATAATCGTCATTTTTTTCCATCACTATCGAAACTTGATACAAAACCATTGTTCCCCATTGAGGGTATATACGAAAGTAGGACCGTTTGAACGGGACACCACAAGGGCAATCTTACTACCCTATTTTACTTATTTTGAATGAAATGAATGAACTTTGGTACCAGGACCCCTATTCCAGAGATAAATGAGATGCGAGAAAAATCAGTGAGAAAACTATCTCATATAATAATGACATATTTCATCTAATATTTTATGTGAGATACTCGTTTTCTCACTCATTTTTATCTTTCTCACATCTCATTCATCTCACGAAAATATCTCATATAATAATGACATATTTCATCTCATATTTTATGTGAGATACTCGTTTTCTCACTCATTTTTATTTTCTCACATCTCATTTATCTCAGGAATAGGGGTCCAGGACTGCGCTTGAAATGAAATATGATATAAATTGAAGAATATATAAAATTTAAAATATTTAAAATATGTATGAAGTCAAATATGATATGAGAGCGATGTAAGTGTTGATTTGTATGGATACTTAACTCGAACATCTTATGTTTATACAGTTATGTTTTTATGACGTTATAGGCTGTATGAATCCCGATGCCAAGTTTACCCTTTCGATGGTGATGATCATTGTGTGCTCAACGGCTCAACCTATAGAGCTGGGTTATTTGGTGGCGTCATGATATTTATATAAACTCATGCCTTGAGCGGGACTCGAACCCACGTCCAACGAAGACTTCAGTTTCCAAAGTAGTGCCTTGGCTGAGTCAGCCACGGGACAGGAATGTCTCGGACCATCACTTACACTCTTCGTTATTTTAGTAAGTGCAGCGAAAGATAGTGTCTGCAGGTAAAGCTACACTCACTGCCTCTCTCCGTTGCTCAGTTAGATACGGCACAGCTTCAGAAACTGAAGTCACCGTTGGGCGTGGGTTCGAGTCCCGCATAAGGCATTGGTTTTTGTGAGTATCCTTCCATTCATCATCACTTCATAGTTTCATCACCACCTGCTTATTCGTACCCTCGTATAACCTAGCTGTTGGTGTGGTCGTTAAACAAACAATAATCAATCAATTAGCCACACTTACTTAGAATAACGGCGACTGTAATGCGTGACGCGTCGAACTGGAGAGTGGCAGTGCATCATGTGGATGGAAGTGAGGGCTCTACCTGGCCGACTGCATGGATGGACGTTCGACCCTTGTTGTTTATTGCTTTCGGGTTTTGCATAACAACATGGACGAGCAGGGAGGGGAAGGAGAGGGGGTGGGGGTGGGGCTACCTGTAACGCATGAGGAGTTGTGATGGGTGACACGCCGTACTTGACGTAACCCGATTACCGTCCACACACACACACACACACACACACACATACACACACTAGTTGTACTACAACACTAATTATCTACCAAATTTGTCCGGGGCTTTGGGGACGACGATGTGTCTGTTATGTAGAGAGCCCTATAGCATTGCAATCATCAACAATCCGCGCTGATTTCTTTTTAACGAGCGCGAAATTAGCTTGGCTGGATTTTTTTTACTTGTGTATATATTTGAATGTGTTTGAACAATGGAAACACTTCCTAAATGAGTGATTATTCCGTAGCATTGCAGAGGAAGAGATATGTTCCATTGAAATAGTTGGAACATCAGAAAGTAGATCTAGCCCGGCCGTCAGTCGGTGGTTGAGACGGTATTTAACTATTTATATATTGTTCGGGTGGAAGGGCCATTATTGTTTGTTTTTCACGGTTCGGAAGCATTGCAGAGAAAGTCGATTTGCACAGGGGTGGAAAAGGTTCAAGCCCAAACTATTTTGACTCTTAATACGTCGGTATATACAGTGTTATTCCTATTTGGTGGAAGAGCTAGGTTATTGACGCATAACATACTGATAACTGAGATCTAATGACATCGGATGAATGATTAGTGGGATGATGGAATGATGAGGTGACGGATCCACAGGTAATGGGAACGAAGCGGTTGTGGCCCGTATTGTATAGGAACTATCCCTGCATCGGTTTAAACTACAGTGGGAAACCACAAAAAAAAACATGTAAAAATGGATGACAAAAAAGGGAACCGAGGATATGCTCCTCACCTCCCAGATCACATGAAACGAGCGCGTTAGCAACTGAGCTACATGTGCCGGTAGCTATAGGTCATTGTGTTATCAAATAACTTTATCGACGAAATTGAAAAAATATTGAAAATATATGGTAGGCCTATATCTCTCAACTATCAATGGGTAACGATGTAACAGGCACAATTCGCGATGCAATAACTAGTTTCGGAAATGTTATAATACATTCATTATTCTTTTTCTTAATTAATTCTACTGTGGTGGTATATTTTAAAACGACTTGCTTATTGGAGGAGTTACTGCGAAGACAATTCCATTCTCTTTGCATGTGTGTTTTAGTTTGTTTGTCTGTTCGTTTGTTTGTTAGTATGCGCTGCACAGGTCACAAGGTTTGCCTGATCAACATGAAACTTTTTCTGGATACGTCGACCTATCCAAATCAGAACTGTACAGTTCTGGAACAGAATCGATTCGACCACAATTAAGAAAATTTATCACAAATTTTTGAAATTTTCATTAGATTGGGCGGGCGAAAAAAGTTGAGAAAACTCTCTTTGAAATAGGTTTTCTTCACTGTACGTAAACACATAAATATATAATACACATTATTACGAATTTTCATTGAGATGGAACTGAAGCCGTTTTTCAGTATCTTGCGAACGGTGATCCACGGCTTTTGACTTGGCAGTTCTCACCAAGATGTTTCGAGTCCTCTCTCGAGTTTTCACGAAGACTTCATTCAAATATTTCGCTCATCTTTCAATTCGCATATGCTGAGTTGACACAGTTTAGAGGTACCAATTAACTTCCTGTTGATTTCGTCCTGTTATATATTTCAACTTGATCATGATCAAGTAGTGAAGTTCCAGTTCTGCTTGACAAGGTCTGCGCCTAGCATCAGAGTATAGAGTATTTCAACTTGATCACCAAGAGTTTTAATTGTTTTCCGTTGATACGTTCTTCAATTCAATCCTATCAGTACTTAATGTTTATTTTCCTACTGTTCAGTAAGCCACTAATTGGACATGGACATTGGAGATCGTATTGTGGTTTTCTCTAATGGGTTCGTTACACAGTAGTTTTTGTACGGCATTATGCATGAGACCGTCACGGAGGTGACGTCTACGCTGCATCCTACATCGCTCATCGCTTACCTTGTGTTGTTTTACCTTGTAGCCGTGTAGCCAATTAGCTTGAAGATCAATGGGTAGCCGTCACGGGCTCCTGCTCTCGTGGGATCAAGATTCATTTCATGATGCTGCGGAGGGGCTAGGGTACAGTCTGCTGCTGCTCCTGTTTTAAACCACACGTTGCCACTGGCTGTGCTCCAGTTCTGCTTGACAGGATCTGTGTCTAGCATCAGAGTGGAGAGCTGTTTCATTAATTCATAACTTATTGTATGGGCGTGTAGCGAAGATTCCATTGCATGTACTAGATTATTTTTCTTTTTTTGTGTGCGGTATACATGCGAGACAAAATAAATAATCGACTTGAAACTTTTCTGGACACTCGGTGGGTACCAGAATAGATTGGACTTGTTTTTGAAAAAAAATGTTCCTATACGATCTTCTCGGAAAATAATATAGAAATTTGATAATCTCGATCCTCTTTGGGTGAAATGTCCCATTTCTACATTTCATGCGGTCGAACTGTAATTTTCACAGTATACTATCATTGTTCTAATGCATATTTCTACCGGGTTTAAAAAATGTGTCATGGTGATATGCAAGAAATTGAATGCGTTATACAGGAAAAGAGGATAATATGAGTTTGAAAATCAATTAGCGCTGCACAACGAAGGCATTCAGTGATTCTTTCATAATCAATGTGTGTATAGCTTATAGCTGTCTATTACATTCCTTCTGAATATCACCTTCATGTGCATGCACCTTTCATCGCGTGTGGACCGTTTTCCTAGGGTATTAATATTACTTGGCTTTCAGAGGGGAGAGGTCAACTCAGAATTCTCACAATTCCTTTTATCGCACAGTTCAATAGGGTTTATATAGGCGTCCTTTCACTTATCATCACTTCATCTCTTTATCATCACACTCGCTCATTCGTATCCCCATTACCCATAGAACTCGGCTGTTGGGTGATGGAGTCGTTAAGCACAATTAAAACAAAATGGAATCGATAATTGTGTACAACTTACCGGTACACAATTTTATGTCGAGTTATTTCATTTGTGAAGAAATGCTTCAGAAGAATTTTCACATATTATAAAAAAAAATCTGAAAATGTCTTACAATATTCTTATGGAAGGGCATCGGTATACTAATATCCTGCGGTACAGTAGGTGATTGAAATATGGTTCAGCACGAATATGTTGAACTAACGAATGAGATAAGAGAGGCCTTTTTAAATGTCAGATTTTCTTATTCTCATTTTCTTATCATCCAGTTAGTTTAGATTTCAGACCTCGATTCAAACCGAACGTCGTGTTATTTATTTTGACATGCTAATTCCGAGTCCATTTCTCGTCTGGTACAGTTCCCATGTCCAGCGATAGAGCCACGTGTTGCTGGGAGGTGATGATCTTTTTACTGTCAGTCAACTCGACGCCAGGCATAGACACTTGAATATACAGTCTTATACTGTTCCTCTCTGATGAATCCTACCTCCGTGATAATAACTTGAGTTTGTGTTATAATAATTGCAAGCAGACTTCAGGAGCGTAAAAACGTGCACAATTGTTTAATGTGGTGGTTGGGAGGGGGTTGGCGGGAGGGGAGGGGGGGTAAGTTAGTTCTGTCAGTTCGTCATTGTTTTGTTGTAAAGTTGAGCAAGGCTGTAGTTGACTGGTAGGTGGCGGGGGATGAAGTTAGTTTGTTGGTTGAGAGTGGGGGGGGGGGGGGGGGGGGGATGCGTCGGTGTTAGAGGTTAGAGCACACACCTGAGACCGCGTGAGAAGGAGATATGTCATCTGACGCCCTAACCCACCCCCTCGCCACCCCTCCCCCCACCACCACCACCACCCACCAACCCAACACAGGATTCATGCGAAACTTCTGCCAGCGGTCTTATTCCAGTATACCCCAGGAATGATGGGCGAAATGTGAATACTGGAACAGATCTTTTGTGTCCAGCGTAAACATCGCGAAGTGCAATGGCTATCTTCATATAGCACTGTATTATAGATACCGACTTGAAGCTCCCAGGTGATGCAAAAAATTACATAACAACAGTTCAGCGACTAGGTACTGGGCCACCCGTCTCGGTCTTGATTTGATTGGTTTAGATTGGATGTGTTACTATACTATAAATGTCAAGTCTGTATCATCGGTCGTTGGACTTGAAGACTGCCATCGTGAATAGAGTGGCGTGCCAGAATCAAGCGCTTTGCTAGCGCTAGTTTGGCCCAGCATACGTCACGGCTAGATCAGCTAGCTTGCAATTCTGGAACGACCACGAGCATCTTTTGCAACTAACTGTCAAACAGCTGTCAAAGTCATGGCGGAAGATCAAATCGTATTGGGAGCTGCAGCATTTGTATTAAATGCAGGCATTTCTTCTGATTCCTCCTCCAGTGGATCTGAAGAGGATTACGAAGTTTTCACTCTTTGCCAATAGAATTGAATATTTTCAATAACTTTTTGGTCATCTCCTATAACCGCAACGTCGAATTTGTTCCTACAATTATTTACTCACTATATTAAAATATTCAAACTCCCCATTATTTAATTGTTCTGCAGTACTTTCTCCACAGTTATTGTCATTATTTTATTATCATACTCAATCTGCAGCTCGACCATATCAAGCGACCCCATGATCTTTGAATTGGCGCTCTAAATTATGGCTGATCTAGCAAGGTAGCAACCTTTTTCACCGCTAGATGAGCTATGTCAGCGGACTTAGCAGGCTAGATTCTGGAACGATTTGCTAGATTCTAGCGGAATTAGCTGCTAGAAATTGGAACGCCATTTCGACAATGCTAATCTAGCGCTAGCTAAGCGCCTCATTCTGGAACGCGACTTGGGATGTGCTGCGCTCGCAAGTGGCACTATCTGTGTGGCGGACAATTTGCCAGGCTAGTTCCAAGCCTGCTCTAGAAGCTTAGCCTGGCAAATCGTCGGTCCCTCATCTGTGGGTGCTGGTTTCAATATAGGTATAGAAGCCTCTTGCCATTTACGTCCATATGAAAGTGGCCCCTCACATATCAGAATTTGAAAATATCATTTTACCGTTCGTTACAACCCGTTAGTACCGTCAAAACTTTCCTTTGTGGTCTATCGGTTTCGCCAGGATAACCGTTGTCCATAATAAGTCTTCGTTAGTACCGGATAGTATATCGGAGTACTGGTAGATTTAGAAATCTACGAATTATATAGGCCTAATTGAAAGAACGGTGATAGAGCATCTGTCTTAAAACAAAACGGTATATTCGAATCATTAGCATTAATTCTTAGATTTTTTTGATCAGTCATGATTTATTGTATTGTTCATTCAGAAATGATGTGATAGTTTCTATTAAATATCAACATTTCATACATATTCCATGTCTCAATTTTATATAGATATTCTTCATTATATTTATTCATATATTATAGAATGATTTCACTCGGCAGTCGGCATTTTTTAAAAATATATCCTGCTTTAGCGATTTTTGTTTGTGATGGCATTCCGTATTTCACTGAAAAGAAAACACTTAAACTTGAAAAGTTCTCAGTATATGAACCTGCATCTCACTCAAACTCGTTTGTATCTTCTGTATAGACTGTTTAGAGAAGCTTTCGAACAGTCATTGAGTAAATCAATATTGGCAATCTAGTTGAGCGGTAGCCAATCTGAAGCCAAGTGCTAAGCACACAGCACACAAAATTCTTACACTAAGCATAAAAATAGTGTTCCAACAATTGGGTGTCAACAATGTGGTCACCTACAATGAACTGAAGAGTATCACAATCACGAATGGAACCACCAACACGACTGTGTAAACTTCATAAAAATCGATTCAGTCTATACAAAGTTATTAACTGGTGAAAAGTTTGCTTTTTCATTTTTTCGTCCCCTTTTTTCCGTTGAAATTGTTGTCATTCGCACAGCCTGACTATTGAACTACTCAACCAATTTGGTTGACATTTTCAAAAAAGATTTGTATCTTCATTATGAAGGTGTGACTGTTTGGAAAATATAATTTTTATATTTTCAAATCATACATTAATTTTCTTCATCAATCAATCAATCAGTTTTCAAACGTTTTTTCAACTCTCACAAATGCTTTTTCATATAATTTAAAGTGATTATGACGACGAATTAAACTCGAACATCTTTAATCAAAAAGCACACCACAATCCAACCAAATGACCAAATATAAATTTAAATTATGTTTCCAAGTCACATAATTTAAAAAATCATGGTATTGAATTAGGTATAGTTTTAATTGCGATGATACATTCGAGTGAGTGATTATGAGATGAACGCGATTAACAAAAACAAATAATCCCCTTCAGAAACGTCATTCGACACAAACCTTACCCACTCAACCTTATCAACAGCTATTACTAAAAACCTCATGAAACACCTGATAGGTGGTAACAATTTGTGGAGGGGATAGCAGTCCATCCCCCCACTTTCACTTTTGTGCAAGTTACTCTTGAAATAGAAGTTAGGTCAGTTGGTTTTTAGTACAATCGGTTTTGAGTGCAGTCGGTCGATTTCTAGATCAGTCGAGTCCGAGACAAGTTGATTGTCAGCACAATTGACCAATCCCCATAGTTTTCAGTACAGTACATCCACAGAAACGCCCACGCCTTCAGCATATTTTCCTGCGCCTGCATCAATTGAATCGACAATGAACGTCACTGCAGTTTGGCTTGCATGCGATGCACATGCAGTAGGTGCACTAACCGATATTGTCATGTGACTGTGAGAATGTGGGACGGATGTACAGCCGAGAGAGCCGAGAAGAAGCGTGGAAAGCGTGAGTGGTAATGCTACAACAATTTGACAAAGTGACGGAACGGCGATGTCACAATTCAGGCTTTTGACCACGGGCTATGGAACAGGATGGTACTTTTAGCAACCGGTATTGGAATACTTTTGGATTTTTTAAAAACATCCTGTCCCATAACTTGTGCGGTCAAATCCTTATTTAAGGACATCACGACTCTGAAGCTAGGTTTCAAGGATTAATGTCGATATTTATCTCTCTTATTTTAGAGAAAACCAGAAAGTATCATCTCAATTTCAGAAATTATAAATAATAATTTTGTCCTCCAGGACCCGGTCTCATTTCTGAGTTGTGACGTAGACATTACTCGTCGATTGTGTGTATGTTTTTATATAGAATTGATAATGCCTACGTCATGACTAATTATCTCTGGAGAACAACCAATTAATTATAATTCCTGAAATTGAGATGATGATTTCCAGTTTTCTCTCAAATTCGGGTAACGATTATCGTCATTATTCGTTAAAATCTAGTTACAGGGTTGTGATGTCCTTTAATTTTTTTTTGACAACGGCATTTTTTCGTCACCCTCACCTCAGTGTCGTCATTACATTAGAAATTAATACATTAAAAACTAGAAATTATATTCAAATTTTTTTGAAAACTAGTCCGGTGTACCGCAAACGTATGTAATAATTCTTGTACATACGCATGTTTTGTGACTTCAAGTTCAATAGGCCATGTAAAATACTGCTCAATGAAATAGTCTTAAACTGTTTTTAGCTTAATTTAATTGAATATAAATTGTTGGTATACTTGTATAAAGCCTTCAAAATATTCATGTATGCCTGGCCGAATGTAATAATGTTTGTAAACATGTTTATGAAAATGAATTTCTAGAATTTAGACTTTCTCCATGAGACCTACTTTGTCAATAATTACACGAAATTATCTCTTCAATTCAAAGAAAATGTACTCATGTTCTCATGAACATTCCTTTCGATGAAATCTTTCATTGGAATAAGTGTTCGTTGTACTGATTCTCAGTTTATTATCAACAGAACTGATTAAAATGATTGAAGACCCATTTGTTACGTGTATCCTCATTAGTGGAGAAATGGAAGTTGATAATGAATATGATTGCGCCAAAACAAAGTCGAGACGTGGCTGAAAACAGTGTGGCATGCAGTGTGGTGTTGTTTGCCACGTGGACTTGGCCACAGTGGCATGACGTAGGCTAGCTGGGTGTCGAAACACGGCACATCGAGGCACATCGAAGGCAGAGAGCTACTAACAAATAATCTTTCAAGTCATCGACTCACTGATAACTGCTGATTTCATGTAGCAATAGTAGTAGTAGTAGTAGTGTGTGTTTATTCCTTTAACACTCTTTGGAGGAAATTGGTACACAAATTACATATTTTACAATATAGCTTATAAATAACATTAGATGATTGGGTATGGCAGTAAGCCATCATTTATAAATTATAAATAAATAAGAAATAATTACAGTAACTTATATCAAACGAGTAATACAACATATTATGACGATACATTCATAGAACTAAGAATAATTGATATGATATTAAAATAAATTAATAGAACTGTAATTATTCTTATAATTATGCCATCTTAACGCTATTAAAAATATCTTTTTTCCCACATATTGGAGCTTATTATATCATCCCGTTCGGAAGTATCACCAAAAAACTGTCATTTCACTAAATCGACTCCCATGCGCTCTTAACAAACCGTAAATATAATTTATCTACCAATAAGTTGAGAGACAATGAATAATTTTCAACATCTGTTTAGGGAAAATGTTCCTCTGATGTCTTCTCTTCTTCTATGTAATATTCATTTGTGGTGGGAAAAAAGAAACTTCGATCTCTTTTTTTGACCGTTATATTCATCTCCTTCGATTACTCTTCATCTCCTCAAACCTTCCCTATACCTCCTCTCCTATTTCTCATCTATATATTTTTATTATTTGTATAGTAGCAAAGTCCGTAATGTTCGTAATCTTGCACTGACCAAGTGAAATGAGTTCAGCGTGCAGATAGGTGTGCGAAATGCTCGATCCATTAGAAAATGCTTAAAAAAACATATGCCGTTAGTTGAAAAAGCGAGTGATGTTCGTTGCTGGTATGACTTGAGTGAATTTCTCGTGACTGATTTATTGGGACATTGATTGATCAGTCTCCTCACTCACTCGACCAGGGTCTCGAACACAAGCAAGTATGGCGGCCCTGCAGTTCGATATCTCGCTGCTCCAAGCAACGTCCACTCCTCATCCACTCCTCGTCCACTCTCCAGATCTCAGCCCTAATCCTCGCTGATCGCTGACCACGTCACCTTTTATTCATCTAGATTTGCTTTTGGAGCGGGAAGCTCATTCAACATGTCAATACTCGGATTATTTTATGTAGTGTAAATTGTTTACTGATTCAATAGTCATTAATTATTTTTGTTTGATTAGTTTTGATTTGTAGCATTCGTTGCAATTCCATATTTATTGTTGAACTTACTCTATCAATTTGATATGTCCTGCGGCTATTATATAATACTTTTTTCAGCTTTGAGTAATGATACGCATTGATTATTTTATCGATGTATATTGTATAGGCCATGGTGAAAATCTTATTAATTGTTTTCAAACCGTACAGACAATTCCCAGTTAATAATTGATACGCCAGTTTAGGCTATAATATATAACCAAACAGCATAGTCTAATACTTCCTTAATTATTCATGAAAATAAATATTGGCTGTTAAATCTCAGGTTGTTTTATACTGGAGTAGTTGCATTCACCCTTTTAGCTACTTCATTATTAGTTTAATACAGGCTGTTTACACTTCCTGTTCGGCAGAAAATGTCTCTCTTTGACTCGTTCTCCCTTCTCTCCATCTCGTGTTGTTTCTTCCAAAGCTGTATCATGCCTTTTACCACTCCTAATTGCACTCGTACAGCGTTTATGAAAATTTAAAGAGCTTCGAAACCTTTATCTTTACCGTTGACTTGCGTGTAAATACACCGTGAATTGCGAGATCTCACTCGGAGATGATTTTCCCGTTCTATCCTCCCCCCCCCCCCCCCTCCCTCCTCCTTTTTCCACCGACTTTGATATTATTATGTCTCCATTTAGAAGTTCCACCTGTGCAACTTGCACCCACCATTCCACCGTGGCAGAAGCTTTCAACTTGTTATATACTGAATGTGGATGAATTCAAAGTTGTATGGTTTTAAGGTAATATAAAAAGGACTAATCGCTTCATTTCAACAATTTACCACGAGTTGGTGATTCTGATGCAATGATAAAGACACGTTTGCGTGTGTGCTTTCCCCGTTCTTATGAATGGGAACAGCTAAGAGGGCTTAAGTTGTTATTTAAAGTAGCTTTTATTATCTTGTGTGGTTGGACTTGCACTATATATTATATTATTTAATGGTTACAGCGTAAATTACCTGTACGGATTTGATACGCAAACTTGGTTTTTCGTAAGAAGTGGTTATTAATAGCATGGCCGAAACCAGTGCCAAATGTAGGACATTAGAACATGAAATATGCGTGTTGAGGTGGTGTGAGGCCCTCCTCTTTCTTCGTAGCTGCACGCAAATATTATTACTGTGTTTTTCATCAATTATCTGCCAAACTGAATTACCGAAGAGTTTGTGATAGCCGTACGGTATAAAGCCGACAAATTCAGTGGATTTGGGTAGAAATCGCCTTCTTTTCTATACTATATAAGACATCAATGTCGGAAGATTATCATCTATTATTGCGAGTTAAAAGCAAGACTAAACCACTCTTCGTATAAGAAAGACATATTTTACAATACAGTTTAGTGTTGAATATCACGCCCGCAGTATAGCACCCGCGTGCAAGATACGCGCACACTTTGCCAAACTCACAATATTTATAGAGCAATTTCCAACTTGTTCATAATTTATGCCAACCAAAAAGAGCTAGTAATGGTTTTCGTGTTGTTGTTTGAATCATGTTAACCTGTCGCCGAGCCTGAGTCTAAGTCGACTAAGAGACTAAGTCGACACTCTCAGCGACCGTCCGCCGACCGACGCTCCCGACGCTCTCGACGTACAGATGACAGGTTTATTCTGTGCGCGCCGTGGCGCCGGCGACGTCAGATCTGTCGCATGCCAAAAACTGACTCCAAGCAAGACTGGCTCACTACACCCATACACGTATTTCTCATGGATATAGAGCGTGTAACAAATGCTTCGTAGGGCAGATACACCTAACCCCTGGTATTATTATTTCTTTTTCTAGACTGTGTTCTAGAATCTAGACATTCCGGGAGGGGTTGATTCATTTTATCGTATCATGTAAATTGAATTGCACTAACGTGCGACATACTTTGTAAGTATACTGACACGAGTGTTCGCGTGGGTACCACACTGAACAGTCATTCAGAAGACCGGGGCTTGATTCCCGCCATGGTCGACGATCCAGGCGTTTTTTTTCGTGGTTTCCGTCTGTTGTTCAGATCAATACTGGGATAGTTTTTTAACAACATACCACGACCGACTCCTTCCCAGTATCCACAAACACTCAATAAAGTAACCTTTCGTCTCATCATCTTATATGTCATTCACGGACGCCAATAGATCGTAGTCATCAGTATGGTGCGTCGTGAAACCAAATATAAATAAATGAATGATTTTCATTTGTTTACCTCAGCATTAGTGTGTGGCAAGGCTGATGCAGCTCATCACTGCTAGTTGTTTCGCGTGGTGAATCTGGTTGGTACAGGGCTAGGTGTAACGAATGATGGTAAGTGGGTGTACACCTGACACGGGCGCCCACTGCATGTCTCGTAATGGGTTGACTGATGTCGAAAGACACCGAGTTACATGGCATAGGCTGTATTAAACGTCATGTTCTCGATCGTACACGATGAGAACCGATGAGACTGCCGCCACGACGTCGTGACACCTGCTCGTGTCGGCTGCTCGTGTCGTATACTGGCACAACCTGTGCGATTCGCATGTGGCACTTGCTATTCGCGCGTCCTAATTGACTATTGGAGCTTCTTCTGTATGCCTACAACTAGCATGCAAGTTTGCCTATAACTTACGATCAGAAATATGAATCGGAGTGATGTTAAATCTTTGTTATTCGTATATTGTAATTTGCTATATATTCATTGGGTAATGAGAAACCTGCAAGATTAATTAATACAGATCAATAATATGCTTTAAAATCAAATTTGCCTTGATTCTTTCTCCTTCTTCCCTCTCTCTCTTCTTCACTCTCGCTCTCTCTCTTCTCTCTTCTCTCTCTATCTTTCGTTCCTTCTCTTTCTCCCTCTCACTCCCTGTTACCGGAATGTACGTTAAACTTGAAGTGTGTCTATAAATGATGTCACATTTCTCCATAGCTAAACATAACCCTCCCCCCCTCCTTCCAAGCAATGATGAGTTCATGTTTATATGCTACAGATTTAATGAATTGAAAGAATTGAACTAGTATAGGTGTTTGTTGCGAGGACGATCAGCGTAAGAATAATGAATTTACTCTGCAAGTGCGTGACTATACGCACATGATAATATTGTTTTGTGTGATTGTGTTGACATTGTGGTTCTTCTTTTGCAGGTGAGTAATGACGCTAACTGGTTATCTTTGTCCGACTGGCAGCCACAACATCCGTCCTCTATTGGCTAGCCTGTGGTGAGTGGTTCATGGAACACAAGCTTTTCAGGAACAAACATGAAGGAAAAGCTGATGATAATATACGGATGACAATTCATTCGACGACATCGTCAATGTGAACAATGTTATAAACTTTCTTCATGATTCAGATTTATGTTGGCTAATACTGAGACGGGTGGTCGAGTGGTTAGTACACTGAACCATCAATCGGGAGACCGAGATTCGATGTCTACAATGGTCGACCATCCTGACGGTTTTTTCGTGGCTTCCTTCTGTCGTTCAGGTCAATTTTGGGATTGTTCCTTTACAACTGGCCATGGCCGAATCCTTCCCAATATCCAAAAACACCTGATCAAATAGCCTTTCATTCATCTTATTATCTCGTACATGCACCGACGCCAATAGATGATATACGATGTCATCAGATGACATCGATGACATCAGTACGGCGTTGGTCAACCCAATATAGATGAAGTTGAACAATATCTTATGCTTCACAAATAGTGTACTATGGTGCTGATAACGTAAACGTAGGGCGCTCGTGAATCATGAACAATCAGTCGTGTAGGCCACCCCCGTGAAGTTGGCCACGCACGTGTGCGGAATCAAATTTTGACAAATGTCATTCGTTAGTGCTTCGTTAGTGCAGGTTAGTGCCACAAATAAAATCGTTAGTGCTATTATAGTGCTGGCACTAATTTACCAAATACATGTGCGGGGCCAACTTCACGCTGGCCCCGCACGTGATCGGAAATTGAAATTTTTTGACGTCATCATCTCATATTGTGTTAGTGCTCGTTAGTGCCGCTCATTTTTTCGTTAGTGCTGTACTGGTTTGGAGCAAAAACGACCCAAGTCATGTGCGGGGCAGCCCCGCACATGAGCAATTATAGCGCTTTCATGGCATATAAATTAAGGTCTTCATTAGTGCTGGTTATTGCCACAAAAATTATCGTTAGTGCTAGTTTAGTTTGGTCACAAATAAATGTCAAAAGTCGAGATATAATATAGCGCCGATGCTATCTATGTGCGGGGCCAACTTCACGCTGGCCCCGCACATGATCGGAAATTGAAACTTTTTGACGTCATCGCCTTGGATGGTGTTAGTGCTCGTTGGTGCCGCTCATTTTATCGTTAGTGCTGCATTGGTTTGGAGCAAAATCGACCTAAGTCATGTGCGGGGCAGCCCGCACATGAGCAATTATAGCGTTTTTATGGCGTATACATTTAGGTCTTCGTTAGTGCTAGTTAGTGCCACAAAAATTATCGTTAGTGCTAGCTCAGTTTGGCCACAAATAAATTCAAAAATCGAGTAATAATTTAGCGACGGTGTTATCTATGTGCGGGGCAAAAGCAATTATACACATGCGAACATGAGCAATTATTGTACTTTTCTGTCACACGGAATAAGGTGTATGTTGATGCTTTTTAGTGCCACAAGAATTATCGTTAGTGCTAGCTCAGTTTATCCACAATTCAATTCACAAAATCGATATATAATTTGGCGATGGTGCTATGTGCGCAGCATCCCCGAAGATGAGCAATAATGGCGTTTTTATGACATATACACCTGAGTTTTCGTTAGTACCGGTTAGTGCCACGAAAATTATTGTTAGTGCCAGCTTAGTTTGGCCACAATTTGTTTCTAAAATCGAAACATAAAATATAGCTACGTTGCTATCTATGTGCGGGGCAACCTTCACTCTGGCCCCGCACATGATCGAAAATTGAAATTTTTTGACGTCATCATCTTAGATTGTGTTAGTGCTGGTTAGTGCCACAAAAATGATCGTTTTTGCTAGCTCAGTTTGGCCATGAATTAGTTTCAAAAATCGATATTTAATTTAGCGACGATGCTATCAATGCGCGGGGCCAACTTCACGCTGGCCCCGCATATGATAGAAAATGTTTTATTTTTCGATGTCACCATCTTAGATTGTGTTAGTGCTGATTAGTGCTACACAATTTATCGTCAGTGCTAGCTTAGTTGTGCTACAAGCACGTCGCTAAATTAAATATCGATTTTTGAAACTAATTTATGACCAAACTATAAGCTAGCACTAATTTCAATTTTCGATCATGTGCGGGGCCAGAGTGAAGGTTGCCCCGCACATAGATAGCAACGTAGCTATATTTTATGTATCGATTTAAGAAACCAATTGTGGCCAAACTAAGCTGACACTAACAATAATTTTCGTGGCACTAACCGGTACTAACGAAAACTCAGGTGTATATGTCATAAAAACGCCATTATTGCTCATCTTCGGGGATGCTGCGCACATAGCACCATCGCCAAATTATATATCGATTTTGTGAATTGAATTGTGGATAAACTGAGCTAGCACTAACGATAATTCTTGTGGCACTAAAAAGCATCAACATACACCTTATTCCGTGTGACAGAAAAATACAATAATTGCTCATGTTCGCATGTGTATAATTGCTTTTGCCCCGCACATAGATAACACCGTCGCTAAATTATTACTCGATTTTTGAATTTATTTGTGGCCAAACTGAGCTAGCACTAACGATAATTTTTGTGGCACTAACTAGCACTAACGAAGACCTAAATTTATACGCCATAAAAACGCTTTAATTGCTCATGTGCGGGGCTGCCCCGCACATGACTTAGGTCGATTTTGCTCCAAACCAATGCAGCACTAACGATAAAATGAGCGGCACCAACGAGCACTAACACCATCCAAGGCGATGACGTCAAAAAGTTTCAATTTCCGATCATGTGCGGGGCCAGCGTGAAGCTCGACTTTTGACATTTATTTGTGACCAAACTAAACTAGCACTAACGATAATTTTTGTGGCACTAACCAGCACTAATGAAGACCTTAATTTATATGCCATAAAAAACGCTATAATTGCTCATGTGCGGGGCTGCCCCGCACATGACTTAGGTCGTTTTTGCTCCAAACCAGTGCAGCACTAACGAAAAAATGAGCGGCACTAACGAGCACTAACACAATATGAGATGATGACGTCAAAAAATTTCAATTTCCGATCACGTGCGGGGCCAGCGTGAAGTTGGCCCCGCACATGTATTTGGTAAATTAGTGCCAGCACTATAATAGCACTAACGATTTTATTTGCGGCACTAACCTGCACTAACGAAGCACTAACGAATGACATTTGTCAAAATTTGATTCCGCACACGTGCGTGGCCAACTTCACGGGGGTGTGTAGGCCTAGGACTCCTGATCCTCGGGTGAATTGGCCTGATCGAAGGGGTCCTTCAACGAGAAATCGCGACTGAATATTTCGAGCTGGCTATAAAGACAGAATTTTCGTGCCACGAACATTTTGAATTTCGTGTAACCCTGGCAAAGATAAATTGTATATATACATTATACACAGGTATTTTCATGGAATTTTAGGTTAGGCTGGTTAGGTTGGGTCGATTGGATTTGTTAGATTTGATTAATTTATGGTAATTCAGCTTTTTGGGGAATTAACTGGCACCTGCGCTTGCGCATCATGTTATACATCTTGTGAAGTCTAGAATTTTCGTGTCACGAAAATCTTGATTCTTATGGTTCCTAGCTTTGACTGTCAACGTTCCTAGGTGAAGAAAATAGATACACAAATATTCGTGGGAAGATAAGGTCAGTTTGGTTTGGTTAGGTTATGTTTGGGTTGGTTAGGTTTTGATCAGATGGATTTAGGTTAACTTAGTTGTTTTAGATTATTGTCTGGCAGTCGCGCGTAAGCACTAGTGTCACTAACTGCAAGAAATTCGTGGCATTGGTGCAGCCTGAATGTTTTTGATTAGGTGTGGCATTTCACTGCAAGCTTCTCGTCTTGGACGCGATTCTCCAAGAGGTCAGATGTGACACAGTGTTGTGGGAAACGGTAGTGCTCAGTGGGTGGCTCATGTCATATCTTGACTCAGTCAACACATTCAGGTATTATAAGGAAGTGTCGAATTACTCGAGTTAAAACACGTTTTACCTATTATCCAAGATGATCAAATTGCTCAAATATTCCATACGTCATTCTGCGGTTAGCACACAGTTGTTGCGTGTTTTACTATTTGAACGGTGTTAATTTGATTTGATGGAAGAAATGCTGATTAGGCCGAAATGAGCACCAATAACCGGTGAAATGGCACCACGACCAGAGGAGTGCTTGCTTTCTGGGGGGTTCTTAAATCTTAATTATTATTCCCGAAGCCGACTAGTGCATTATGTAGAATAGATTCATAGATATCCCTTATAATGATAGTTATTGTCAGTTAAAAATGTTAACTTGGATAGTTTTCTCCCTCCAAACCAATAAATATATCCCTCAAGACATTTCAGGCTGTCGCGACCCGGATATGAGTTTGTTGGTTATGGGTTTATTTGTCGCGTCGAGTAAGATGGGAGTAGAACCTTAGCTAAAAGTAGGACCTTAGCCAAGAGTAGAACTTCAGAAAATGAGTGGAACCTCAGACGATGAGTAGAATTACTCAATATAAATTCCGTAGGGTATCTTCATTTTTGTACGTATTGCTTCTATTATATTCTTACTATTGATATACCAGGGTATTTTTGTTACATTTCCTGTCTATCTATGTAACTCCCGACTGTGTCCCTAATTTGGCACGTTTAATTATTTGTTGATGACTTTTTTGTACCTTATATATATTAGCTTGTGTGCAATAATCACTCAAATATTTTTCATAATTTTGATAATCCCTGAAGGTTGATAATCTGATGATATGCATTATCCACTGCTGTCTCATAAATTTACTGTTAAGTTAGATTTTTTGGTGAAAGATAACCATCGTTAGCTTGAGAGGTGAATTATTCAATATCTGCATCTCTGTGCCATGTGCAGAACTTTTCTGTTTGAACTGCTTACCTGGTGAATCAAAGACACTTTTCCTACAATCAACAACTAGTTCCGCACTGGGTGGTCTCTTCAAGGCAATTCATGTACCAGATAAGCAAATCTTGGTCAGGTCTTTCATCAGGCATAGTTTAATATGTAACATGAGCTCTATGAGGTATGGCACAGTCAGGCATGAGGTAATGGGTAAACACTTGTGCCCATTCATACCGTTGCTTGTACGACAATCCAGCTTGAAGCTGGGAGAGAGGAGAGAGATCGAGAGAGATAGAGAGAGAGAGAGAGCGAGAGCGAGAGAGAGAAAGAGCGATAGAGAAGAGAGAGAGAGAGAGAGAGAGACTGGATTGAAGCATCGTGCCGCTTGTCATGAACGAATGGTCGAGGTGTCATCCTTGTCAGAAACTGGCGACAATTGCATTCCTCCTTCTAGTTACGTTGGTAACTGGTATCTGTGTGGTTATCATCGTCGTAACCCTTCTTATCCAGGACGACCACCTGTACCGCCAACTCTTAACGTCTGGTTAGCTTCTGTCGTACTTGAGGAATACTATTGGGACCAAACAGTTAACGTCCAATTAGCTGTCATATATGCAGGGGATATTCCCCCATCAAGTATTCCTTTCTGATGAAACGAAATATGTATTCTTATATTCAAGAAAGAAGAAGGTAGTCTACCAATAAAGCCAACATAAAATGACCTACATATTTGTATAGGCCTAGCTGTTCTAGTTTGAATGTCAGTGACGATATTTGTATTATCCTGACGAAACATAACTTGTAAATAAGTATTCTGTGAATAAATTATTATCATTATTATTATTATTATTATTATTATTATTATTATAAGTAATTTTTCTTTTGACTTGTATTTGATATTGATAATTCAGCAGGATCCCAGCGGTCAGTCACTAATGTACACAGCTGACAATCATGTTGTTTTCTCTCCTGGCTATACAGGTATACTGACAGTAGCGCGCGTGTCATTAAATAGTGTGCCCCACGTTATTATCACAGACTGCAGAAGCTGTTTAGCTTCTGTAGTCTGTGGTTATTATATAGTATATCAATCAATTTTCGTCTCAGGCCTAATACTCATCTTTCTCATGCACACAACACATCACATATCTGCACACCACATATCAGATATCACTCGACATATCTTTGATAATTATTCTAAAAGCTTTTTTTTTCATTTACTACGTCGGAAACTTGTCACAAACCATTGTTACCATATTGAGGGAAATGATTAGAGTTCAGGATCGTTTGAACGGGATACAATTTCAGTTCAAGTCAAGATTTCGAGTTGATTGATTTTTCCACCAACAGTTAGGTTACACTGGGGTTGGAATGAGCGGATGATATTTGAACCATGAAGTGATGATAAGTGAATGTACGTTCACAAAAACCCATGCCTTATGCGAGACTCGAACTCACGCCCAACACGGGTACTTCAGCCTTTGAAGCGGAATCTTATCTAACTGACTGAGCAGCGAAGGAAGGCTACTTCAATTTAATAGTTTCAATTAAATTCAAAAAGTCAATATGATTTCATTTTGAACATATTAAAATGTGTCAAGTTGGACTTGACTGTATAACACTATACATGAATAAATAAACGTGAATACATTAAACACATATACAGACACATTCTATGAAATGAAATTGAATTCTATTTGAAATTGTGTCTGAAATAGTGGTGTGTGGAGGTGAATGATGTTCTATTGTATCAAGCTGGTCTATAACAATTGGCAGCGAGATTCTGAAGCCCTTATCCTATATTATAGACCTAACAATACGGTCAATGAGTTTGGAATTGGCGACCTAGCTGGTATAGAGTATTTGATTTGCACTTCCTGCTACCGTTTAGATGTGTTCGTATTACGATAGTCTGTATGTATGTGCGCGCGTGAGAGAGAGATGAAGTACATTAGTTTCAGTGCGGGACACCTTTCTGTTACCCACAGGATAAATAGTTCGATCAGCTTTTAAGGGGACTTATCCAGTACCCACAGCGTAACATTTTCAGCTTCGTCAACGTAACATCATATAGTACCTTTCGTCTTAACATAAAACTATCGTAATGACTTACCGTGTTAACTTTTATCAGAGAAGTATCTTCTAAAATACTGTCGATCCATGATAAACATTCACAATAGGTTAATGTCATTTGTGTATTATTTGGTGAGGCAATAAAAGTTTTCAAAAACATCGGGCATCATTGTTATATACAGTTCGTCTTTCCACGTTTTGTTCTTACAAAATCATCAACATTTCCGAAAATTAACATCTGCATTTACCTATGCCTATACGTGCTGAATTTTACTAATTTCGTATCTTGCTCAGTTAACATTTTATGATCTTTCATATCCATTGAATTCCGTGGTGGGTAAATACTGGAATAGTAAATACTAGTCCAAATACTGGAATTCGACATTCTCGAATGTATGATTTTTCTCCCAATTTTTCGTCATAACTAAAACCTTCGATACATTTTTATTTGAAAGCGGGATCATGAAGTACGGTCCAACATAGTTACTGTGACGGTCGTCGTAGTTATTGCGAAGGATAAGGCCGAATTTGTTCCAGTTGAAGCTATAATTAGATGGTGGATTGAAAGTGGAATTGCAACGTTTTGCATGACGCTAGTTTACGTGATCATGTTGTAATTACAGGCCTCGTCTCGTCTCTCAGGAGATGGCCGACCACATCACAGTATTTCTTTGCTTTGGTTTACTCATGTTACCTGGGAACTATAGTGGCATATTTCGTACTAGTATCAATCTACACTCAATCTATCATCACAATATTCGAGCTTATTGCGTGTCGAGTTTTTCAAGTCACTAGAGAAATACAGAAAGTAAGAGTATGGTACATACTACACCCAGTAGGAGTATGCTCACGTATCGCATGTGGGAGATTAAATTAAATACAAGGTTTGGTATACGTACTGCATGGTGTCAAGTGGTTCAAGCCCCCAAATTTTACTCGACCACTATATTTATTGCTTTTTATTTTCCACATTTATATTAGAAACTGATCCTAAATATGTGGAAAGTATACCGTTATGATGCTAGTATGAGACGAGTGTATCGTGATATCACCTCCCGAGCTGTAATGACACTTTGATTTCCTTGTCATCTCGTGCAATCCATATGACGATAACACCGTTCGGCGTACCCTCCTAGTCATGGCCATAAAACTAGAGCACGTTGTACCAGGCTGCCCCTCGAAACAGTGTCCCTCGGCTTGTTCTGGATCGCTCGCTCGCTGGGGTATAGAAATGATGTCAGCCATGAGTGATGGATTGAACATGCAATCATGTGAGATTGTAGGAAACTTAATTGAGATAGGCCCGGCCGACTCCTGTAGCTCAGTCGGCCGGTGTAGTAGTCCACTTGCTGCCATGTCCGAATCTTGGACTCGGAGAACGATCGTTTTCTCGGCAGTCGCCACCCATCTCTATACGCCTAACCTACTACCACTTCTGGCAACGTTTGCATGTCATTCATTCCAATAGCACGGTGTGTGCTAATACAATAATTGATCCGTTGGGAGGTGGCGGATAAGGAAGATGTGGGGTCTTGGCCGGCGTTGCTATTTGTGCGAGTCTTATTTAATGGGTTCGAGCTCATTTATCATTTGAGATAATAAGGCTTTAGTTCAGGTTTTTACGTTGATGTATAGAAATGCCAAAGGTTTAGTCGTATGTGTATAGCTATCTTATCATGTAGGCTAATAAAACGGAGCTGAATAAATATAACGGTCATTAAATGACAGTTTTTTCAATGGAAAAATTCACAGGCAAATTCTGATGATGTTTTTGAAAATATGAAAATTATTACAGGTATGGAAAAATTGTGAAATTGTTCATTACTTTGCTGGAAATGTGGTTTTCTGGGCAGAAAAATTGTTGTTTCATCTCACTCCGCTCAATTTGAAAATATATGTTTTGCCACAAAAAAGTCGAGGTGGGAAATTCGATAAAAACTGATATGATCGTGGTCAAAACTGTTATATATGTATAAAATAGTTCATTTAAAAATATACGTATCAACAAAATATTCGAATTCTGCGACTATTCACTGCATTCAGTAGAGATTAAAAAATTCGCAAATTTTTGTAATCGATATTCTGTACTTGAAAAATGATATCTGTATTTGCGAAGGCAACAAAACATGTGTAGTATGCCTCAAGTAACATTACTGGCTATCAGGTGTTTCTATGATAAAACTGCTGTTCTATTTACGTTCGAATGTAATTCTGCAATTCGCTAGTATGCCGGATGTGGCATGCCAATATCACGACTTCCGCTACATATAATCGTATATTACAACGTACTTCTTCACCGACAGAACTGTCCAATGACCAACCTGTCCACAGTTAATTAGAAGTAAACGCGTCTCACACTTCCGGTGTCGATAAATTGACGATTTCACACATTTACTGGACTTTTTACCAAGCACTTTGATCATTCAATTCAAGACAGAGTCTACGTAAAGGAATAATCATTCCTTACAAAGAAGTGATTTGTCGATAAATTCAGGCTGATAAGCTGAGTGGGACTGTTTTAAAAAAAATCCTTCGCTCGACATGCGTGTTACTATGTCCTAGCATTATGCATGTGTTTCTTCCACACGTGTTTTCTATACTTGGTTATTACTTCATTGAAGCACATTGATTAATATGTTAATGAAGAACCTAATTGATGAAAACAATGTCAGCCATTACCCAATCCGAAGTGGCTCCTCTAGCAAGTTACATATCTCTGTACAACTTTTTACATTCATTGTGTTTTGAACGACTAGTTAGTTGATCCTTGCCAGACATTTTCAATTCAAATTAATTCTATCATGCATTTGAAATGTTTCGGACTACATGGTTCAATGTCTAATATAAATTTAAATATAGAAGAGAGTGTGGCACTTTGTGCGTATGACTAAATTATTCATTTTAAAACGCATTGTAATCAAGTTCAATTGCCGTGCGTGTTTTTTTCTCTTCTAAATAGGACCCGACTTATATTAGAGCGTATATACATTCTTTATCAATTTCAACTCTGATGATTATTTAGGCACATGTTAACCCTGATTTAAACTAATAGTTGTTGTCGAAAGTGTATAAATGCTGTTCGGTTGTTGGTATTTACGATCGAGCGCGTTGTCGATGACATAATAATGTGTGCACGTGCATATGGCGGAGATGGTCGTGGGCCAGGTTCACCAGTGGGGTATCGGCCGCTGGCACACTGCTGTGCTCTCCACTCCAAGATGCCACGCTTATCTCTCTCTATTCGTGCCCTATCGCAGTAACTGGACTAGCCTCGCTGTAGGCCTTCAATACCCTGGTCTAGGGTGGCAAATATTCAAGGGTCGCCACATTTCACCAACATACCGGTAACATGTAGAATGATTATGTATATACGTGGCTCAGTACGTCAATCATCCCAATGATCCCTTATGTGATTGCGCCAGTACTGGTATAGTGTTTCATTAGCTTTTACACTTATATGTTACTAAGGTAGCGATCGCTTATAAGTATGCCCTTCTACATTCCTATAAGGGACCAAGCGCAGCGTCTGTGTGGTGCGTCGTTCTTGTCTCACTGTTGGTGAAATCGCACGTGTTAGATCGCCATTCCCAGGTTGGGCTATGTGGCACGCCACTGCACTCGAGGTGATTCAGTGGAGAATATGGAAACGGCATTAATTGACACTGTGTGAAGTGAGTAGTGGAAAGCGAAAGGAAGTAAAAGATGTATAACAATGACCTCATTTTCACTCTAATAATGATACTTAGTAATTACTTGTCCCTGGAACACAGGGAAGAAAAAATGAGAATAATAAAAAGCCATCAGTGGTGATGTGGTGATGAATTCGATGCATGCATGTAGCTCAATCAAGAACAAGCTTGCCATCATTATGTGGTTTTTATTTTATTCACAAATTGGGTTTAGCAACGCATTGCAGTGGACACTGATATGTTGGCGTCGGTGAATGATGAATGAGGTGATGAGAAGATGAGATTGAAGGTTATTGTTCGATGTGGTTTGGATAGTGGGAAGAAAACGGTCGTCACCGGTCGTTAAGGAACCAACCCAGTATTTACGTAAACGACTGTGGTGAACCACGAAAAACTTCTGTCGATGTACTTCTGTCGATGACCATGGCGGGAATACACCGTATTTTTAATATCAACATCATTACGGCTCATTATATTCGTTAACGATACCATTGATTGTTTATTGTAATTGTATTTCTATTATATGGTACATGTTATATTATATCATTTTTGTATTACCACACAAATGATTTTCCGATTCTACATAACTGACTGTGTATATGAACCTCATGCAGCAACGAAGGTTTGAAGTAGTCATCATTGCACGATAGTTGCTTTCGACGTGAATACCTTTTGAAGAGCATTAAGAATCAAGTCACCTTCAAGTGGAACATACCACTTGCATGACGTCAGTTCTTCTCTTGGCTAGTCGTGTCTGTGGCAAGGAGGGTGAATCCAGACAAATGTATGGCGCCTGAACACCCGTATATATTCCCTACCTCCAGTCTCCAGTCTAGATAAACCAACCGTCAACTCTGCCATCACCAGTTAAACCTTGTTAAAGACCTGCGTGTTGGTGGGGGGGAGTTAAGTGGACTGTTGTTCCAGACGCGAGTGAAATGATCAGTGACGTGGCCGGTGGTTGATTCGTTTAGGCCCTCATTGCCCCCGTATGCCTTACCCGCCTGTATGCCAGCACGACTCACTAGGCGAACCACGTGGAGGCGGTTCACAAACATTTCGGCAATGTTAGTTAGTAGACGAGCACATACTTTTAAAAGTTATAATGGGTTAAACGTCAGATGGACTGATGACTAAGATCTATTGGCGTTGGTGATTGATGAATGAGGTGATGAAAAGTTGAGATGAAAGATTATTTCATTCGATGTTCTGGATAGTCGAGAAGGAACGGTCTTGGGGATCAATCCCAGTGGAAACCACGTGATACCTGATGGTTTACCGTAGCAGGAATCGAAACCCGGTCTCTTGAATGATAGTCGTGCTTGCAGCCCTTGGTTCATCCGTCTCAATATGAGAACATATCTCTGATCTCTTCCTATATTACTCACTCTCGAATTGTACAAGGCCTTCATGCTCCATGAAACTTAAAATTTACAGAAAATGTCCATGGTTTGAGATCACATTTCTGATCAAATTTCAAATTCTCATCACTTATTAGCAAATGTTCACCTTTCTTTCAACTCTTTCATTTCAATTTGCATCCGTGACTAGTTTTCTATTTTCTCAACATGTTTTTCTGATTTATATTGGGTTCAACGACGTACAGTAATTATTGATAACTAAGTTTTCTTGGCGTCGGATGAATGATTCATGAGATGATCGAATGATGAGATGAAGGTTTCTCAGGTAAGGTTAGCGGAAAGGAAGCGGTCGTGACCTATATTGTAGGATCCATCCCGGTGTAACAGAATGTTTTTACTCCCCGAAAAGCATTATATTATAATAGAACTACTCCCCCAGTAAAACCATTATGAAATAAGTTTACTCCCCCTATAATGTTATTACTCACTTCACAAGTTGAGAAAAATGTTGAGAGTAAAACTATTTTACCCATAATGATATTACTCCCCCAGATAAACACACTATAATGTATTAGTATGCAGTTATAATGTTCACCTGATAATTATGAGTAGATATAGGGTGTTTCATAAATCCCCAAAAATATTTCAAATAGGGGAGTATCCAAATTATACCTAGAGTAAAATACTATTACTCCCTACCAAAGATAGTTAATTTTATTGAATACACATTATGAATTGTACTAGCATGTTACATAACACAACACACAGATACGTGTAATTATGGGGGAGTATCCAAATTATAGCTAGCCATAATACTATTACTCCCTACAAAAAATAGTGTATTTTTTTGCATACGCATTATGTAATGAAACTACCACCATGCCCAATAATACACTACTCTTATAGTTATAGTTATGGGGAGTATCCAAATTATACCTAGCTATAATACTATTACTCCCTACAGAAAATAGTGTATTTTTTGCATACGCATTATGTAATGAAACTACTATCATGCCCAATAATACACTACTCTTATACTTATAGTTATGGGGAGTATCCAAATTATACCTAGCTATAATACTACTACTCCCTACCAAAAATAGTGTATTTCATTGTATACATATTAAAAATAGTACCAGTATCATGTTACGTAACACAATACACATATACTTATAGTTATGGGGGAGTATCCAAATTATACCTCGCTATAATACTATTACTCCCTACCAAAAATAGTGTATTTTTTGCATACGCATTATGTAATAAAACTACTATCATGCCCAATAATACACTACTCTTATACTTATAGTTATGGGGGAGTATCCTAATTATACCTAGCTATAATACTATTACTCCCCAAGAAAAATAGTGGATTTCAAAGTATACACATGATAAATAGTACTAGTATCATGTTAGATAACACAAAACATAGATATGAATACTTATGGGGGAGTATCCAAATTTTACCTAGCTATAATACTATTACTCCCTACCAAAAATAGTGTATTTTTTGCATACGCATTATGTATTAAAACTACTATCATGCCCAATAATACACTACGGTACTCTTATACTTATAGTCATGGGGGAGTATCCAAATTATACCTAGCTATAATGCTATTACTCCCTAACAAAAATAGTGTATTTGATTGTATACACATGATAAATAGTACTAGTATCATGTTAGATAACACAAAACATAGATATGAATACTTATGGGGGAGTATCCAAATTATACCTAGCTATAATGCTATTACTCCCCAACCAAAAAAGTGTAATTTTTGCATACGAATTATGTATTAAAACTACTATCATGCCCAATAATACACTACGGTACTCTCGTACTTATAGTTATGGGGGAGTATCCTAATTATACCTTGCTATAATACTACTACTCCCTACCAAAAATAGTGTAAAATACGTATCATGATACTGGTACTATTTATAATGTGTGTACAATTGAATACGTTATTTTGGTTGGGGAGTAATAGCATTATAGCTAGGTATAATTGGGATACTCCCCCATAGGTATAAGTATCTGATATTGTGTTACGTAACATGATACTAGTACAATTCATGGTGTGTATATAATTAAATACACTATTTTTGTTGGGGAGTAATAGCATTATAGCTAGGTATTATTGGGATACTCCCCCATAGGTATAAGTATCTAATATTGTATTACGTAACA
The DNA here is from genome assembly GCA_907164805.1 of Brachyptera putata. NCBI lineage: Eukaryota > Metazoa > Arthropoda > Insecta > Plecoptera > Taeniopterygidae > Brachyptera > Brachyptera putata. Next base: position 40,405,425 of record OU015463.1, read on the forward strand.
TGATACTAGTGCAATTCATAATGTGTATACAATCAAATACACTATTTTTGTTGGGGAGTAATAGCATTATAGCTAGGTATAATTTGGATACTCCCCCATAAGTATAAGTATCTAATATTGTGTTACTTAACATGATACTGGTACTATTTATAATGTGTATACAATTAAATACGCTATTTTGATTGGGGAGTAATAGCATTATAGCTGAGTATAATTCGGATACTCCCCCATAAGTATAAGTATCTGATATAGTGTTACGTAGCATGATACTGGTACTATTTATAATGTGTATATAATTAAATACACTATTTTTGTTGGGGAGTAATAGCATTATAGCTAAGTATAATTTGGATACTCCCCCTCAAGTATAAGTATAAGATATTGTGTTACGTAACATGATACTGGTACTATTTATAATGTGTATACTATTGAATACACTATTTCTGTTGGGGAGTGATAGCATTATAGCTAGGTATAATTGGGATACTTCCCCATAGGTATGAGTATCTGATATTGTATTTGAAATATACAATTTTCGTACTGTTATATCTGTAGATATTTTTGGGTACCCTATACTTAATGTTATCGACTCAAACTGTATTATTATTAAATTAGGGAGTCGTTCTATTATATATAACGATTTTACTCCCCCATGAAATGTATGGTTGCAAGGGAGTCAAAGTATTACAAGGGGAGTAATAGCATTATATTATCATTTTACTGGGGGAGTTAACTTATTATGTGATTTCTCTACTGGGGAGTAAACTTACTATGTAGTCTTTTTACTGGGGAGTAAATAAACTGGGGAGTAAAGAAATTCTCTTACACCGGCATTATAGACTAGACTACAGAGAGAAAACACGAAAAACTAGTGGCGGGTATCGAACCAGGTCCGATGTGCCCTCATCTCCCGGATCACCAAAAGCGAGCGCGTTACCAACTGAGCTACATGTGGCGGTTCTTCGCAATGTTCATTGAGCGTGAACAAGAATGAGCTACGGGAATGTGTAGTGTACTCCAGTTTAGAGAGAATAAATAACCTTGTCGGATTTCGACTTCTTTGTCGTTGTACCTATTACACACTGTGTCCATCATCACAGTGGATTTCACACATGCGGCACTTATCAGAGAGACCTTTTCCACGAATTATCTCAATTCATTACGAGAGGGACCATTTTAAATAATGTTTTAAAGTAGAAAAGTGAAGAAAAAACTCTCCGTTCTAAGGTTCCATCATATTTTATTTATAAACCAGCCGTAATAAGCTACGACCACTTTGGTCCAAGCTGCATTCTTTTAAACAGTTGGTTACTTTATATTCTGGATTTAACAAGTATTCCATTAAAAAGGCTGTGTGTTGGAAATGTGTAATTATGCGTGGTACTATATAGTGAATCAGTATATACTAAAATTCACAAGAGTTAGGCGTGTGACTACGAGCTTCTACCACTGCTAATGCTGGGTTGATTTTCTTCAACGTGGAACGTAGAACGTATAGTCACCTTTGGCACACCGGTCGTACGTGTGAGCTCATCACGGACACGGGTCAACGCGTGGAGGCGCCGGGTTGCGAGTATTGTGGTAGCAAACAGCGAAAGCATCGTTTTTTGAAAATAAATATTTGAATTATATGATAGTAAACCATAATCGATCTATAGATTAAGGTAAATATCATATTCATATATATATATATAAATATATATATATATATATATATATATATATATATATATATAAATATATATATATATATATATATATATATATATATATATATATTTATATATATATATATATATATATATATAATAACCTATATATAACCTATATATAATATATATAAATATATAATATATATAATATATATATATATATATATATATATATATATATATATATATATATATATATATATATATATTGGAATAGAAGGATATATACCTAGAAATAAATACTTGTTAGTTGTTATGTTATACTTCTTTGTGATTCTCATACTTGTTGGATTGTCGGTGCATAAAGCGTTCACATAATTATTGATTAAAATATATGAGATAGGTAAATTATTTCAAGAACCAAACTCGAACCTGTTAGAACCGTTCTAGACCGAAAAATGCATCCAGGTTTTTATAAAATAAAAATCAAGGTTCCAGTTCTAGGAAAAATAATGGTCTAGTTTTCGGTTCTTGTCCGGGTCCCTGCTGTGTGGGCATGCAGTGCGAGTGGAGGATGCTGATCTATGTTTGTCCCTTTGCTGCATGTTTACTGTGAGTGTTTTGCGCACGACCTAACAAATGAAGTAGCTTCTATTTCTTGACATGCATATGACATCATCCTCCTCCAACCCAGTTGAATCCTTCATGGTGGTCCTTATATCTCCTCCGGTTGGTCATTACGACTCGTGTTGGCGACTTCTAGGGAAACTGTGGAACCATTCTGGACGGTACAGACTCTTACCTAGTACGTATTGTTAATTGTTTGCTGTGTGTTTATTTGTTGAACATTTTAGCGCCACAGATCTGTGTGTTGAACCCGTTTATTGGTAGATTGCACGAATGGTAATGTTTGTAGGCCCACCGTTTTTTCAGGCCGGCCAAGGGTTCTGACTGCGGCTCGATTCCCACCGTGGTCGACCATCCTGACTGAGCTTATCTATTCTTGGTTTCCCTCAGTTGTGAATGGTTGTCCGATAGTCCGATATTGGACCACGGCCGACTCCTTCCCACTTCTCTGCACCATACATCACTATGTGACTGTTTGTCTTCCGGCGGGACATTCAGCTTTATGAAAGAGGCGTTTCCAACCGATATGCTGCCATTATATATTTTCCTATTTTAATTACATTCATGCATTCATATTTTTTTTCTTTTGCTCTCATATTTCATGTTTCCATTCATTTTGGTGCATACACGTCATCAAGCTGTCAAGCTATTTTATAGGTCAACTATAACTATAGGCCTATAGAGCTATCAACTATTTATTTTGCTAGAAATAAATGAGAGAATTCAAATATATTGCATAATTAATTTTACTTATATTCACAAACGTTGAGTGTTTCAGCCATATTACCTAGTTGAGCAAACAGTGAACAGACATCTCATAGAAAAATTAATTAATTTGATATGTAATGAGTAATATATATTATAGATCAACATTCGTGTGTTTCGTTCATACGTAGGCCTATTACCAATGGTGGTAATGTCCGGATTTATAACACAAGAATGATTTATGTTCATAATGTGTTCCGGACTTCTGGAAACTCTAGACTTTTAAGGGGCGAAAAAGTATGGTCACGGACAGCGCAGTCTTGGTAGCAGAGTTAATTTTTTTCACTTAAAGTTGAAATAATTGAAATAGTGTGCTAAGGTCGTCCTTGTGGTGCTCCGTCCAAACGATTCTATACTTTTATCCATATATAGTCCTAATTGGGGAACAATGATTTTGTATCAAGTTCCTATCTAATTTAATGTATATATATATATATATATATATATATATATATATATATATATATATATATATATATATATATATATATATATATATATATATATATATATATGTGTGTATGTATGTCTACACCTATGGCCTTATATATACATAGGCCCATAGAATATTCCAATGTAACGTGTGTGAATTAAACCGTTCAATTCCTTTGACAAAAGTTTAATTCGAGGTGCGTTCAAATTGAAACAACATTGGCTGTTTCTATAGGATGATAATGTACCTGCACGCATCATCTCTCCGCATGTGGTGCACCGTTCAATGTGAAATAAATGAGAACGCTGGGATTTCGTTTCTCGGTTGATTGCATCCGCATAATGACTGTCAATCGAGGTAAGCCAAAGCTTACCTTTGACCCCCTTCCCCTTGCCACACGCGACCTAGGTACCCCCTCCCCCCTATTTCCTCCCTCCACACATTCAATCTCTTACATACACTTTACACTACCCTCCTTGCTGTATTGTAAAACCCCATACGTGTGCTAGCTGGCAATCTCAGCTGTTCTGCCTCTGAACAATGCACTTGGTTGAGGAAGGGCTAGAAGGGGGTGGGGGGGAGGGGGAAGGGCTGTAAGGCTTCTGTTCGAACAGCGCACACGTTTATACTTTAACAAAAGATTTGTAAATTAGACGCCGTAAACCGGACCAGACATTTCCAATTAAAGTATGAACTCGATCAGGGATTCAGATTCAATTTTCACGAACGGACTGCTTGGACGGTAGTGTACTTGTATCCTCGAGAGAAGAAGGTACCGGACGGTGGTCCCCTGTACCCTACACCGTTAGGTGCTTCGCGCCTTCTTTCGTGACCACACTTAAACGTGTTTTGACGAGAGATCGCGGCGGGAACCACCCGTCCGCTAGTTGTGAGGGATAGGAGAGACGATCAATCGGAACTACGGATGAAGGCGACACAATGCTAACTTCATAAGGTGCAAGACAAAGTTCGCACCTTGTCCGATGGATTGCCGTGCTTTGTTTACTCGATTGATTTCAAAGTTTCAAATATGAGCCCAGACCAACTAAGTTGTTCTTTCAGTATGCGGTATAACAAATGTATGCAAATGAGAGTCAATGTAGAACACTCTGCATGGTAATGTCTCACTACTACTACATTTTCTTGACAGATTGTATCCTCTAAAAATAACAGTTCTAAGCTGTGTTCATCTGAATTGATAGCAATTCTGATTACCACCCAACTCTTAGAATTGAGCTACCACCACTGACACTGAGTTACTGATTTCTGATCTTCTTACGTGCTAAATAGATGTATCATCATGAAATTTACGATACTTGATTACGTGAAATATGAACCCAGACTTGCGAGCCCATATTCAAATTTCGCAATCTGCGCTTATTCTACAGCTAATTTTGTTCATAAACTGTTTGCTGAGTCCATGTGTACATTGTCTGTTTGTTTTAGTGCATCTAATGTGTGCACATTTTCTCTAGGCTGCATTTTGATTGGGCTTAATGCACCAGTTTATGTGATCGCAGGTGTACATAGAGAACTTTTGTTTTCTTGTCAGAATTTTTTTTTCTGTTTGAACGAATGCGTGTATTTGTAAATGTGATTGCTCAAAAGCCTAATGTTTGACAGCGTACCTGTAAAGTGTGCCGTGTGTTTTTGATACGAGGTACGATGTTTATTCTCATCCGGTTGTACTCCGTACGTGCACACGTTGCGGGGGGAGGGCTGGGGGGATAACTTTGCTAAGCGATCTCATACGCTTCATACGCTTGTTCCCTCAATGTTATTGTAGTACCTGAGTAAGCTTTCACCCCCAAGCCATCGGTGTGTGGTATGGGGTGGGGTGGGGTGGGGGTCGCTCGAATGTGATCCTCATTGTCAATGGGCAATAGGGAACAAACGGTGTTTAAGTCTGCACCATACGGGGACGCGTGCCCGTTTCAGATTGCTTGCACTCGGCATTGTTGTTAGGTCCGTGTGCAGTTTTGTTAGATGCATTGATTCGTCGCATTCATTGGGACGAGAGCCTCCAGCTCCGCTTTTGTGCCGAGCTAAAGTGATTAAATCTTGTATTTACGCATGTGGGCTTTTTGTCTCTCTACACGCCGGTAAACCAGGCAGATGATGGTGGCGAAATCAACGTGATATTGTCTGCGTCATGATGTCGATTTATTAGTGTTAGATGAGATTTGGTTCAGATTTTACAATTTCTTGAGAACTCGTTTTTTATTACTTATTCTCATGAATTTATCTCAAGGGCATACTTTTTTAATGCTGTCAATGTATTCCATTGTCAGAAAAAATGACACTTCTCTTTCATTTGCTTTATTATAATTGAGTTTAGAGAAGTATTGTGGGTACATTTCTAAATTTCAGATAATGTAGAATTTTCGTCATAAATTAATCAATCATACACACAATAATCCCCCCCCCCAAAAAAAAAAAATCTCATCGTATTGTAAAGGCTTTTGAAAGTTAATAGACGCTGACTGTTTGGTAACATAGCCAAGGTGTGCGTGACGTCAGATGTTGTGACGTCACCGAGCCAGCTGTTGCGGAGAGCTCGCTAAGCCGGCCGGCGTCAACGTTGTGAAGAGGGCAGCGTCCCCCCGAATGTCACTGCTATTGTACTCGCGGTATTAGCTATTGGCCAAGGGTGTCCATGTATGAATGTGTGTACGTAGCAAATGCGAATCTGGCTACCTTGATGGGCTGCGACCCCCACCTCCACCCTCCCCCCTGGCTCAACCACATGGCAAGCCTCAGGGGAAAAGTAACGGTTTTTGATCTCTGATATGTTTGGATTGCGATCAAAGCATGCACAAATTAGCGCGAGTGTATTTATGATCAACATTTTTCGTATTTATAGACTGATTAAAAAGAAATAATAATTGGAATAATAATTATGTTTGATGACAAATCATGATTTTAGAATGAAATATACTTGGTATATGTTTACCACTCTAGAATAATCGTTTGTTATTCAATGTTCTCAAATAAATACAAGGTCCCCGATAGGACCGCAATTTCGTCACGAAAGAGCAAACGCAGCATTCCCGAAAAAATAATCTTAAAGATATATATATATATATATATATATATATATATATATATATATATATATATATATATATATATATATATATATATATATATATACTGGCGTCGAAACCGGGAGGGAGGGGGGGGGGGGCAGGGGGGGCATTGCTCCACCTAACTTTTGGCCGAGGGGGGTCAAGGGGGGTCAAGAAAAAGGTCTTGCAAGACTCAATTTTGAAAGACGAGAAATAGAAAAGACCAAAAAAATTAGGAAGAGAAAAGGAAAGGAAGAAAAAAAAGAAAGAGAAGGAAGGAAAGATGTATATAGATGGATAATATCATACATAGATTCATATATTACATTGCATAGAAAATGAAATATCAGATGGGCACCTTTAGTTCTATGAGAAAATTGATTTTGGCATCAAAATCCCATCTGAAACACGTTGAACCATATAGAAAATGTCATGTAGATAAATTTGATGTACTGTTTCAAAATGACAGCACTGGTACGTAGTTTATGAGTTGGTAGAAATCAACAAACAACACTATGCAATTCTTTCAGATGTAAATCATGTATTACTTTTTTTGTGTATTTCCAAAATTATAACAGTCGTAACGATGACAATAAAGTGAAATGAAGAAAGGGAACTTCCAATAAGGGTCGTTTCTAGGGGTGGGCAAAGAGCGTGACTGCCAGGGACGCCAAGTTTTGGAGCGCTTTCGGCGCACATCTGCGACATTCTATTTATAATAATATTCAATAAATCACATTCTATTTCACTTATGCATTATTGGATGGAGTAAATTTTATCATTCGAACAGCATTGTTATCGAATGATGTATTTATTTAGCGTTTTATTTTCTTGGAATAGTCATTCAGCAAAACTAGCTTCCTTACCACACTAAAGAATTCATGAATTCCAGAAATTTCGTGTAGTTCCCAAACCCGTAGGATCGTATTTAAAAAGAGAAATTTACGAAAATTTTCCTGCTGGGCTTGATTCCTCCCTCACTTGCTTGCATTCACTTTCACTTTGCGCAATCAGTTTGTGGGGCTCACAATTGAGTCATTGCCCGTGGCGCTAAAATGACCCAGAACGACCCTGCAGTTACAATAAGTATGATTGGCAAATATCAATTGGGCACCTCTGGTTCTTTAAAACAATTAATTTTATAATCTAAATCTTATCTGAAGCACGTTAAATCATGTTAAAGAGGGGGTTATTTAAACAAATTCACTGCGGGGCCAGAAAGGGTCCTTGCCCCCTTGCCCCCCGAGGGTCGCAGGCTTCGCGTTAACTGGCCTTTGCACAAATGTTATTATATGGAATTTTTTTTTCAACTGAGATCGCCCCCCCCCCCCATCTTGTTATTTTCAGTAATTTTTTCTTCTTTCCTGAAAAATACTTGAATGTTATCAAATATGTGGCACCCCATACTGGGATGACTTCTTGATAATAGCACCGTCAGCATCCCACTATATCCCACCTATATCATCCCACCTAAAAAATACTTTTCATCACATATTTCCATCGTCTAGTTCATCATTCACCGGAATGGTCATCTCCATCACAGTCCGTCAATAAACCCAGGGAATATATTGTGGAGTGTTCACCAAATAAACGGTTGATTAGTTTGTTTAATTAAATGTTTTACAGAGAGATATTTGTTCGTGATACTTGCAATTTTTGAATAATACAGTCACTATATATTTAAGAATGTAATATTGTTATGTTGTTATGATTGGATGCAATTGGATCTTTGAAAGTATCACAATAAAAAAAATGAATCTTATTTTTTTCTCGAACTTGACAACCTCACAGATGTTTTTCTACATTTATTGACATATTATTTTTTCAAATTATAATTTAATCTCTGAATAACAATTTTCATTCACAAAAAATCATAGTTGTACAAAGCATTTTGACATAAACCATATCCAGCCGTTTCAATATTGAATGATTTATCATACAGGTAGAGGTGCCGGGTTTTCTCGAAAACTTCAGAAAACTTCGAATATTTCATTCACCGAAGTGATCTTCATCACTTACAGTCGATAAAGTATGAACCCCGTGCACAGGCGTTGGAACGGGGGGGGGGGGCAAGAACAAGGTCTTGCAAGACTCAATTTGTCTCGCTGTTTCCTGTTGAAACCCACTTTGTTAGAATTAGCTGTGATTTTTTTTAAAAATTGGCACCCCATACTTCCTTCCGCCATGAGTCGCAATTGTTGAGCTTGCCCCCCCCCCCAACTTTTAAAGTGTTTTGACGCCCCTATATATATATATATATATATATATATATATATATATATATATATATATATATATATATATATATATATATATATATATATATATATATATATATATATATATATGTGTGTGTGTGTGTGTGTGTGAATGTAAAGCTCAATAATCTAGTGTGCGTCTGACATTGGTTGATTATAGCTAACAAAAATAACAACTAAAATTAAATGTTCGAAAATATGTGAGAATGTATTTCAATAATGAGTTTGTAATAATATACTTTATTATTGAAAGTTTCATAATGCTATATTTTATTATCGAAAAGCAAAACGCACATGATCTGAAGCTTGTGTGTGGAATGGGAGGAAAAGCTGATTAAATTGAAAAAAAAGACACGAATGAAGGATCTCAATAGACTTGTATTTCTTAGGTTTGCAAGCTTGGTAAATTGACAAATTCAACTCCGAAATATGAATGATGATATGGGCATATAGGCCTAGTAAACATTGTGCATTATTCGAATTGAATTTTGATGAGGTTTATTCAATTCGGGCTGTTGTACTCTGGTGAAAGCCCACTATAGTGAATAAGAAAGTGACGTTCTTATCCAAAAGGTAATTCCAAACGTTAAGTGTAATGTCGTGAAGTGGGCTTTTTTTTTAAAATGTTGCTTAACGACCCCACCAACCGCTAGTTTATACGAGAATACGAATGAGCGGGTGTTATTGAAACAACGAAGTGATAATAGATGAAAGGACGTTAACAAAAACCCATGCCTCATGCGGGAATCGAACCCACGCCCAACGATGACTTCAGTTTCTAACACTAGCGATAGTTGACGGGGCCGTTCGAGTTGTTTGAATGAATTATAGTTTATTGATGAATGTTATATGGTTTCAGGTGAAGTGTGGAACATTTTTGGCTCAAAATGTGCACCATGCCTTCGCCCGAGTGATGTTAACATTTTAAGAATTTTTAACGCCCCTGTGGCTCAGTCACTCAGTCAACGATCGCACTGCGTTTGGAACTGAAGTCAGGTGGCCGCCCTAGTGCGTTGCACTTGATTGAAAATTAAAATGGGGAGATGGTTGTAATGATACAAATGTTGCCGTGTTGGAAAACGCGATGTTGATGATCGATTTCTCGTGCAATTGCTTCGTCAAACATACTTAGGTTTGTGACCTACGCAATTGTTTGTACCGGCACTGGGTCTCAGTGGTAACGCGCTTGCTCCAGGATATGCCTGGGACGTGCTGGCAAATCGGGCCTCGGTTCGATCCCTACCACCGTTCATCGTTACCGAGGTTTTTCATGGGGTATTTCCCTTTGTAGTCTAGATAAATGCAGGGATGTTTCTTATATAATATAGGTCACGACCGCTTCCTTGCCAGTCCTTTCCATTACCGTATAAACCTTCAAATCGCCACCCCATCGTCGCAATAATCATTCATCGGGCACTAATAGATTTTGATTATCATCACAGTGCGTCGTTGAATCCAATGAAACAGAACAAACAAATGTTTACTTCTTGATTCAAAACTTATAAATGTTCTATTTATATGTGATATAACGCTCACATATTATAAATTGTTGTATAACTATCTATAGCTTAAAATACTGATTTCGTGGATCTTTCTGAGATATCGGCTGGGTGCCATTATCGGTCGAACATCTACACCACTCTCACCGTCGTGTGACGATATAGTCTTCCATTCGGCTTGGTTGGTCCACTCGTTTCTGGTGTGCGTGCAATAGAATGGAATAGGCGTACGTCAATATTGTTTGATTTAGATAATCAGTTTTTCAAGTATATATACCTATGCTTCGAAATGAGAGGCAACGCTCGTCGCTTCCCTTCCACCCCCCCCCCCCCTCACCAACTCCCTCTTACTCTACATACCTACTATCCCTCTATACATTAACTTACACGAGTAGATCAGCCACTAATCTGCTGTGTTTACTCATCCCAAATTGCTGAGTGGACATTTACTGCGTGTAGAAATGGGTGGCATAAACTTGATTTTCGTTCAACAGTATAATATAGACAGACTACATTCGATACCATTCTAAGCTTTCTACAACCTGGACCCCTATTCCTGAGATAAATGAGATGTGAGAAAAATCAATTAGAAAACTATCTCATATAATAATGACATATTTCATCTCATATTTTATGTGAGATACTCGTTTACTCACTCATTTTTATTTTCTCACATCTCATTTATCTCAGAAATAGGGGTCCTGAGCGTTAAACTACTGTTTCAATTCAAAAGGTATAAAGAATGAGATAGATACATTTATAAAATATCAAATGGGCAGTGAAGAAAAAGTACGCGGAAAAAAACGAGAATCTGTTTCCTTTTCATTCAAACTAGTTGGTGTTTACTACTTTTGTATACATAACATTTTCCATTTCGAGCTACGAATGGTTGATAATTAGAAGCAACCTCGTCTTGTTGCTGCGTAAATAGTCTTGATTTTGAAATCTGATGCAAATGCAAGCAACATTCTAACCATTCCTTTCCACTCGTTTCAGGCAATTTCTCCCCAAAGACAAGTTTTTTTTATTTACTGCCACGAATTAAAACTTTTCAATTAAGGATCCAGTTCTTACTTTTCCTTACAACATAAGACACGTCATTATTCGTAACATCACTTTTTCTATTGATACTAATTGATCTTCGCAGTTTTTACATGACGAGATGTGATTTTTTCGCCCTCCATAATTATCACAGGATATTATCTGAACGATTTATTCGTACTTGAGGTTACAAGTCACACCAACACAAATATGATGATCAGTCACAATAACATAAAAGTATGTATTCACGAAGCTATTTACCTGATAGTGATAGGCCTATATGTATACACATATGTATACACTGAATACAGTGTATTTTTCCCACTGTATAGAAACATCAGTAAATGAGTGAATAGATGAATAAATATAAATATGTATTCAAATATATTTATATATTATATATATATCTATATATATATAGATATATATAAATATATATATATATATAAATATAAAAATCCACTTTTGCTTCTCGTGTGTATATATATATATATATATATATATATATATATTTAAATGTTGCTTAACGACTCCACCAACAGCTAGGTTATACGGGGGTACGAATGAGCGGATGATAATGAAACGATGAAGTGATGATAGGTGAAAGGACGTTTACAAAAACCCATGCCTTATGCGGGACTCGAACCCACGCCCAACGGTGACTTCAGTTACTACCGCAAGCGATAATTGACTTAGCCACCGGGGCGGCTAATATATATATAAATATATATATATATATATAAGTTCTTATATATATATATATATATATATATATATATATATATATATATATATATATTTATATATGCATGCATGCACGCACGCACGCACGGATGGATAATATTATTACTGGAAAACACCACTTAACCGGGGAATCGAATCCCGATTTTTTTTCTTGATACGCAAATGCTCTTACCATCTGAGATAACGAGGCAGGTATTTCAATTGATTCAATCTGCATGTAATGGTACAGACGTGATTTTCAAAGAATGGATATTATTATCACTGAGAAATACCACCCAATCGGAATTATATATATATATATATATTAGCCTATAAGGTGATATGTTCATCTAGTCAGGAGCCCTAGTGGTTCGATTCCTGTTCGAATCGGTCTCGATTGAGGAAGTGAGTCTCGTTGGAGGCTGGATTCAGACTGTGTGATCTCGTGTTGGTCGTCGACGTGCAGGTGATGCGCCAGCACCACCGTGCACCACCATGCACCACCATGCACCACTGGGCATTACACGCGACTCTCGAACTGATAGATCAAACGATGCAATCAAGCCAACCCTCTCCTTGTCACACGGTCAGGACCTGCATGCCCATATTTCAGTACTACTATGCAGAATCAGCCGTGCTTAGTTGACACTGCGAATGATTTATGAAATATTTTCATTATGTTTATGACAGAATTGAAACAGGGACTTCATCATCATACAAGTATTTCAATTAAAATAATGATGGTTAATTGAAATTTATCGCACTTTGGATAATGCCCGCACAGTATTTTCAGTTCATTGTGTCCTATTGCTATATAGCAACTTTATAACCACATTTAATTAGAGCAGTATTTGGTGAATGTGGAACACCGAATAGTGCTGTTGTATTTAAGGGCTGTTGTTGTAAACCGGCACGGGGATGTATTAAAGTCTACTTCCTATGTGATTTAGAACGCTGGAAATACAAACAAAGTATAGAGGAAAATTGTACTGCTTCAGTGTTGAAAACATTGTTGAAAACAGTCTAAATGATGACATTATGGAGATATGATCAGAGTGTTCGAACTGTTGTGTAGCCCTTTGAAAGATTTTGTGAGTCACGTGACTCCTTCAAACTCATATTCCAATGCCAATCATTTATTTCGGCTGTTCATTTGGTTCCGTGGCTCCCTCGTGGAGAGGGTGCTTACTCGAAATGAGTTCAGAGCTACACAGGTATTTTGCCATTAAAAAAAGCGTATGCAATGGTCGTTGTTAAGTGATGTCTCACATAGGATCCCATCCCACTTCTCCCCTATCTCCACACCCCCTCTCTTCACCCCCTCCCTCATCAACCCCATCCTCTACAACACGAGAGTATATTTAAAACAATACATAAATCGTTACCAAAATACTCGACTCGTTTATTATATACGTTCGCCAACAATTGAATATGAAGTGCAAGCGTAACGGTAGCATAAAATTAAACAAGCATTTCAAATAGGCTTTAGTACCCCTAGTTTATTATTCTGTCTCGTTAATCGCATCGGAAAGCGTGTGCTGTATACATATATAGAGTCTACTTTGCTTTAGCAGAGGTACATCAACGCATACCTTTGTTATTGCCGGTTTAATTCGTATGTATACTCTTTTATACCGTACGTGGTAATTTATTTTCATTTGCATTCTGTATCGAGCGTGGGCAGAGAAATTTTTGTATTCATGCATCTAATTAAACGGTTACATTTGAATTAAATTATTGCTGTATATTTTTAATTTGAAGCTAAATAGATTAAGTGATTGAAAATTACCAGAAGTTATTGCTTTAGTTGAAGAGTGACCAACGGAATAGGTGTTGTGATTCAAACAACGATCTAAAAACTGAAGTAATTTCTACATAACTGTATAAGTAGAGAGCTTGAGGTTGAGGTGGTGAAATCTCAGTTGTGTTTGGGAGCTGGTTCAAATTAGGCAACCTCACCTATGTTGAACATAAAAATATCAGATAAATACAAAACAATTTTCATTCCAAAAATGAACGATTATTATTATTATTATTATTAAGGACTCCATTTGACGAGATTTAGTCTGGTGGCCATTTTACATCTAACCTTGCTTTACTGTAACAGTGTCAAACTAATGCAAAGAAACATATTAAAACTACATACTTGGACTAAATTTGTATCAAGTTTGGTGTGTATTTGTGAAAAAATTGGATAACGTACATAGATCATACATATTGCAGTATTCTTTAATTACAATCTTTGAATGTTGCAACCTAATTGGTTTCGTTACTTCGAAAAAAATATCTCACCGTTACACGTTCATCCATTGGCGTTTCGTGATGAAAATAAAAGTAATGCTTCAATATGGAGTGCCCAGTTTGGAGTGCCCAATTTGTCAGTACGTTACACTGAAAGGTAGAAAATCTTCTCATCAAATTATCATGAAAGTTGATTTCAGTGTTCATACTGGTGTGTGAAGTTGATCTAGCAGTCTAAGGGAAGGGAGTCATTAGTTCGGAATGGAATCATGCTACGAATTACTTGATACTATAAGGCCAATGTAAAAGGGGATTAATGGCGGAGGCTCAGTGTAGGCCTATAGACGAAATCGGCTTAGACCAGTCCTTAATGACATCCAGATTCGGACGCGACTCTCCGCAAAGCCTATTGATAAATTGAATTAGTAGAAATAGACGTATATTGTTAATCACGTATATATATTGATAATATGTGTTACTGTAGAACGATAAAAATGTTGAGAGCAAATTTGTATTCCAAAAAAAAAAAAAAAAAAAACATCACTGTAGAAAATACTATATTAAGATATGGGATTGTCGCCATTAGAAGTCATGCTTTCATAGAGATCATGATTGCAATCACTTTTTTTCTAAACCAGCATTTCATTTTCCGAAACAATGAGTGTGTGTCGAACGAATCGGGTCGAACGAATCGGTTAAGTTGTCCCTCGTGGGCGCTCAACTCGGTGTGTGTTACCTTGAGTTGCTCGTCCATCGAGTTGCTCACTGCACGACTTGGTCTACGGCAGCCCGTCGTGGAGTTAAAGCATGGTTAAAGCTAGCCTGCCGAGCCGATAAGTGCACCCATTCATCTCAATCGTATGTCCGCACTCGCGATGGCTTTTCACGTGCTTTTCACTTGCTCCCTTACCCTCTTCTACCCTCATCCCTCCTTCCTCCTTCCGCCACCCTTCTCTTATGCCCCATGGTCTGTCGCACTCAACTTGGCACCGCCACCGTCGATGACCACACTGCTATTTCATTAGTATGAGGATTCAAGAGCATAAACAACGTGATTCTATCGCATAATTCAACTCTGTTTCAACAGACCTGAATTGTATTTTTTTTTTTAGCATGGCTTGGAATTGCAGGTTCTATTACTGTTATTTTCAGTCATTATAATTAAAGTTACCGTATATTTTAAAATTCACGTGAAGAGAGAATTATTAGAAAATAGCAATTTCATTTTTTTTGCGGACATGATGAAATACGGTCATGTCGAGAAGAGAGTGGTGAAATTTAAATATTTTCGTGTCAAGCTTTTCTACTTGCAAGCATATAAATAGAAGAAATTATTCCTTCACACTCTCAAAAAAATTTGATCACAAGTAGGATACATTTGTGTGAATTTTGGACGAGTTTCCGAATATTAGCTGATGGCACTATTTTTGGTATTATCAGTCTAGTGTGTGTTGTTCTGCATGCGTCTAGGTCTGCACTGTGGTTGTGCAGTTATGTGACGCCGAGTTGTGATGAGTGGTGAGGGGCGGTGGGGGTGGTGAGGGGTGGAAGGAAGGCCTAAATGGATGTGCAATCACATCACGGTCTCGGCGAATCAATCTGCCGCCGCGACGACTAGAGAGGGGCAGAGGTATGACGCGGGGGTGGATGCCGTCGCCTTGTTGTTTTGTTTCACTAGGAACACACAAGAGGGAGTTGGCTGTCGGATTTTGCCACATTGACTTTATACACACCACTCTCTCTCTCTCTCTCTCTCTCTCTCTCTCTCTCTCTCTCTCTCTCTCTCTCTCTCACACTCTCTCGTTCGTCACTCTCTATTTTCCTCCCTCTTTCTCCCACTCTTCGCTCTTTACACAACCGCTCCCCAAGGAGCATTTTCCTCATCTTTCTTTGCTTCTCCTTGCCTTCCTTCTACATCGAGCATTTCTTTTATTGTGTATCTATTTTTATGGATGTTGCTACCTTTGTTTCATTGATGTTTACGGCATACGGTAAAGTAGGACAATTTGGTTTATAGTAAAGTAAAGAATGGATCGAGTAAATCACACAATATTCCCGAAAGACATAACTGCGACGTACCTTTTTGATCCATTCAACACGACCGTTTCGTTTATTCAGTGTGGCTAGGAACGGGAAAACACATGTGCTATCATATGCACGTGCTGTTGACACGTCTCAGTCAATAGGCCTATTCCGGTCTTACATCTTGAGGTATAATAATACCTTATAATGCTACTTGCATGCATGTTTGTGATATCACACTCCGGAGTGTTAGCATCACATTCTGATCGAGTTTCGTATTGTATTCGCATCATATAGACTTTAGGTCTTTGATCCGCACATATCTTCATTTTTCTTTTCACGTTATTGCGGATAAACGATGCACTGTAATGATAACCAAGACTTATTGGTATCGTATGAATGATTAATGAAATGATGGGATGATGAGATGAAGGTTGCTTATGGGTATAATGGAAAGGAAGTGGTTGTGATTTATACTGTGGGAATTCCAACCTGGCATTCAATAGGCTACAGAGCGGAACTACGGAACAGCTCTCTGAAGATGGAGATGCCGGGGATCGAACCCAAGGCCTGATTTGTACCCTCACCTCCCGGTCATTTGCCGAAGTGGCTATTCGTCAGACCGGAAATAGGTTTGAGATTGGTTCCAGTTTAGATTAAATAAGTTCAGGGTGTCTGTTTGGTTGGGTTAGGGTTTTTAAATTAGGTAGATTGGGTTATTCAGGTTAGTTTATTATGCACAACCTCAACAACAACATCGTCCGTATGAGGGGCCGCGGACATAGCCTGATGGTCCGGTGAATAGCGGCTGCCATTTATCATGCTTGTAGAATATAGCGTATTTGTATCGCGTATTTGTATTTGTATTCCCCAGTATCATAATGATAAGGCGAGAAATGGTGATAATTACATTTTTGTCTATTACAGCACTCTAATTAACGTCATGTCGAGTATTTCGTTAGCATTAAAAGCCGTGGTTTTGTCGGTGGCGTTCCATGTTATAGATTTGTGTTCGGGTGACGCCAGGATGGTACTTATTAGTAATTATCGTGGATTTTGCGTGCTACTTGGTGTGTATGACGGTTTTGTGAAAGTGTGGGTTTGTGTGTGTGGGAGGGGGGGGGGGGGGGGGGGGGGGGGTAATACTGTGTCAAGTGCTCCCGTGGGGTTTAAGCTACTGGGTTAAAGCTGTAACTCCCCCTCCACCCTCTCCTCACACCCAAACCCACTCCACCCTTCACAAGGGCTGAAATTCTATTTAACACAAAATTTATGATACGCAAGTGAAATTTATTGTTCATACATTGAATAAATTGTTGGTGTTTCTTGTTTTTCTTTTACATTTCATTGCCATGTTATGTGTACCTTATTATATCGTCATATCAGCACTTGAAAGTATAGCGTTAACACTTGATATTGTTATTACTTATAAGTTTAAAAGAGACTCGTTGAAATATTGCTTGAAAAGTCAATTGACAGGGTGGAACAGAAAAATGTCGTCGATGCACGAAATTAACGCATTGTCCAAACTGTTATAATCAAAAGTCTTTACTTGAAAGAAAAGAGAAAAATCACACATTCGTTGTTAAAACTGGATGTCCAAAAATAATATTCCAAATTGAAATAAGTGTGCCTAGAAGTGAACAAATCAAGGCAATAAAAATTCGACTCTTAAGATTCTAAAATTCCAAGCTGCCATTTCTCATTCTATTGATTATTGTTAGTTTACATGATATAATTTTTGTTGACAGTGTAATCAATAATTTCTCAACGCCATCAAATTGGAGCTTATCAGAGCTTCAAAGGAAAAAAGTTTTCTGTTCGTTTGATAGCTGTAAAACCTTGGCAATATCACAAGATTGACTGGTTTGGCCTGGTAGAAGAAGACTTTCACTAGTTCAAGCTGTACACCATCCCCATTCGTATACTAGAATGTACTTCATATTTATCGGCTGGAAGTCACCGTGAAAGTATATTGTCATCAACATCTGCTGAACATGTCCAATGATGATTTCATGCTATTCATGTTGTACTGTTTTGGCCAGAATATATATATTCTCGTGTTTCTTGTCCCTGCATCGTGGAAGTGAATTGGCTGGCAATAAAGTGAGCTAGGTGAATCTCCGACTCAGCTTCAGGGAATTGAAAGGTCCTAGAGGTCATCGGATAGTCAACAGGGATTCTTCCAACTCTTCATTGATCTTCCATATCAGTGATGCTTTTTTTAACGCAACTCTCTCTCAGTTTTTTCTCTTCTGTGCTGGTTCGCCATGTCTCTTATGTCTACACGTGCAATCAAAAACCAAGACCGTAGCTCCTCTTTGGTTAGTGTTCGCTTTCGATTTCCCTTTAGAACTGAACTGACTGCCCTGCTCCCCTCACTCCTCCGCTACCCCCCGTCCACAGTGTTTGGCTTCGCCTTACCGCCCATTGGGAATATAAAAAACTGAGAACTTCCACCTTTAACGTTTATGCAGTCCATCTTCTGTGATTCGTGAAATGCATACTCTTATTCTGTGACCTCTTATTCGTGACCTCTTTAATCTCGATATGCCGCAAAAAATAACGAACTGTTCTCAGTATAATCGCATTCAACCAACAATGTACCTGGTCTTTCGAAGTTCGAGACTTCCATGAAAGTAAAGTTGCAGATAACACCTTCTTTGGGTTTTTGAAAAATTGCTTCGTCAATTATCTGATATCTGATTGAAGATGATTCATATAAGCTGGCTGCCCATATGTTTGGTCATCTAATCAGCGTGATTTGTGCAGTGCTTTTTGCAGACGTCGTTCCCTCGCTTGAACTATGATCGTACTTTGGTTAGAAGCATCAAATAAGAAATGAAAATTCTACGGGTGATGAAAAATCTATCCATTTCTAATTTGAAACTTCTGAGAAAATGGTCGAAACAATTAAATAGCTCCTCGTGAGGATCTTCAGGTCCGTAAAGTTGTGGCCCCCCAATTTGAATTTGGATTTTTTTTTTTTTACAATTAGTGCTGAATTAGTGCTGATTAGTGCCGTTGAGTTGGTAATTAGTGCCATCTCCCTGTGGCAAATAGGTAGAAAAAACTGTGGGGGGCCACAACTTTACGCTGGGCCCCCATGAAACGAATCTTGCTCAAAATAGAAATATAATTAGTGCTGAATTAGTGCTAATTAGTGCCGTTCACCCCGTAATTAGTGCTGCATTTTTTCGGAAGTTATTGACAAAAATGCCGCGGGGGGCCATGGCCCCCCAGAAAGCGATCGAGGTCAAATTGCACAGATATGTAGTGCTGAATTAGTGCTGATTAGTGCCGTTTACCCCGTAATTAGTGCTGCATTTTTTCGGAAGTTATTGACAAAATTGCCACGGGGGGCCATGGCCCCCCAGAAAGCGATCGAGGTCAAATTGCACAGATATGTAGTGCTGAATTAGTGCTGATTAGTGCCGTTCACCCCGTAATTAGTGCTCTGATAGTTTTTGAGTAAAACGATATTTAAGGTGTTCTTTTTTTCGGGAAGAGCGCCAACCAAGCGCCGCGCGCGAAATTCGAATGCCGAACCGTCAAAAACGTACTGTACTGATAACTAAGATATATTGGCTTCGGTGAATGATGAATGAGGTTCAATGGCAGATGTAGTGACAGATTATTCTATAATGTATTTTTGGATAGTAGGAAGGAGCCGGTCGTGGCCTTTTTTCAAGAAACCATCCCAGTATGAATCGAAACGACAGATGGAAACCACGAAATATATCGTGTCAGGATGGTCGATCACGGCGGGAATTGAACCCCGATCTCATAAATGACCTTTATATCGTGTATGACGTTTATCTTGGTTATCATTATAGTGCCTCGTTGATGAAACAGTGGGAGGCTTGATAAGCTACTAAAAGCATGAAGGGTAACTGGGTAGAATACATATTTCTTCGATTCTTTACATCACTCACAAATTCACCAAATCGAGCAAAAAAATTAATGATTGTGGCTATGTGGCTATGATTGTGGCTAATAGTATGTTGTTACTATTGATCCCGTATACACATGGGTCAGTTGTAGCACCATGTACACATTACATTTTGTGATGACTTTTGAGCTTGGTTAACATATTTTAATTACCTATATTTAATGCCACAATACAGGGAATATAGCATATATGAATATAGTACACGAGAAACAATACAGAAAATGAAACTTCTTCCAATTATCCTCTCGATATCTAACCGGGGTATATGTAGCGCGAATCTTCTCCGTGGCATGCTGCGAGGTTGGAGTTCGTTACAATTGTCCCACAGCACCTAATTTCGTCAAGTGAACTATATAATATGTTACTCCTTTTTTTAATGTTGCTTAACGACCCCACCAACAGCTAGGTTATACGGGGGTACGAATGAGGGGTTGATAATGAAACGATGAAGGGATGATTGGTGAAAGGACGCTTACAAAAACCCATGCCCAACGGTGACTTCAGTTACTACCGCTAGCGATAATTGACTTAGCCACCGGGGCGGCCAATGTTACTCATCACATGTTGTTTATCAAAATATATTACAGTTGAGTACTAACCATTCAATAATGTATCTATACACACAATCACCAAGAGAATCAGATAAGATCATAACATGCCAGACAAAAAACAAACTTTTTCTGAAAAGTTACTCGAAATGTGTCAGAACATACATTTTTCTTCCTAGAGCGCAGTCTTCACTGCACATACATGAAAGTTACGTCAGACATACTGCCTTCTAGGACGGATTTTTCAGAATATCTAGCGCTAGTTCACGATCACAAATGTGAGGCTGATAGTCGTTGTTACAATCGTCCTGTGTTACTTTCGTCCCTGGTTTCCCCTCCTACTATAATAGTAGGCAGATACATTTTTTAGAATAACTTTCTTCACAAAACCGAGACAGAACTAATATCAATCAAAATATATTTGTTCCATAACATTATTCAATTAACGTCCCACGAAATAGTATTATTTTGCCAATAATTCAAAAAAGTGTGAGTCATGTGATTTCCTTTTGTGTGATACCGTGGCGGGCAATATTTTTTAGCTTGACTTTCATAAACTTCAAGAATTTTTTTTAGTGAGTTATGGCAATTTACATTTCATTGGTAAAATATAATTGAATCTTTTTGAATACCGGTACATTCCATATTGAGTTTCATTATTATTATGTTGAAATTCTGCCGGTAGTTTTTCAAAAACTATTGCACTCAATTCATAATTGAATCTGGAGTAGCCCTGTGCTATTTGGAAATAATATATTACATCAAGTGTAAAATGTGTTTTATCCCCCTTCCAATAAAATAAATCATCAATTGTAAAATCAGAACCATCTCACCGATTTCATCGAGTAAACTATTAAGCAGTATCAAAAATACTATACAAATAAATAAACCATCATACTCCGTGAAAAAAAGGTCGTAGGAAGAGTGTATATACCTATAGGCCTACTTGATATTTGAAAATGACTTCTCATTATTTCTAACTGTAACTTGAAGAACGGAAAAAAGTAAAAACGATTGAGACGTAATTCAATCGCAACAATGGAGCTTAAAACAGGAACTATACTGAAGCTTTATTTTTGAGCCTTTTGTGTGACGCTTACAAAAAATATTTGATACAATAATTCCAAATGAAGGGTACACGGGAATAACGATACAAGTCACATTTTGTAAAAAAAGCAGTTAGATACGCCATCTAACAGTGTTTTTCACAAGCTTTCTGAATATGCATCGAGATTTTAGATAACAATGATGCAAGTCCACAAAAAATCGAGTTGAAATATCGACCTCCATAGAAAAAACCCATGGTTTTGAACTCAGAATTGTATTTATCTCAGAACTCACAATGTGTGACTTGTATCATTATTTCCCTGTACCCTTCAAATGTTAAACTAATGGCGTGATTTTTTTTTCTCACTAGGTAACGAACTGACATATTCTGAAAATATAGAATAAGCCATTAAACTGTCTACATTTCCTTTTTTCAATTAGTTTGTTGAGCAGTTATTTTCAGTGAGGCAAATAATATACAATTGAGATTATTTTCCTTTCAATTCTCCGCATATGTCAATATCACTAATCAAAAACCACATGTATAGCGTTTCCCGATAGTTATTTTGTGAACTGAATATAAATTGATTAATTCGAAGTCATGTCGGGACGAAAGTAACACGCAAAACGACGTGTGTACGTTTTTGACGGTTCGGCATTCGAATTTCGCGCGTGGCGCTTGGTTGGAGAACCTCACGAAAAAAAGAGCACCTTAAATATCGTTTTACTCGAAAACTATCAGAGCACTAATTACGGTGTGAACAGCACTAATCAGCACTAATTCAGCACTATATATCTGTGCAATTTGACCAAGATCGCTTTCTGGGGGGCCATGGCCCCCCGCGGCATTTTTGTCAATAACTTCCGAAAAAATACATCACTAATTACGGGGTGAACGGCACTAATTAGCACTAATTCAGCACTAATTATATTTCTATTTTGAGCAAGATTCGTTTCATGGGGGGCCCAGCGTAAAGTTGTGGCCCCCCACAGTTTTTTCTACCTATTTGCCACAGGGAGATGGCACTAATTACCAACTCAACGGCACTAATCAGCACTAATTCAGCACTAATTGTAAAAAAAAAATCAATTCCAAATTCAAATTGGGGGGCCACAACTTTACGGACCTAGGATCTTCATCTGTACATATGGCGTGTTGACACAATCAACCGTCAGTGGGTGGATGGGAGAGACGGTCGAGGGGGGAGGAGACAGTCGATCGAGAGCACCAACACCAGGTCCATTCAACCCATCACAATTGAATGGAATAATCTTTATCGAGCTACGTGGGCATTTCGGTTGGAGTTGATACACAGGTCGAGTTCGGGTTGCACGGTAGTCGAACCGTATCATCTGTGCTTGTACTCCATAGTTCGACTTCAACTGAGTTCACTTTTCGACACTGATTTGGTGAATACGCTGACGATTTTATTATCGATGAAATAAATATCAGTGTATGTTAGCGTGAAATGAGTGATTCTTGTCTGTAACGTTCGAAGACCCCTCGCTTTTTTTCTGTTGACTTAGTTTCTCTGAATACGATGTTAACCTAATATGATGGTGCGAAAAGGGAGCTATAAAAAGACAAAGCAGGTGAAATCATAGTTGTACGCTTTTTTTCTGAGGAAATGACTGCAAACGGGTAGAACAAGAACGACCACAATTTGAAATCAATACTTGTTCTGATGGCAGGTTCGCTTATTACTTTTATACCCTCTTCCCTTTCTCTTTTCCTCTCTCCACGCCGTTCTACTTGAAAATCTCTGCACTAGACAGCTAAGACTTCGTTATATTAGTCGAGTTGCATGGTTCCCATTGTACAGCTATCTCACTCGGTGCAAGAAAGAAAAAGTGTGCAAGAAAATTACTTTCATATGTCTCGAGTGGTTCGCAATAGCATTACTTAGGCGTATAGTGTTTGTTATTGCCTTCTGACAATTAACCAAACATGATCATTTGAACGTTAGATCTGTACTATCAGTTGAATTGGGACTTAACCCTTCCGTAATAGAAATGTTCTCAGTGTGTTGAACCTGTTAAATCCGTAATGCCTCTTATCTCTTATTATATCATCTCACACGCTTGCGAGGAAGCTGACACTTATCTCCTACTCCAAAGACATATAGGTGTGAGTTCGTGAAAACTTTCTTTATGAAAAGTTGATGTAACTGTATTATTTGTCTCTACTCTTTTCTGTCTTTTGCTCTCTCTCTCTCTCTCTCTCTCTCTCTCTCTCTCTCTCTCTCTCTCTCTCTTTCTTTCTTTCTTTCTTTCTATCTCTCCTCTCCTCCTCCTCTCTCTCTCTTCCACTGTCTCAGTGCGTGTGCAGCCTAAGCTTGCCTGACCATCTCTCTAATTCCCCCACCTACCGTAAGAGCAGCACTAGTATATTCACCTCCTTGGAGTATCGTTTACTTAATTGGCTTAATAGGCGGCATTCATCTTCACATCTTCTCGACGCAGAGCACACCAAATTAGAAAGAGAAAGAGAAAGAGCGAGAGAGAAATTGAGAGAGAGAGAGAGAGAGAGAGAGAGAGAGAGAGAGACATACACTATTTGTTGTATTTGAGCTCGTCCATCTTTCCCAAGATGAGAAAGTACTGGGCCCCAATTGAAATTTGTGTGTGTTATTAGTAAATATTGTTCATATTAACATATAACTCACTAATTTCGTGGTGAATTGCTTTGTTATGTTATTGAGTCGTATCGTATAGTTACAGATTGAATTTGGGATTGAAGAAAATAATTTTTGTAAGAAATGTGTTCAATTTTACCGAAGTGTTTGGTTATATTGGTGGAGGTGCCGAGTTTGAAATAAAAGCAAACAATAAATATATCATTTTGGCCGTACAGTAACTAACTTCTTGAGTGTTAGTTGAGCGTAATCTGCAGACAAATGAACGGTTAGTAATAATACTGCTGGTTTCGTTCAAGGTGAATTCCATCTGTATGGAAACATTTCATTCTATTCGCGTGCGACTGGGCATACATGTGTCAGTAAAATATTAATTCTTGAGAATCATCTCAAACTAATTCTGAATTCTCTGCGTGAATCGTATTGGAAATATTTCTCATAAATAAAAGTAAAGTTGTAATAAAAAGGTATATTCTATTGGTCTAAAACCGTGTTGAGGCTGAAGGTACATGTTGTTGTTTGTAGATTCCACTCACGTTACCAATAATACTGTTCAGTGTTCAGATCTGGGTGCATTACATTCATCATTCATAAAACTGCACGTGTTCACAAAATCAAAGCTCAAAAAAACGTAAATCCAATGAAATACAAATCTAATATCGATATCGTTGGTTGTAGTCCCAAACGTAGCCTTTGGGGTGGGAAGTTTGAGGGGCGGGGGATCATAACAAAACCAACACGAAATCTAAATCTAAATAAATAATGAATTCACCCTTCGTATAGAGTCTTACTTTTATTGTACAGTATCTTTGAGCTCATCCGACGATTGTCGGCACATAAATGTTGAGTAACACCGCCAATTATCGTGACCATGACAATTTATAATATTAGTGTACTATAGTGCCAAATGAAAGAACTCTTGGAATATCATTATTTCTGCTACAATTGGCTGATTGCAAGTACATAATTACATTAAAAAAAAATGCACACAACTGGTGTTCCAAACGATACAAGCATTCCAAATCAGACTAACATATTATAATGCGCCCTCTCACCCATTCAGGTTCTGAATGGGAGCTCAAGTGTTTACATCCAATGTGACGTGTTACGTTATATACATATATATATATATATATATATATATATATATATATATATATATATATATATATATATATATATATATATATAGATATATATATATATATATAACACCTTAAAAGTGACAAGCTTTCTGTAATATCTTCCAAAATGTAAGTGAATATTCGCATTGCTTTGATTAAAAGCTCCCCGCTCCCTTTTCTCATCAAGTACTAATCGTTCCTGGCTATATTTACACTGCTGGAACTGCTTGATTGTTAATATAGATGTAGCCTGCTGTAGATCATTCAGTTCTTTCATGTTGTGGTCGATCAAGGCGACCAGTGTAGATAGTTTCCAGTAGGGAATGATAAATCACAATTAACCTAATTATTTCCAGTGAAACATTTCTTAGGTATTCGTGTCGATGACATCTGTGAAATGCCTAGAATTTCTCCGAGACTGTGAAGATTAATCAGCTCCAAGAATTTTTGTACACAGGTTGAATTATTTATATATTTCGTTAAGTAAGTTTTGGATAGCGCAACGATCCGGGCGTTTTTCTTTGTTTGAAACGGAGGAACATCTTGTCGTTGAAACCGGGGACATCCAAATGCCGTAACAGTGGCTGGACGGCTAGAGGTGGAAGGGGTGGAAGGAGTGGGGGGAGGGGGTACAAGAGGAAGTTTGAAAATAATATTCTCTTGAATACACGTTGATCCATGTCAATAAAGTTGGTCTCAGTATCATGTTGCACGGTTTAGTTTATTCCTCTCTCGAAACACAACTAGAAGTGTTTTGGATTGCACAGGTTGGCTAGTCTGTAGCCCCGTACGTCCATGCCTTCCTTGCCTCCACGGGCCAATTCCCCATCTACTTAGCACTCGTCCTACGTGATGAGATTTCCAGATCCCTTCCCCTCCTCCCCCTCATCCCCGTGTCCCTAGATAAAACCCACGGAATAAGTTTCCCTTTAAAAAGCTGCTCGGCGTGGTTGCGGGATAAGGATGATCGGGGAAGAAGATGCTGCCTGCTTTATCCCTATATAGAAGGCTACTCGCAAGCCGTTTGGGAATAAGTCTTGTAGTTTCAGTTTATCAGCATAACAGGTGAATCGAGGACAGGTACAGGGCTGACAAGGCTATCTGATCGCCTGTCTAATGTACTTCCTACATCTGCCGAGTAGAGCTACTTGTTCTCCCGAGTAGAGCTACTTGCTCCTGAGGTGCGAGTGAGAGGTACCTGCAGTCTTCCCTGTGTTCGAGTCCAGCTTGCAAAAACTCAGTACGGCTCCATGGATTCACAATCCATTGATCCACTGTTCTATCAGTAACACATTGTAAGATCAGAAAGAGTCTTATCTACTAAAATTACCAAAATGCTATAAATTGATGACCGAAGAATTATTATAGTAACGTGGGATTAAGTGTACTTTCACACTTCTAGACGAAGATCCGTCTATGCACCCTATAAGAGTCACAGTCGAACTTCGACTTAATCACCAATGACCAATTAATTGTATAGTGCTACTGTAATAACTATCCATGCTTGAAGTTGATGTTGAGTATTTAGTACTAAATTTGTAGATAACCTATATTTTCCGTTGTTTCAATCCTTATTTGTGTCGTTTCATTGTACATCTTTGTTGATGCATGTAACTTTCTATTCGTTAGTTGTGTTATTTGTATTTATATCTAGTCGTGCATGCAACCTGTGAACACGAACTACATGTGCCATCTGTCTTGCCGAGGATCTGTCACTGAGAACGTTAGCCAATCCTTGTATAAATTAGTGACACAATGAGCTTGCCTCGACGCTTGAATGTCGTTTACTTACAATGTATGCTTTTCTATTTCCAGGTAAGTGAACGAAGTAGAAGAATGCAGAGATGACTGCATTCGCAGTAACCGTGTGGTCGAGCTCGTAGGACAGTAGGACAGTATTGGGGCTGGATCTAAATCAATATCGATATTACTGGTAAGTAAAGTGGTGCCATGCGTTATATAGGTCTGTACAAGTAGTGCTTATCACATATCTTGGTCGGTTTTCTATTACCTGGTCACGTTTTACTTCGGAAAAGCATCCTGACAGTCTTAATCGCCATATGTTCTTACATTTTGTTCTTATGATATACGTGCGTACACTTCACGCGTCTCGGAGATAATGATGTACACTTGCGGTCACATGGAATGGTTGAATTCGAAATTTCCTACACTGAGTATACTATCAGTATATTTTCTTCACCTTGGATTTTAATGTAGCTTGATCGACCACTTTATGTGGCCGCAACCGTAGGTTAACATTCATTGATAACTTATATGATCCAATTTATAATGAAATTAACCCCGTGTCTATATAGCGTTCAAAAAAGTCCGTGTCAGCTTCCATTTCAGCAATTTGAAGGTACAATAAATATTGTATTTGGTATTGTATCTACCACTTCAAATCGGATTTAGAATTATTATATTTTGGATCTAGGTCCGATTTATTTCTTCTTCCTTGTGCGGTTATCTTTGTTCATGTAGAAAGTAAATGAAAATATTCGGAAAATCAACGCAGCAAAAAAAAAGAAAAATATTTCGAGAAAATGTTGATAACTTGCCTTGGGTCTGAGTTGATGTGAAGTTGCTCATCTTTATGCTTGAAATTCAATACGTTTAAATATTGAATTAGCAGTAACAAATAGCTGTATTATTATAGATACAGATATACTTGCAGTCACATAGAGTGGTTTCCGCAATTCAAATTTGAAGTTGAAATAAAATCTACATCTAACCGTTAATTCTTCCACAGACTATGCGTCGTCTTATATAATATCAGTATATTTTCTTCAAGATGCATTTCAATGAAGCTTGATCGACCACTTTATGTGACTGCGACCGTAAGTATTGTTTCATCTGCACTAGCGGTGACCAAGTCATCGATCAAGTAGGCCTATCATATGAGAATCCATCCTGAAGCACATTTACTGACGTACGAATTGAAACTATCAGACAAAAATGTTCATATACCTGACTTCAAAAGTGAACAGGATAACAATCGATATGAAATAGGCCTACATGGAAAAAATAGAATAAAATATAATTGAATAACTAAATATTTCAATGATTTGGCATTGAAATGAAATTGAAGTAATTGTTGATGAGAAAAAAATTGTTATACTAATAATAATTGGAAAAATAATAAAATGAATGTAAATGTTCATAGATATTTTGGTTGGTAAATATTCGAATGGAACCCTACAGTGCTGACATTACTATCTCATATTTTGAAGAATTATCTAGAAAAAACTACGAGAAAATTAGCAGTAAAACATGTGCAGATTTTATTCAAATTTCATAGAAAAACATTTTATATAATCGCAAGTGTATGTGTTATACGTTGAGTCAGTACGCGTTGTTCTAGCGTTGTTCCTCACACTAAGAGAACCACACTGTACCCCTTGCATTGTTTGTTGCCGTTCTAATGTATGACATGTCAGTGCAGTAGTCTATCTAAAACAACGCAATCGAAATAGTTGGCAGGGGTTTGCTTTGGTTGGTCACTGCTAAGGTATTCTCGCTTTCCATCTTGTTCGGTGAAACATTGCATCTTGAAGATTAGTGGAACGCTTCGACACCTGATGGCTCGTGCTGGCTCTCGAGAATAATGGCGCTACTCATTAGTAACAAGCTTGATATATACGACCTGCCTAGCTTACCTAACTTACCGAAGAAACCACATGAACACTGCTACACTGTAAATAACAAACAATCAAATAGCTACGCTGTACTACATCATCTAATTAGTAGTTGTATGGGTTCAGTTATTCAAATTAACTAGACAGTAGTAAGGTTTGTGCGTTACTCATCATTATATAAATATTTCTTTCGTTTCAAAGGCTTATGGAAACTGACTGATGAAATTCACTATATTCTTAATTAGGCTTTGAAGAAACAATAAATTCAGTTTAAAAAATAAAAATATATGTTCACCCGAGGCATTTAAAAATGTAGTATCTTTGGCTGGCCTGCAGACCTATTCTTCAGGATCACCAATACTTTCACAAATTACTCTTGAAACCCTTTTGTTTCATCAAACGCTTGCAGTACTAGTGCGGCTTTTTTTAAATTGATTGATTGTCTCATATTTATTCAGTTCCGTCGATCTTTGGATTTAATCCATTTGGACAGCATCAGTTTCGTTGAGAATATAAAAGTCAGCGGTTTCTCGTTGAATCGAGTCATGTTTTAGTTATGGTGTGTAATTGCGAGTTATGTACCTTGAAAGTGTCGAGCCCAACTGGTAATAAGGTTCACCTTACCAGTTAGCTACGAGATATCGAGAGTCGAAATTTAGAAATAAAAAAATGCATCCCTGGCGAGTGAAAATTGAGCTTAATAAAGTGGTGGCATATATTTTATCTAACGATGACACATTCAGTGGTAACTGCTGGGTACTTGACTATAGAAGAGAGCGTGCGGAGAGAGAGAGAGAGAGAGAGAGAGAGAGAGAGAGAGAGAGAGAGAGAGAGGTAGCCAGAGAGGTAGCCATATTTCCCTATTCCGTACTAGAACTGTCAATTAACATGTGAATTACGGTAGTCAAGTTTCTCCTCTATGAGCTACTGTATGATGATACTTCATCAACCTAATAATAATTGCTGGATATACATCCTCATCTAGTCCGTTTAAAGCACACCTAATAACAACAATTGTTCGGTCTGTGGGATCGTTTTCCAAACATCAGTGATGAAATTGGCAATTAAAATCAGCTTATCAGCATGGCTTAATTAATTAAAATATAATCGTCAGTTCAATGTCTTGGGAATTGAAATGATCTCCTCTTCTATTATGTTACAGAACCCATGCAAAGTAAGTATAGTACTATTACACTATTTTCCGCTAGACGCTGTTTTTAATTCTCTTAATAAAGTTGTATTGTTTTCAATTGCTTCCGTTCCGTCCGTAACTGCGGGCGGCGTTTGTTTATTGTAAGTAGGCCCTAAATGTCTTTGGTTACAGGATTTGAATATTTTCTCTTTTCAATGTTAATTAAATCACCTGTGAGTTTGTCTTCTCCTGGCCACTTGTTGTACCGCTCGACCGTTTGCATCAGTCGGGAGTGTCGATTCGCCAGCACTTGTATATTTCTAGCTGAGAAGCACGTGGTTCTCCCTCATGTGGTGGCCCAGGTTCACTAGCTTTGTTTTCAGCTGAAGTATGTTCTTTTTATCAGTCAATTGAAGTTTATTTGAGAATAGGGGTGAGGGGAGGGGGTAGATTTGGCCAGCATTACTTTACCCTCAAATAAACTTCTCTTCGACGATCTTATTTTCAGTAAGTTTTTGATCAGAGAAAGAAAGAGAGTGAGAGAGAGCGAGAGAGACAGAAAGAGAGAAAACCAGCAACGATAGGGACTCAGGTTTATATATAAAGTTTCCTTCAAACAGGTTGAGAAAGAAATTGAGTATTTTTCCTCCGCGTTTTCGTAAAGAGAAGTGTATTGCCCCCTTGAGACCACCCCAAAGAAGGGAGGAGGGGAGGCTGTGGGGATTGAGGTTTTTCAAAACTGAGACAGACTTGCGGAAAGGTCTAAGGTGACACAGATATAGATAGACTTGAAAGTTGATAACAAAGAAGCCAATAAATTAGACTGATTTCACTCTTGTTCCCACACATGGGATATCAAAGAGATCTTGTACCTCTCACTCGACGTCATATCACCTAATTACGAGTGGAATGATTAACTGCCGTTAATAAGTCTAGTAAACTGGTAGAAAAGTAACTTGTGTCCGTTGGTTGTATTCCTCTATCCAATGGCCAGTCACTGAATGGCACACTTGTCACATATTATGTATATAGCGTACCTTCCGTCCGATCATTTGGTACTTGAGCCGGCCATTAGTGCCGGAACGCATGCGGTGCATTTATATATATATATATATATATATATATATATATATATGTGTATATATATATATATATATATATATATATATATATATATATATATATATATATATATACATATATATATAATATGTATTTATTTATATATTTATATATAATCTCCAGCAATCCAAACAATTCCTCAGTGAATAACAACAAAACTAGACATATTCATTTTCTTATTCATTTCGGATAATTCAAAAATTATAACTCACAGTGAAACATATAAGGACCCTAGCTATTGGTGGAGTAGCTATAAACGAACAAGAATCATCAGTGATTTAATCAACGTAGGTTCTATTATTCCATCAACTGTCTTTTTCAATTCCGTTCTATTGTTAACAATACCTGGTTATAAAGATGAGATACGCAATGTTTCTCGTTTCTTTTGATTAACGTACTCATTTCGTAACAATTGTAGTACTGACTGATCGTTGAAAGTTGTACGAGTGGATCGATTCCTTTCTACCGTATACTTAAAATGCATCATTCACGTCTGTGTATGGGTCTCCTTTATAAAACTAAAGTTACCCCTTCAGTTTGCCTCGGAATTGCAGTCTTTTTCTATTTCTTCTCTTGTCTTTCCTTCACTCATTCATTTCCTTCGTTACTCCCTTGCTATAGCTCGCCTAGGTAGACATACACTGCACACACTTTGCTATAGACTTATTGTGTACATCTTTCGGCAACAGCGGCATTAACCGGTTGATGCTCACTAGTATTACCATCGCGATAGATTAGCATACAAAAGCAACCCAATACACTTTTTGTGAACATTTTGAATCTCCTTTTAAATATTAACTTTAATTATATACCAACATTGAAAGAACATTATAACTTTATCAGCATCGAGAACCTAAAAACTGGCACATGCAGCTCAGTAGCTAACGCGCACGTTTCATGATGCGGGAGGTGAGAGGCATATCGGACCTGTTTCGATCCCTGACGTTCATTTTTACTTTTTTGTTCCGTGGTTTCGCCCTCTGTAGTCTCTGAGGCTAATGGCGGGATGAGTCCTACAAGATTGGCCACGACCACTTCCTTCTCACTATCCTCGCATTATTCATACAAAACCCTCATCTCATCATCCCAACATCTCATTAATCATTCATCCGACGCCAATAAATTGCAGTTATCATTACTGGGCATCGTTGAATCCATTATGATTAAAATGAAATGAATAACTTGAAACAAAGTCGTGGGCCACCCTCCATGACTCAGTCAAGTGAGGCACTGCTTTAAAAACTGAAGTCACCGTTGGGCGTGGGTGCGAATCCCGCGTAAGGCAAGAAGTGATTTTAAACGTCCTTCCACTTATCATCACTTCGTGGTTTCATTATCACCTGCTCGTACCATTCGTACCAACGTATAGCCCAGCTGTTGGTGGAGTCGTTCAGCAAACAATAATCATCATCATCAATGAACAATTCAATCTTTTATAATGGGGAAAATATGGTGCTCGATCCTCTTAGTGACCTTGATTTTTTTTCGAGTCTTCTGTTTTTTTTTATCAGAGATGAAGTATTTTCCAAGTTGTAGATTAAGTGTTATCGAAGGAATTATACTAACAAAATGATATTAGAAATATATCTCTTTTGATAAGTAAAATGTGTTGAGATGCAGGCTCGTTGAAGCTGCGACAGTACCTCGATGCAAGCGTTCTTGTCACCGCCCGTGCTGTACCGGCGATATTAAGGAGTACACACGGATGGCAGTTAAAATTCCTCCCCGTACTGCACAAGACTCCTAACACTTTTATTTCGCCGTAAGTTCATAATGGATGCAAATTACTTCGTCGACCCCCTCCCACCTACCCCCTTCCCTGTCCTCCTTCCCCTATTCCGCTCATCAAACACTTCTACATAATTATAACTCATCTGAAAAACATTACTTTACTTATTATTCATTACCCTATCAACGATATTAACCTCTTCGTTCGGCATTTCTGGTTAAAAAATGTATGAGAGTGAAATCGGATTTTTATCCACGACGACGTTTCATGCCGAGCGTGATGATGGCGGGAAGTGGTGACGAGGAGAGGACGCGAGGGGGGGGGGGGGCGCTTGATACTCATTCTTCTTTACATATGTCTTATATGCAAGTGAATACCATCAAGGCGACTCTCTTTGGTGGACGCACTTTCGTGTCGATTATTATCTATTGCAATGCACTGAACAGTGATGCGATGATCGTTACGATATCACGTGATCACGGTGTCACGTGATATCGTCAAGAAGCTTCATTCTCCCTCGCCCCCCCCCCCCCCTCCGTCACCAACCCCCTTCTGTGTCGGGCGCACGCTGAGGATCCGGAAGTAGAGCCGAGGTGCGAATGAAGAAGGTGTCAATGTAAAAGTTCTGGGTGCGAGTTGAGTGCACGGAGAGTTGTTTCTTCCACCCCCCCCCACCCGCGCCCCGCCCCCGCACCCGCACCCGCCCCACCGACGGCTGGAGGTCACCACCACGGTCAGGAAGAATCGAAAGCCATTACCGTTGATGAAAAGAACCGAGGAGGCAAGAAAGTTTTGTATAGCGACGCCTATATAAGTTTTCTGTGAAAAATACCTTGACTTGCATTTTCCTCGGAATCAAAATACGGGGGGAAAAGTGAATATTATTCAGTGAACGGCGAAGGTGTTCACATCATAAAAGTAATCCGGCATTTCTATTTTTGATTCAATACATTTCTTCACGGTACCGGAAATGTGTAAGTTTGTGACAATTATAGTAATGTGATTGAATTGAGAAATTAATTTCCTCACATTCTTGTGGCAACATAGTTGACGTAACTTAGAAATGGAACAATTGAGCTTCAATAATAATTAATGTGTCTGCTAATTAATACCTATTGCTTATATTAAACAGTGTATTATGAAATAGTAGGAGCAGCGAGTTGAATCCATCATTAGTTTTAAATTGTAACAGAGCGAGCATAGATTTGTAAAATTACATTTACATACAATTAAATATAAGCTATTGGAGTAGGTCTCTGATGAAGACAACTCAAAAATGTTCAAAAAATAATAGTGATGACATTGTTAATGTTGTGTTTGGCGTTCATTTTGTTCGAGACGGTTGGCTGTGCTGGAACAACGCGGCATCAGGTAGAAGTGAGTTGGAGCTCGGTCGGTGTCGGTGGCTCCCCTCCTTCCCACCCCCCACCCTTCGCCGTAGCTTCTTCCGCTTCGTTGTCTTCACCTCGTGCGCTGCCCTTTCTTATCATGTTTCTAGTTGACTTGACGCAACCAGCGATCCCAAAGCCACTAGCTAACGGAGAACACAATTTATTGTGCTCTACTTTCTCTGTCTCTCTCTCTCTCTCTCTCACATATATATATACACTCGGTCGTCTTATTCTTAACAGTTAACTCGTTAAAGGTAAAACCATCCCCCTATTGTGTAGCGGTAGAAAGTGCCGTGTGCAAGTTTTGCGGTGTAGTCGTGTTGCGGGGGTGCGAGCTACATCTAACTCAGTCATCAGAATGGTTCAGCACTTTGCACTTGCCTCAACACTGTCAAATTTCTCTGGCAGAGATGTCGCTACTCCTAACTGCAATTAGAACTATGTTTTCTAGATTAATATAGTGAACTACTTTGATTTTTTATCATCTCATGAAGCTATTCTATTTTATAAATTTTTCATAGAATATCTCATCCGCTGTAGCCCACGTGGACAACCGCTCTTCTGATTTTTTCCATCACTAAATTGTTTTTTGTGATGTTGATGACTTGTGTTGAAAATGAAAGACGGTTCGCAGTATGAAATGATTGATTCCTTGAAGCTGGTTGGTGAATGGCAACTGAAAGTAATCTAAATTGACTATCATCATCGAACCATACAGCGCTAGCTGCTTTGTTTACCATATTTTCACTACTACATTTCCATGGCATATGCAATGTCTGTTTAGCCGTTGCGATGTTGTTTGCCCCTTAAAAACACTTGAATGTGCATCTCTCTCTGCTGCCGTCTGTTCATCAGTTGAAATCGATCAACTCTCTCTATTGTAATGCCGTACGTAGACCGTGAGTAGGATGCAGGTATCGATAAGGGCCTAGAAGGGGCTCATTTCACTATAGGACCAGGCGATGCATATAGTTACTTTGAATATCATATCGAGTTACCAGGTGTAATGAGGGTCGTATCAAGTTGCCATGTATACGGGCCTGACACAAGCGTCATGAAGCTGTAGTACGTCGGGTTCAGTGCGATCTTAATAGAAAGGTATTGTTATAATATGCATCGTTGTAATTATTATTAAATGAATGTTTTCTATAGGTACACAGTGGCTAGCATCTGCCTCGCTCAGCTCGTTCCTCAGCTATTACACTAGAGGGAGCATTTCATGAAGTATAAACAATATATTGATACATTATCTGAATGAACGTTGGCTTGGTTTTGTATATTTATCAAATGGAACGAACGATACGGCATGAGTATCGAATATGAATACTCACATCACGGTCAATCGCTGATTGTGTGAATTCTATCTTTACGTACGTGGTTCTCACTGTTAAAAAAAAAACGTAATATCGAAAATTACGGCACCTCCACCCATGTATTTGTTCCAACAACCGCTCGATTCTCACCAACAATAAAAGCAAATAGAAACAAAACTTGTGGCATCGAGTGCTTGGTTCAGCTGTCAATTAGCATCATAACAACTCACGTTCAAGAAATTTCCAATTTGATTCTTATAATCTCGTATATTTCCAATTTGTCGACGAAGCTGACATCGTACCCAGCTTTGGGTCTAAGATGTGATTATGTTGCCAGTAGCATTCGAGTGTTGTCGAGTCGCTACGAGAGCTTCCCAGACAGTCTGTCTAATGACAGATATCTACGTTGTCTACCTTGTCTGAATACCGGGACAATCCCCGCTTTTAATGCCTAATGAGAAATAAGCTGGGCATGCATCAGCGGGGAGCGAACAAAGTCCCGCGGGACAGCAAGGAATCTGATAGACCTGTAGGACTGGTGGGTGAGAATGGTTGGTGAGGGGGTGGGGGGGGGGGGAGCAAGCTGAGGTATGATGACGATCACTCCCCAAGATTACACACGGTGAGTATGTACCGTTTGCTACATGAGCTCAGCAACAGACTGCGGCTTATGCTCACGCCCTGCAAACTAGGGAAGTTCGATAATATATATACCCTCGTTGCGCAAATAGAGAATTGACCATTTGAATCTGTGTTTCTTTGAGAATACCGAAGCCGTGTCATTTTGTAGTGGAAAATTGGGTCGGCCGTTTTTGTTCAACTTTTATGAAAATTTCATGAAATGTTGGCAGTCGGTAAAACTTGAAACTTATAACATGTGAAGGGACAATCCTGAATTGCCTTGATGCGAAATTGTTTAATTTCGAATATATTCACAATGAGGAAAAAAGCAGCAGCAGTGTTTCTGAATTACTTTCTGTGATATGAACAGTCAAAATTCAACACTGACCTATTTACAGATCAGCATGAGCTATGGTGAAACCTATGCTTTTCCTATTCAAGTTCAGATTATTGAACATTTGATGCGACACAATATGTTCAATTCCTGTGCTTTTCAGAGCAATTTCAAATACTGATTCCTTATCACTTCAAAAATACACAGTTCCTGATTCGTTCCAAAGTTATCGAGCGTAAATATGGAAAATACACCACTTTTTGCGCAGTTTCAATAAAAAGTTACTCAATCGAATCAACTGTGTTATCTATTCGAGTTGTATTTCATGCATCTAAAATAATATATGTCTTTTTTAGGGAAAATTAAAATGTTCAAGAAAGTATTGATAAAAAATGCATGAAGATAACGGATTTTGAGGATTGATTTCTTGTGTAATTGTATCAACTCGGTTCACTCGATGGAGCTTATTCGTAAGAAACACATCGCAATGAGGAATGATTGTAGAGATATACAATATCCTATTTGTTTGCGTTTTTGTATAAGGTAATGGAGTGTGGTCCTTGTACACTCAGCTTTTGTATTATACATTTTTGTATAATTAACTCATTCTATCACAAAATTCACAGAGCTCATGAAAAAAATTATCTGATTGAAATTCTACATTCTAAGCATGTATGTTATGTGCGTAAATTTTGAGATATTAGCGATGGAAAGCAACAATAAAAATGACTATGGAAGCAGTAAGAACTGAAATTGAACCCATGTTGAATGATTGGTTTCAACTTCAAACCGCCAGCCTGAAAATGTCTATATTATAGGTTGTTAAATAATGTGTGTTTGAGCTGAGTAAATGAGCAATCATAAGATTAGTGTGTTGTTTTAGAGTAGTAGTCTGTTTACTGCCGTAGGCTGTGAGTAAGCAGTGATATTATGATGTGAGAATCAAGCTTCTAAAAGTCTCTTGTTCACATGCTGAACATTCTTTATAACGCACTGTACTTGGTAGAAAATTGGACAGACAAAAAATCACCTTTATCTGTTTCATGAAAGAAAAGCTAGCTAGCAATAGGAGGCAGTCACAGAGTTTCCGGCGGGGAGAATGGATAGAAACGAAAAGCTAACCGAGATTGTTGTGAAAACGAGTCAACCAACAAAAGTCTCTCTCTCTTCATGGCGTATCATACCGTTGTTTTATTTTACTCACTCTCACACTCGTTCTCTTTCTCTCTCTCTTTCTCTCTCTCTTTCTCTCACACATACACTCTCCTTCTCTCTCTTTCTTTCTCTCTCACACATACAATCTCTTTGCTCTCTCTTTTCTCATCTCTCTTTTTCTCTTTTCTATACTATGACTATATTGTCGCTGTTTACCGACATCAAAATTACTGTCGCTTTCATTCACTATTCTTTCTTCGTCGTTCAATTAGAAGAGATCGTTATTGATGAAATGTGTCTGTAACTAGAAAGTGATGTAGAGAGATGAGTATGTACCGTCTGGCGCGTTTGAACATATAAGTCAAGAGGGTTGCAGCAATAGGAATACCGGTGTATTCTTCCTCTATTTTCTGGTATATTGTCTGAAACATGATGATATTTTTTTTATACTTCACGAAAACTGTTTGAGAAATAAAGGACAATTCAGTTAGGCCTATATATAGGTGAGCATTTGCAACATCAATATACAATTTCCAGTACACCTACGATATGTGATGTCGATTCTTTTCTGCGATTTATAGAAATTTGCGAATTGAGTATGTAGCGTCTGGCGCGTTTGAACATAGACGTCAAGAGGGTTGCAGCAATAGTTGCAATACCAGTATATTCTTTCTCCATTCTCTGGTGTATTGTCTGAAACATAATAATATATTTTTTCCATACTTAACGAAAACTGTTTGAGAAATTACGGAAAATTCAATCATGTATGGGTGGACATTTGAGGCATCAATGAAATTTCCAGCACGAGTATATGATATCGTTGATTTTTGCGATTTATAGACATTCTGAAGATGGTAATGTAAAAAGATTGTGATACATTGAGTAGTTACATGTGTGGACATATTTTTGGAAATCTAATTTGATGACAAAAGTATAAACGGACATGTCCATTTTATAACTTTTAGCATAAGTGAATTTATTTTAGTATACATATACTTGTTACAATCTTCAAACGAAACGGGACATATTTCTCTTGGTGATCTATTCAATGAGAGCAGACTGTTGTAGAGAAAAGTTGATGTCACAGTTAAATGTTTTACGAGATTTCATGGCTCCTGTTTAGCATAATTCGTTTCGAAGTTTTCACAAGGCATTCATCTTACAATCTTTCCGTGGTGCACGGCCGAATAAATGTATCACCATTCCGCAATTGTATTTTCAAATCAATTTAATCGTGATTGGCGTTTGTTTTGTTTATAGTTGGTATGAAAATGTTTTGTATCATGGTCGTCGTTTAATCCTACTGGGAACATAGTTTGCTATGTTCGCTCAAGCTGCCTGAGACTGACTATTCATTCTTAAGAAACTCTTCTGCTATTATGTTATATTCATTGATTGGCTTCCTGTTCAAGTCCTTATTATAATAATAGTACCTTGAATGCGCTTCATCATGCTTTATTCATTCCATTCAATTTTCAGGCA
Organism: Brachyptera putata; assembly: GCA_907164805.1. Lineage (NCBI taxonomy): Eukaryota > Metazoa > Arthropoda > Insecta > Plecoptera > Taeniopterygidae > Brachyptera > Brachyptera putata. The sequence continues at coordinate 40,444,975 of OU015463.1, forward strand.
GATCAGATTCCAGGTTTATAGAAATACAATATATTTGCGACTTATCCTTGTTTTAAAGATTGTATTTTATTATTAGTCTCGATTTCTTGTCCTTTGAGCGCTATACGGTCGGTCATTTCTTATCCTGTTAGTAAGTACGGTGGGGTGGTGCAGGGGCGGTGAAGGGGCAGTGGGGGGAGGTTGCAAGGTAAGAACTGAAGGTGTCACGCACCACCAACCCCAATCGATCGAATTATCGACAAAAAAGGTTTTAACCCCCACCCCCGCATATCGTTCGTCATTCCTTCTTTTCGAGTCTGTCTTTCTCCCTCTCTCATTTTCTCTCTCTCTCTATCGCTGATGCTCCTTTCATCTTTGTCCGTAGCTTTCATTTTACAAACAACTTATCAACGAAGACCATACACTTGATAACGTTGTCGGTATCATTGAGCAACTTGTTCATCAGTAGATAACATGGTAGATAGCGTGGTAGATAACGTATGATAAGCGGAAAGGAAGTAGATGAACTGTTCGTAATTTCGAAGTAGTTTTAATGTATTTTTGTGTTTGAGATTTCACGTAACATACTTGGCCATGGTAGCGTATTCTCATGCGTTTGATCATTTGGCAGGTTACAAATACTGATGATACTGGTGATGTCAATGGTTTGATAGGATGTACAAGTAGAAACGTTGAAATTATTGTTTCAAGTTGGTTAATGTCGTGCTCTGTTCCGGAGAGATATATACGACTACACTCCAAGACAGCTCTAAAGCTTTGTTTTCATCTATTTTCTAATCAAATTCCAATAACACTTGGATCCGTATCAATTCTTTCATTATATTTGAAATAACGTGTTAACGTGAATTAACGTTAAGGTGTTTATGAATCAAATAATAGATCATCAGAAATGTATTCTACCACCACTGTAATATTATGAATCCACGTTATTTACCGCTTAAATTTTATCTCCCGTAAGCCAGGAATATAACCGTTCACGATTTGTTAAAAGTGTTCTGTCTTTGAATTGTTATCATCTTTGGCTAATCTCATCTTCTCGTCAATCGAGGTATTCGAACCCCCGCGCCCTTCTTTCCCTCCCCCTCCCCCACTCGCATCATTCAAGCTCTCGCATTCACACGGGAGCTTTGTACCGTGCCGTAGGCAGAGAGGGGGGGGGGGGCTGATGTTCTATTGACGTCTTTACTGAAATATTGGCGTCGTCTATTGGCGGTGTGGATACTATTGCCTAAACCTGACATATCACACGTAGAAAACAGTCCCCTCTGCTACCACCCCTATCCACGTATATATATATATATATATATATATATATATATATATATATATATATATATATATATATATATATATATATATATATATATATATATATATATATATATATATATATATATATATATATATATATATATATATATATATATATATACCTTTAGACCACTTTATCCCCAATATGCGAATCGATATAGGAGAGGAGGGCTACCTTCTCTCTACCTTCTCTCTACCTTCCTTTTCACCTTTCAATACGTTTTCTGGACCAGCTCGATAATGCTATTTGCATTGTGGTGTGCGGGAAATGCCAATACAAATAACTACGTTGGAGCCGGTGTATATTGTTTGAAGCACATGCGCACGATCTCTACATGTGTTCAGCGAATTACAATGTATGACAGTTGACCAAGTAATATGAAGGATATAAATTTAATCGGTTCGCGATATTCGGAGTTGCTACGCATTGCTCAAGTCATGTTAAAAAGAATTAAAAACAAGTTTCCCTTTAGTTTAGTACCGGTACTGAAATTTCTGATAGCAAAATCTGTTTCATATCTTGAAATATCTCTAATTGAACACTTAACGTCGAATGATTATTATCAATCATTGTTGTCAAGCAGTCCCTGATGTTCCCAAGAACTAAACACCGTGACTACCCTGGGTTGTACTAAGTGCTGGTAAAAAGTAAAAAGTGCCTCGCCTGTTTGTTAAATTCCGTACGAGTCACATTGGGTATTCACTGCGTTCATCCAATGATCCATACGATATGAGATTATTATTATTCATCAATCACGGTAGAGCATGTAAGCAGGTCTGGATATGGACTAGAGTCAATATCCAGGTGGCTCTCCTGACTCCACTCGAAAGCTTTGCATCCCTTAATAAACAAAAGATTTCGCTTCCGTATTACGTAATATTTACTCGTCTTTAGGCTTGTTTGTGCAGAGGGTCTGGATTTGCCAAGGTAGTCTCAAATTGATTGAATGTTGCATACGGAATACGGTATAGACTACATAGCTTCTTGCGAAATCTTTACATAAACATACTTATAAAGGATGAAGAGTGACGAAGGTAGAGAGAATCGAGGAGGAGGAAAGTAGATATTTCTAAGAAGAAAAGCTAACATGATTTACCAACTGATTCCCCACCCTCCACACCCCCTCTATCTCCCCACACACTCTCTCGTGAGTTCATTCCTATATTATAGACAAAGAGTACGAGGCAGTTTATAAGTCACCCTCCTCCCCCACCTTATACTTATCTCGGAAACAATCAATCAAAGTAACTCCACGTAGAAAAACATATACTATTACCGGTACGGAGGTAAAGCATAGGTCTTATCATTAGTCATCTAGCAGACAGTGCCCTATCGGCCCTATCGCTCGTTGGTGGAGGCGCCGTTTTCACGCGGTGATACGGTGAGCGACCTGCTAGAGCGACCAGCTAGAGCGACCAGTAATGATTCAATACCGTTTTTTGTCTTATATTTATGGTTGAAATTTTTTGGGCTTTGATTCGTTCAGTTTCCTATAGTGGTGCTGTGTGAAGAATAGCATAATTGTCATTCATTTTTGGTATTCGAATTGGTGCCTAATCAATTTTGATTATTCACTTAGCTCGTTCAACAAAAAACCTTGATAATGCCTCAATCACCTTCCATCCGTAGCAATAACCTTGATAATAACCTTAGTTTCTCCTAATTAATTATTATTTGCAGTATGAAGAATATTTCAAAATTCAACTACATTATTACGTGATGATTACGTTATTACGCACATACACACTACCGTGGACTTGATCACTTCTTACTAATATAATCGAAACACTAATAGATTCATGCGTCTATATGCAAGGCGTTTATTCATCCAATTTCCGTGAGTTCAATAATACTCGTTATTGGTTTTATTGGAACGAACTGTACAGCGCTTAGCTCGTTTTCAAGATATTGCAATTTTGGTTGAAAAGTACGAGTAAAAAAACGTCCGCCTGCCCGCGCCTTGCTCGCTCCCCTCCATAAGAAGGTTTATGGGTAACAGTAGGAGTTATGGCGGTAGATAAAGTATGGAAATATCACATTTTTGCAGGTGTGTTCTCTCGAAGAAATAAAGGTTAGTGTTGGTTATAAATATCGGCAGCAATGGAGAGAATGCAGACTAGTCAGCAAGCAAGGAAGAAAAAGAGTGAAGCAACGATGCTTGCTTTACGACCTAATCTGTTCCCAGCATCTCTCTGGAACACAGTAATGAGCTCGCATCGCTTCTTGTCATACGCGACACCTAGCGAGTACACTACGTACTTATTCGCTATTCCACCTCTTCAGATCTAATATATATATATTTGATTGATTGGTGGTGTTTAGGGGCGCTCAACGTCTGGGTTATCAGCGCCCTCGAATATATATATTTGAATGAATAGTTTTTTCATTCGTAGATAATCTTTCATATTTATAGTGTTCATGTGATTTTTTTCAAAGATGACGACCTCACCAACAGCTAAGATATATGGGGGGTACGAGTGAGTGGACGGTAATGGAGCGATAGAGTGATTATGGGTGAAACACGTGATCTCGTAACAATAGCGGGTCTCGAACCCGCGAATGTTTGGCATCAGGTTTAAAAGCATGCAGTGGTTCAACTGACTCAGCCATTACGGACAGCCATACATGTTAATTGGTCGAACATCTGTCTTAGGTCTAACACATGTATAAAATCTGTCTCTGAACTGGCATTGACGCCGACCAAAGAACGCACAATATATTTATCACGTAACAATAACAGTCATAATGTGCAAAGTTTCCGCTCGGATCATACAGTTAGTTACATTTGTTCTTCAATAATGCATCAACCTGAAATTATTTATTCGGATTGGAAATATATTCAAGATCAATGCAATTATGTTCGTAATTCACCAACTAACTTCAATGATTCGTAAATTTACCCAAGTCTTATACTAGGTAACTAGAGTATACCTGTATATCTACGGAAGAAAAATGTCGTCTACCTTCTTCATATATTTGTGAAAACTTTGGTTATCACATGACCTTGCCACAACGTGAGGGACTTAACGGTTTTGAAAAATGTAGTTGCCTTTCTTGTCGTAACCCTCTTCGTGAAATCTTCGTGATTGCCCTGAAAATACCACAGTTTACTCAAATGTAACTGTGATATTTGTGTTTGTTTTCTTTCTTCTTTTGTGGATTGGAGTATCACTTTTTTATGAAAAGCATAATAGTGTGCTCATACAACGTCACTCCTGTTAGCCGTAAATATTGAATAATCATGCGGACAGATTTCGTAGATGTCCAGTTCGTGTTATTCAGTTGTAATAGTTCTGGTGGGTACCGTGGTGATAAAGTGGATGAGGCAACTGTAATTGTCGCCCTGTGGCACACGGCGCGTGAGTGGTGCGGTGCGCACACTACGGCTGTGTGCAAGCACGCACGTGAGAGGTGTGTAAAGGATAAACGTAATAAATAGATTTTAAGACGTTTGAACGTAGTCGATAAATCAGTCAAAATAATGGCCAACCATTTTTATTGGATCGTTGACAGCAGAATCGACCTCTTGCTCGACTACAGCACGACATTCTGGATGGAGCCGGCTACAGACCCAGCATCCGTTCCCGTTACGTTCCTTTGATTGCATGCTGTATCAACCTGGATGCCACCTTCGGGAACCCTACATAAACACGTAAATATTATTATAGCGTTTAAAAGAAAAGAGTCACAAAAGAGAAACGTACGAGAGCTGTACAGACAAATATAAAGTTAATGGGTTGATGAATTTATACAAAAGAGAAATCACTTTGGTATGGTTTAGTTGTGTGTTCTCTCTAACTTGAATTACAGTACATTTTTGGCAACCGTTATTAAATTAAAATGACTGTTATATTCATCTCTCTTTCTCTCTCGCTCTCTCTCTCTCACTCTATCTCTCTCTGTAGCTCTCTCTCGCTCCCTCTCCCTCTCTCTGTCTCTGTGTTACTCTCTCACTCTCTATAGCTATTATGGTGGCATATAATGTAGGATGTATAGACTCGACTTCCTAGTAATATTAATATATATATACTTGCTATTTAGCATTTGAAACTTGGAATAATTAGATTTTCATTGAATAATTATATTTGTATGATGATGTTTCCTAAGTATTTTCATATGCCGTACTGATTATAGACCAGTTTTTGGCTGTCAGTCTCTTTCTGTGCATGGTACTGCAAAGAGGGCGTAAGATAGTGTCACTTACATTGAGGGTGTTATAGATGATGAAAGGGATACATTAGAAAGGGTGATTGCAGAGAATAGGTTTGTGGGAGTCGTCCACCGTGATCAAAATCCCCTCTTTCCCCCACCCCTATCTGCGGTGCGTACAGTCTCCTTAGTAACCTTACGTCATTCGAAAAACCTTTTGAAATTTTACAATTGTGAAACTAATGCATCTCCATTCTTCCAATTTTTTGTCATTATTAGACACCTAAAAACCCAACCCGACTTATGAAAAAAAAAAATGAAAAATAATAGAAGGTGATATTTGTTCCAGTGTAAGAGATGTGAATAATTGAGGGAGTTGCACATTTCGTTCGTTACACCTCCAATATGAGCGTGATGTATGTGATGGACGACAACGTGGGGTGTAATAAGGAAGGGGTGCTTCAGTGGGTGACGTTCGAAGGGTTGGGATCGACTATTCAAGTTGACCGGTAACGGTATAAGGTAGACATGGGGTGTATGTGAGAGGAGAGGAGGGGAGAGGGAGACAAAAGATGCAGGGGATCAAAAGAAGAGAGATTTATTGTTGGCAACCGTGATATATTATTATAATCGAAGAATTGGGTAAATTAAAGTACAATAGTCACTGATTCCTAATACCTTTTTTGTATATTGTCAAGTAAAAATTAAACTTGTTGGATAATGTCTACAGTATACTCTTCGTATATCGTGCAATATGGCTACCCATTATTCAGTCGTAGATACAGCATACTTTCAGTTTAACTGAAATTTGACTCTTTGATAGGCGTATGTCAAAGTTGAATCCGGTATATTAATTGGTTCAATTGATCCAAGTCGTAGTTGTATGCTATTATTCTGTTTTATTGTGTGTATATAGGCCTATAGCTATAATGAGATGAGTAGCTAATGAACTTGACCTTGTTTTTTACAATGAATAGCTCAGGTGTTAGCTTGCAGGTTTTGAAAAGATTCGAATTGGCATCTCGGTTCAAGCAAAATGAGCGTCAGTGTGAAGTAAACTGTTGGATAAACCAATTCTAAAAAATGTTCAAGTATACACAGCTACAATTAGGATTTTAAAATACAATCAAGTATGTTTTCAATAGAATCAACGTATCCATATATATCCTCACTTTTCGGTTGACCATATACCTTGGTCACAGATTTGCACACATGCACGTATCGTTGTCTTATTCTGTAGCTCAGAAGGGCAGGGAGTATGTGACATGTAGTATAGTATATGGAAAGTAATACGGTCAGGTTTATCTCGCCAGATTGCTACTTCTCATTTAGCGTGGAAATAAACCGTTTTATATGGTCTAAAGCGATAGACACCAACCACCTGGATTTATCGGAGATTATGCCACGTGAAAATTACAATTGCATTTAGGGTAGGCTTTTATATACAAGAGTTTACAATAGGCTAACGTTAGGGGAGGGTGATTGAAGTGAGGGTAGGTAGGGGGTAGGATTTATAGGGTAAGTTGTAGATGAACATGACTTACGCTGTGACATTTGGTAGTGTCGGCCCCGTATGTCCATGTTCATCCAATTAATCCAAACTGAATTTGGGCTTCGTCATCAATTTAAAAAGAATTGAATGCTTAGAATTGTTGTACTTCGAAGTTCAAATTCTTGAAACTGAGGTTTGAATTTTCCATTTAAATAGGGTTTAGGAGTCATACTGGGTTGAAAAAAGCTCGACTTAGGATCAACATCAGTGAGTGTAAGTTTGGATCAATGTAAAAAAAGAAGTGTGCCCGTAGCGTTAATAAAATGGCATAGTCACTTCTTAAGATTAGCAGATTTCTTAAGATTTGTTAAAATGCGTGTATTTCAATTCTGTGAATATTGTTATATTTGACCCACACTTTCTCATCATCTTTATGTATAATATCTCGTGAAACTGAAAGTAACGCTCATCCCAAACTTATTTTTCTTCTATTCAAATTCAAGCTATCTCATAATCCCAATCCATAAAAACCTTAACACGTAATCACATGAACTTAGAATACCGTATAAATCATAGCCTCTCTCCATCTCTTTTCCCATCCTCTCCTTCCTTATCGATCGGTTTCCATGGAAGTGGAATGATAAGAGATCAATAAAAACAACGCAAGTGTTGGATGTGCACTATGGGTCCATGTGGTCCTGATTTGACACAGGCCGGCTATCTCAATGCTTGATGACCGCTCGTTGATCAGACCTGGCTTAGTCGTCGACTAAACGTTTATCTGCTCCTACCAAACGTGCGTCCATTGTCTAGACAAACTTCTATTCAATGCTAGAATAATTTTCTATCATGTTAAATGGAATCAAATGAAATTGAAGGTTTGTAGGAGTAACTCTGTTGGATAGTGTTGCTCGAGGAGAAGGAAGGGACTGTGAGGAATCGAGGGGAAGAGGAGTAATTTATTAATTGTGATATACCGAGCAAAGCTCTTTAACCCAACGGTAAGGATAATTAATTTTCGAATATCAAACAGAGGTTTAATCGGGTGGTATTAGCAGAGGTATTAGGGTACATTACCCAATTAACAATACCATTAGAGGCGATATATAATAACGAAATAACTCCGAACTGTTGACTTCGTTATGTTCCTTTGATAGTTTTGTGGTATTTACGTACGTGGATCAACTCCGCTGGTTACCTAGTTCGCACAGTTTGCATAGCTACATATCAGTTGTCAAGACCTCAACAAGAATTATGAGCACAATATTTCTTGTGATTTACCCTTTAATTGTGACCACGACTAATGAAATGATGATCGAGATACTTGCTCAAGTGCCCGGATTATCAACGTGAGAGTAGCTCTTTAACATGTAATCGCCATGGTTGCCAATCCGAATTGATTTCACTTACTCTCTCCGAATAATGCTAATCGAATTGGAAATGGTAGGCGTTATTGCAGTAACATATCAGCGTATATAACTTCGTCGTTGATACGTCGTAATACAATACTATTAGTTGATTCATTCGATTGCATGCTTGGACCTATCCTGACATTTTCATTGGAATAATGTTGTTGCAGATTATTGGGTTGTTTTGAAATATAATTATGAAAGGTAATAGGCCCACTAAAAAAATAATATTTGCTCTGCTCCTTGTTTAATACAATGTTCAGGTGTAGTCTTGCTAAATCGTAGTAGTCTCGTAGATATGGTTGTATGTTTACTTGTAATATTTCCATTGGCTTATATATGAGCGTTAATTCTTGTCAGTCCTTTCACAGTTTTCCTTGGGTTATAAACTACACCCGTGTATACAGTGTTTGTGCCAACTATCTCTATAGCTGCACTTACTACCCAGTACCCGTACATGCCAGGTTCAAATGTCACAACTCAGTCCACACTAGCGTGCATCATTGTTGTAACCCTTTGGTTTCAGTAAGAATTAGATGCATTCGAGCGAAAATAAAGCACAAATAAAGTAGTAAAAGGTAGTTTTTGAATTCACTCTATTATGCCTGACTTACTTGCCAGATATTCTCAATTAGTCAATAGCACACTATCAAGCTATATGAAAATGAAACATCGAAAAACTAAATAATTTCGAAACTAATGACTGTTCTGTGGATTCGAACGTACGGTTATAAATTAGCTGAAGGCCTATATAAAGTGATCAGATCGCTCGTTACAGGTATTTGCCCCTGAAAACGAACTGATATAGGGCTTCGATGTGGAAGCTACAGTATAATCACTTGAAGTGTTTTGATTTGTTGAGCACAGCTCGAGTGGGCCTATAGTATAGGTGAAATGAGTGTCAGTGTGCTGGCTCGACCCGCTGCCAGGGCTGGTTTGACGCCATCCAATATTATGGGCCAACGGCGGTAATTCACTCGATTAACGAGCCTACACGATGGGGCGGCCATCGTCACAAGTTGCATGTTTTCCAGCGTCACGAAGATGACAACGCCCACTCACAAACTGCACTTTTGGATAGCAAGGAGTATAACCGAGTATAACATTCGTCATATTATATTAGAGCAGGGGTTTTTCTTCTTCACACTATACGAGAATACAACAATAATTATTAGTGAATACGAACTAGAATTATCGTTAAAATATATCTCTTTGAAGATTTACGTACGGAGTGCTCCAGTTTCTCAATTCTTGACATTTTGTTTCAAGTAGTGTTACGATTTATTTACTTTATGCTATATTTTACTGTTTTCAAATGCTGTCCGATTTAGTTTTGAAGACGGGAATTTTCTTGCTTTACTTCGAGACACGCTTTTAGCATAAATTAGGCAGCAATGTAGAAATATTCTCGCTTCTTTGAGGGCTTACATAATGCCGTCAACAAATCTCGCATATTATATGATGGGGGACATATTTTATTATATTATTAGTAAAGTGCAAAATATTTTTAACTTTGAGGATTTCGTTATATTTTCACGTAATACGTTTCCCGTCATTTATCTCTTCATCAGATTATTCAAACGGTGCATAATTTCCATTGACGTGTGTTACGTTTCACATTGAGAAGCCAACAACGTTTAAGACGATGTGTTGAAACGTTAGGCGCATAATGGTCTGTTATTAGCCTACTACATTTTACTCGAACATAGAATAGCACCTGTTTAGTACAAAATAGGCAAGTACTTCACCTACATGGTCCCGTAACAATCGCAGCACAATAAGTTGATCCGTCGTGAATTAATCGAAACACCCGACAGACGGGAGATGAAAGTGCCGGGATTGCGTCTTCATAAATGATTGAAAGTAATTATGATGCCGCCCTCCGTAGCTCTGTCAAGGCCTTGAGTCGAGCCAAGTCACGTTGGACGTAGGTTCGATTCTCGCACAAGGCAGGGATTTTTTACTTTTCGCAAACGTTGTTTCATTCACTACCGCTTCATAATTTCATTATCACATGTTCATTCTTACCCCCCCATATAACCTAATCATTGGTGGGGTCGTAATTACGATTTCTTCCTTGACGTGATAAAACGAATGCTGAGCGTTTATGGGATTTAGTTCACGCACTTTCTGTTTCACAGCCAAGCGATTCGTCTATCGTTCACGTTATTTGTTGACGGTATAATAATACTGTCGGATATCATTCGTATTCCCATATTGTACCCCGCAAGCTCTATTTTGTTTCAAGTGGTTTATGTGCGAGCCGTGAGCCATAGGAAGGTGTGGTGCATTAGGCCGAACACACTCGCGTCGTATATAACCTATAGTCGTAATCAGCCCGAATACTACGTATACCTTCTAGCGGTAGACCCAATCAGCCTGGCTGTGCATTGGATAAGAGATAACGTCTTGGAGACGCGGCGTTATGCGGGCCCGTGCAAAGAATATACAAATATCGCCAGTTAGGACGAACAGAGTGCGGGGGCGAAGTTAAAATATAAATACACACAAATATGACAAAAGATACAAGAGAAACGATATTATATGTGTAGAGGTTTTAGTGCCACATAACAGTTGGATGGTGCTTTGTTCTGTAATAGATTATTTATTTCTTAAGTAGAAAGTGGTCAAACAGATTAGTATGAGAATGTAGCTACATGTGCTGTACGTTTCATAAGCTTTTCTCAAGTGATGCAACTTTTTGTTGAAGGGAACCGACAATAATGCCCCCCCCCCCCCCTTCGTTTTATGAATCATTCACAATCTTCCTATCTCAGTTCGGTATACATTGCTATGGAAAATAGGAAGTAATTGTTGGTTGTTTGTTATACATTTGTGTATTGTTGTCAGTTTGTTGTGTATGCACTTTGTGTCACTTGCAGTCGATAAAATGACGACCACATCTTATGGTTTTCTCGCATCAGATTGGTTGTTCTTTTTTTATGCGTACGAGAATATATAAAAGTTTCCACACAGACAACTTTTTAAATCAGTATCTGAATACACACCCGTCTGAAGAAACAAAAAATACGTATTATTTTTTGCAGATAAGCTTGATCGAGTTATGGAAATGGTAATTCTTTATCAATTGTCTTGATAACTGGTAGAAAAGAATGGTGAGATTGCATGATTGTTTTCGAGATATTATGTGTGTTCATTATTTTTTTGCATGAATTCATTCGTGCCTAAGGAAAACAACGGACGCCTTTTTCAGACGATCATATCTTTTTTTTCCGCACCTTTCATCTTTCAAGCTCCAGTAATTTTCTATGGAAATTGTCTACCGAAGAAAACAATGGTATTCTCGCAAGTAAAGCCCTCGCAAATAAAAGCCCTAGATTATCGACAAGAATAGGCAAATAATGAAAATAGACATTTTGCTTTGATTCACTCGTGACTAAATCTGCATTTCATTGTTTCACCAAGTTACTAACAAATGTAAATCTCTTGGTTTTGTATTAACTTTTTATAAAGAAGGAGAAATCAGGTATACTTGTATATAGCGTTATACAAAACGGATGAAGTGGTTTTGTTCATGTTGGAACGAAATTGAAGGTAATTCTTTTATATATAGGCCTATAATTTGTTTTTTTCTTTGGTTTCAGGTGAGTTAAACATCGTCATTCTCATGACATTACGGTGGCAACGTATTGCGTGAGTGAGTACAACACTATTTGTGGTCATAGCGAAGATAATGGTTGAGGTGTCGTCAGAACCCCTCCCTCCCCTCCCTTCTTGACGACTTGCTAAGTGTCGGATTGTCCCTCGCTTCGCAGCCATTCAATGCACGTCGCATACTTATGCAGCGCATGAAAATAACTTACGAAGACTATAAGGCGTCTAGAATATGTAATTAATTACATTTTCTGGTTTCTCTTTTATCGCTAATGAGTAGGCTTGGCCTAGTAGCATGCCAGCCCTGACTCAATTTGCATTTCATTTTGAAACGTTTCTTGGAAAAAGCTATAGGAAATCTTACAGAGAGCGACTCTGTATATTATGAGGGAACTGAGTCTTTGAGTATAGAGAGGTTATCGGTATTCATACCTTTAGCGTTCATGGTTCGATCGTTTATCTTTAAGACAAACACTTTTCTTACTGAGCAAATTCGTGTAACTCGACGTAATACATATTCATATTATTGAAATATTCTAGTCTAGATTGTCACTGTGTGGACGATGTAGACGTCAAAATAAATCTCCAGATAATCAATGATAATGGTGGAAGTGCCGAGTTCATCACGCGGCACCTCCATCGAAACAAAAATGGAACCATTTATCTTTGGTGAGCAAATATTGCATCAAGTTATGTTTTATAATGAAATTATATAGACAATGTATTCATCACAGTGAAGTTGCATGCCACAATTCTTTACTTGAATCTTTGAATTCAAATCAGACTTATTCGACTTCAAAAACGCAATTACCTTATTGTTTACGGAATTATGGAATTGTTTGTTCATATCGTTTGATTCAGTAACTTCATCGAAGTATTTATTCAGAGCTGGTTCTAATAATTCTGTCCTAGATTTAATGGAACTGATCCAATGAGTTTCGAGCAGCGTTAGCTCCTTCATAATTGTGTACCAAGAGAAATACCAAAAATTAAGAATGCAAATCAATATCCAAGTGTGTATTCAATTTCGTTATCAACCATTTATGCTGCCAAGGGTATAAGGTATTGAGACTCGAACCGTGAAACCTCCAGTCTTCAATCACTTACATAAAATTGGATAGGAATCAGTATTATCCCCTTAACGGGAACATTAGTTGATATGTTATTTGATTATTTTGTGATATTCTATCATAAAATCGAAGAAATGGAAGATTTAATCAGTAAGAAGACTTGAAACATCTTTCGAATTGTTCTTCATTTCTCAACTCATGGCTATAATTTCCACAACGCTATATTGAGCTATATTATATATCCAACTATTTATCTGGGGTGGGAAGATCGCCCCTGTGGTGCCCCGTTCAGATGATCCTAAACTTTCATCCTTTGCCCTTACAATGGCTTTGTGTCAAGTTTCCGATGTTGAATGAAAAAAAAAAAAAATCATATTATTCGATTCTATAGTTTCTTATTGATTGTTAATGTGTTCGAAATGTATTCGATTAGGTGAGAGATGAAAGTCCAGGTTCAGTCACTTGTCAAAGGAAGGCAGGGCCTTGACGGAGCGCCGTGTCGGGCGATGAAGGGAGGCGAGCAGAGATAGTCGCTACCAGCGTCTATGGCGTGATATCAAACGACATAGTAAAAGGTTTTTTCCACTAAAGCGACAATACAACTTAGTGAGAGTAAAGTATGTTTTGTTGTAACAAATAAAGACGCGAGAGGTTACTTAAATTGATTAAGCGCGTCAGTTGTTGAGCGTGCGGAGGGAACGCCCGACGACCGGTGGTGTAATGGTGACTGGTGAAATGGTGAACTGGTGAAATGGTGAGTGGTTGTTTATTCGTACCCATGGAAGGACTAAACACATACCATATATGAGAACATTGTCAAGAAAAGTTTGGTTCATCATTCCTACAGATCTATACAGTTGCCGACGAAGAAACGTTGTAAGAATGAACATTCGCCTCAAGTATTTTATTCTGTACAAATGATAAAAACGCGTCGACGGGATGAGGTCTCGTGAAAACAAAATTGAGTTTCCCGATTTTCGTCTCACATCGATTGTAATGAACTTATATGCAATAATGTTTACAAATGTCATTGTTGACATTCATTAACTCATGAATGGATATGGTTGAATTTATAATGCTTGAATATTTTTTTTATTCTTTTGTTTCTCATATCAATTCGGAATCAAACTCACGTTATGTATTCCACTAGCAAATATTTCCACATAACGATACGAATTTCATTTTGTGAAGCTTTATTTCATAATTTTCGTATCTTGTACAAGAAAACAACGTATCTGAAATGTAGTTATTGATCTTGGATATATAAACTTTATTCAAACTTGGATAGTTTGCAACTTGTTAATGAATTAAATGTGCCATTATAGGATAAGTTCCACGTAGATTCAACATATGATGTTTCATAACTGTACTTGCATGTATTGTGCCATAATGACAATAGTTTGATTGTAAGTTGGCGAGTCGGATGTTGGGATGATCAGCTGATCTGCGACAGACTGTTCGGCAGCGCTATCACGTAGCTTGGCAAGCGTCTTGTCGACATGGAACTCTGTTGTTGTCATTGCTCGGAGGTGACCCGAGAAGATGAACGATCCATTATTAGTGACATCTTTGACTGACTTTTGCATGACAAATCAGGCGGTATTATAGTTACATTTAGCGTTTTGACTGTGAAATGTGTCCTGCAGGTGGGGTCGCATGCTAATTCGTACCCCCGTTTAACCTAGTTGTTGAAACAATAATCAAATAATCATCACTCTTTTTTTTTTCTTCAAGTATAAGGTGCGTCGACGACGAGGCTATATATTGAGCCATTTATAGTGTCCTAATTTGATTGTTTTTCGGTGAGCGGTTGATAATTATAAATGGTATCAAAATAAGCCGTTCCAGTTCTGTTTGTTCAAAATGTAGTCAATAATTGGTCCACTTGTACCAATTCACTTTAATAAGTCGTGTCAGTGTCATGCATTCTTGAAGCATCACGTGCTGGAACGTGGAGTGGAGGGGCATTCAACTTTACGACCAAGTTGATGTAGGGTGACCGATTATTGGAAAAAAGCAAAATTATAGTATCGAAAAGAAAGCAGAGCAACACCCAATTAGGGAGGGGGGAAGTGTATGATCAAAGCCCGGCCCTCATGGAAGTATTTTGTATTTTCTCAGTATAAATATTTTTTGTTCAATACTAGCCAAGGTTGGGAGAGGTTGTGAATGATGTGAGAATGATACAGTGGTTGAACTATAGATTTACTTTGAATAAATAGTATTATCTTCAAATTTGAGGTAATTCTCTTTCTATTATATATGTTCAGTACTCTATCAAAAATCGGGACATTTGCGTTGATGCTTGACACTTTCCGGGCGCAAGAATTTTTCTGCCAGTCCATTTTTGAATGCAACTAGAAAAAAAGTTGACCCCCACACAAAAGTTCCCCAAAAAGGAAACCACATTTGTGTAGATATTTTTGTTCCTGTGGTCAAATTTGGAAAAAAAAATCAACGGAACCATAACCCTGCGCTCGAGACAACATTTAACAGTTATTTTGTTTAAAATAATATTTTGTTTTAAAAGTGAAATATCTGCACAATTGTTGTGATTCTTAACTATTGTTTTGAGTTCCATTCAAAAATCGAATTCCAGAGAATGTCTCACTCTCGTGACCCCGGTACGTTCACTGAACAAAACATGGGCAATGAGCCTACAAGTGTCTTGTTCCCATGTCGCGTCGAGTGGTGACGTGACGTCACAGGCGAGGTGACGCGTCTCATTGCGGTGACTTGAATGGGTTGAAACGAAGTGTAAGTAAGGCCGTAAGGTGGGTGGACTAAACGACAGGGGGAGTTCGAGGTTACTAGGACGTCAGCAGGTGTGAAGAATCGTCATCAGCTGTCGCCAAAACCAACCCTCAAGCACCGGCCTCTGGCTGCAGCTTATCGCCTCCCTTCCACAACTTTCACGCACGCAGTCGACACTTCTTGCTCCACACACAAATATACAAGCCGACACGAAAAGATTGTTCCATTTCTTTCAATAATTCATTCTACTCTCTCACGTCGACTTGGTAGGTATATAGAATTGTATTTTTCTATTCATTTAGATTTGTACCGAATCAAAATGGGACTAGTTATAGGCCTAGCTTGGTCTCAGTCTACGTGAACGAGTATTATGATTCCCACATAATTATTAACATGTATGAGTTATTGGATCGTATGATTTGTTTATGCTTATTTCAGTTGGCACGTTTCATTAAATTTTGAAATCATTCCTGAATTATATCATGAATGAAAATCGATCAGGTTTTCTTCAGTACAATTAATAATTAATAATTGAAGGATTTCGGAACGCCTTAATGAATGCTAGCATAAGCGGGTGTTGTATGCCATGATTTGAATACATTGGCTCACAATTATAGCCTGAAGTCAGTGCATGCATCTGCACGAGAAAGATTTCTCGAAATAACGCAAGTCTTTCGTAACAGATAGTAGATATAAGATTGGAAACATTTCTTGTCTACTTCAGCATTTTCTGATACTTTCAGGATAGTTTTTTAAAGTTTTCTTTTTCGATGAGAGCTGGATATAAAGGTTATCCGGATGACGTACCAATCTGTGACAAAACCTTATGGTCATATTGCAAGCTTGCACCTTTTATTATTACGCTAGTTTTTGTCATGTGCCAAATATTGAAAGTAGCATACCACACGGATTCCAATGTGTATTGGATTAAGTCATTTGTACCACTGTGTATGAATCTGTTCTAAAAACCAGCCCGTCTTTCTTCACTGTCTGTCTTACTTTTTGGTTTGTGAATCTACCGTTGACGGAGACACCAACCATCTGTTCGTTTCATTACTAATCTCTGTCCAGTCGGTAAATCCATTATATTTTCAAACATGTTCCAAGGAAAGAATGAAAGTCTCGCCGATTAAAATGTGTTTTACCAGATTATTTGAATCGAATCGAACTAATCTTTTTTTGTAGTCAGATTAAGAAAGAGGAGGGGGGGGGGAGCATCCATCTTATTTAGCTACATTATTATTTTTAATTAAGGACTGATTGATAGACAACGTACATAAATTGTAAAAATAAACTTAATTCCCGTTGATTACATCCGGAAATAGTCGCGGCCAATTTATTTCCAACAGTATAGCAATAAAACTTGTGCTATGTAGCAGCTATATTTTGATCTAAAACACACATTTTTAACGATATCTCGTGCACACAAATTGACGAATATTCAACATGAAAAGTTACTCAGCCGAATGAAGAAAATGTTATAAAAACGAATGTGTGTAATAAGTTTGGGCAGGTTTGTTCGTTTCGTTTTTGGCCCCGAGTTGTGATTTGGATCGAGTGTAGAGTTCCGGATGGTCGCTACTTAAGTGTTGTCTTGGCTGGTTGGCAAGTGTGGTCTGTGTGTGTCGGTACTAATAGTGATCCACCTAAATCATGAGCCATCCTCCTTGCCTCCCTGTCTCCCCACCCTTTACCCTCACCTAGATTCTCTGCAATTGATTTATATTACCACGTTTAACGAGTGCCAGGTATTTTAATGGCTTTCATTGGCCTAGTCGTGCCACAGAGTTGAGCTAATTGGATTTCATCATTTGCGTGATAGATAAATCGTAACGATTTTACTTGTGTTTCTATCTGAATAATTTACTGGTCTGTCATTTTGCAGTATGAGTTTCAGGAAGAAGCAGCAATTCATCAGTTTCAGAGGTCCTATGTAAAGTTGGTCTTGTGTGAAATATGATGAGGGATATCATTGAGTTACCTGTAGAGAGCTGTCTTATCTAATTGTCGGTATACTTTTTACGAGCTGGTATTGCCGAATAATGTCGCCGACTCGATTATGTAGTTAGTTATATAAAACATGAGACATGTTACTGGCGCATGCACATAGGTTAGTTGCTGACGCACTTGTTTCATGTGATCCGGGAGGTGAGGGGCACATCGGACCGTGTTCGATCCCCGCCACCGTCCATCTTTACGTTTTTTTTTTAGTGGTTTTACTCTGTATAGTCTAGGCTTATGCCGGAAAGGTTTCTATAATCCAGGCTACGACGCTTCCTTCCCAAATCATTCCCATTACAAAAGAATCCTTCATCTCATCAACCCAACATTTCATTATCATTCATCCGATGCCATACCTTGGTTATCATTACAATGCATCGTTGAACCCAATATTATTAAATGAATGAATAACATATATTTTTCATCTCATTTTGTTCACGGAAGTTCGTAGACTTGTTTGCTAGTTCTGAGGTGGATTTGTCAAGTTGAAAATATCCAGTGTAGGCTTATACGATGGGATTTTAGCTTTCAGAGAATTGAAAAATAAAAATTGCTGGGGGAGCATTCCTGTACAAGATATACCCAGTTTCAACTCAAACCTGTGCTAAACGTGTATTGGAAAACCGGTAATAACCCTCTAAAACCGGATTAATTCGTACTGGAATGCACCCACTGTAGTTCAAATGTAGTGAGAACATTTCAAAATCATCCGCATTTGCCGTTCCAAATTAAAAAATGTACATTGCTCATCAAATTTCCTGTTTACTAAATTGCTCTAGTCGTACACATCAGTATCACTTAATAAGATACATGTTAAGGGTGAGGTATTTCGGTTCATTCCATATACTAACTGATCGTTGCTGAACATTTCGCCATGTGTTTAATTAAAGATGACGCTATAACTGCTGTTGATTCTCTCTCTTTTTCTCTCTCTCACTCTCTCTCTCGTCGCTCGGTTCATCCAACTCAGGTTAATTGGGCTTAATTGAGTCGATTAGCTTAACTGGCTACTGTATACTCTAGTTAACGGATCAGGCTGTCTAACACATGACGGTACCCGCGGTGAGATGTTAACTGCTGGCTTATTTAACCTTCAATTAGGACCCCTATGTGTGCAATGATTGCTCCATGCGCGATCCACCGAGATATTAACTCATAACTATTCTCTTGAGCACAAAACACGTACACGTACCTTGATCACATATTATTCATTGAACACTGTGGGGCTGACTCAAACTGCTCGTGACGTATCTGTCTTTCTACACGGACATTTGTTATTCATGTGAAGGAAACCCATCCACAGCGTAACATGTTTAGTGTCAACATAACATATGAACGATCGTAGTGATCGAATGGACATTTTGTTCTGAAACTGTTTCACACCGTGCTGAGAAGTATCTTCTGAAATGATGTCGGTATGATAAACATTCACAATATGTTACGTGTTACTTGTATCACAGATAATTTTATGTACACGGTAAGCTGTGAGGTGAAAATCGATGGCCAAAATTCGAGTGATACTGTTACATACAAGTAATCTTTCCACCTTGTTTAATTAAAAAATTTGACTCATTAGCATTCACGACAAATATTTTCTGCATCAGATGACGTATTTGTTGATTTTTTATCCTGCACTGCTCAAGTTTTATAATCCTTCATATCTTCGACATAATCTTGGGGAATAATTTGTACTTCATGGAGACTTGGAACGCCTCAAAGGTATTCATTGTGATCGGATTATATGTCTTCTTCAAGCTTGTGGCATGGTGCAAGGTGACAGTGCATTGTTGGTTTCACCCGAACCGAATCGGGTGCAGTCTAATGCTACTGCATCACTTCGAGTGCACTGCACAGCAATCTCCAAAATCTGGCGGCGCTGGTTTGAGGTGAATGCGAAAGTTCACAAAACGGAGCGCCTGGAGAGCGTATACCGGAATAAAGTATACTATGTTGTGTGACGTGGGCTTGTGTGTCAAACCTCACGTGAACCTCAACCACATTTTACAATCATTCATTCATAAGTATACCTCCAAGCCGAGTATACTTTATTCCTGGTATACGCTCTTCAGCATCCCGTACAAAACGTTTCTGATACCTTTTAGCTTACTAAACAAGACAAGTGTCTTCACAATTTGAAATGTGGAACGGAAGCGAGAGTGACATAAGAGTAGTAACTTTTCATTTAATTGGTGTCTGGCAAAAACGACTGCGACGTGATTTTTAAATAGCGATTTTGGTTCAAGATAGAAGTGGGGTGGATAAGGTGGGCTGATGGGGTGGGGTGGGGTGGGGGGAGAGGAGAAGAAGGAGGAGAGGTAGATCTGAAAAAACACATGACAAAATGTTTCGTGTGATGGACAGACAGATCTTTGACAGTTATTACTAGTTTGTTATTCAACTTGCACAACAGTCAAGTAATTATTGTCATTTGGCGTTTGCTGTAAAATGGTAAGCGTTCGTCTATTGTAACACCTCTTACAACGTTTGCTAATGAGAGAAATAAGAGAGAGAGCGCGAGAGAAAGAAGCGATGACTGTGTTCGCGAGTGAGAGGGTCGACGTGCCGTTGGCTGGCAGAGTGTGACTATATTTAGTTAGGTTTACAAGAGCGTGAGACGAGGTGAGGCGGCAAAGGTAGACTGATAGTATACTCGGGGTGGAATATAAGGCGTGAAAGACGCGACAGAAATAACGCGGACGTCAGGATATTGATGAGTTAGTCATGTTTTCAAGAGCTAATACAAGTGGAGGCGGCCACACAGGAAGGCACTCGAAGTTTGCCCGCGTATAGAGAATGTTGTTGTATAAGTTCATGCATTGATTTCAGCATGTTTGACTTCATGTGATCCGGGAGGTGAGGAGCATTTCGAATCCGGTTCGATCCATCAAATGCAGGTTTTTTTCGTGGTTGCCCTCTGTAGTCTAGTATGGAAGAATTATTTTCTATTTAATCTTCACTCAGGTTTCTGTGTTACTGTGACGTCCCTAGCGCGCGAATATGAGTAGTGTTCGCGCAATTGCGGTCCGCACGCGAATATAAGGCAGATCAACCAGTATCATCTCGCTTTATTCGTGATCAGCACAAATCAGCGCTCACTTTCGGAGGACACACTTTTCAGACAAAATACAATTTTGATGTTGTTTCTTCATAGAAACCATCCTGGCATTTACCTAGGTTGCAGAAACCATAAATAAGCTGAATAAAGATAGAACAGAAGCCCGATCTACCCTCACCTCCCGGCCGCGATTTTTTTTCTGAAAGTCTGTTTTCAAATGGGATCAAGAACAACAGTTGAAAATCACAACATTTTTGTAGATATTTTCGTTTGTTGGTCAAATTGAAATAAAAAATGAACCTTATTCTCAACCCTGCGCTCGAATCGAGACGACAACATTGAATAGTTATTTTGTTTTCCAAATAAAGTTACTGCGTCGGGAATCAACTATGGACCCCGAGCATGTGAAGCAGCGATTCTGACAATAGCGCCACAGCGACAAATACTCTTTATACTGCTACTATATGATATCGTAGCACGGGTCGGTAACTGAATCATGGCGTCGCAAATCTTGACGTTCACATTGGTCACTTTTAATCTCATTCAAAAACCGGCTGGCAGAATAATTCTCACCTCTCGGATTACATGGCGCAAGCGCGTTACTGTCGCTCGACCTGGCGACTTGTAGCGTGACCCGTAGCGTGACCTGTGCTGGTCGGAACCAAGATGTGGTGGAATAGAAATTCGCAGTGTGATACCAGAATGACGACATCAGTCGATCGGTTTTTGAACTCGAGTGTTTAATTTCGGCGATACTTCCTGGTCCCTTGGCCTCTTCTATTCTATCGTATTGTAACAAAGTTCGGTCTGAACCGTGTTCAATATTTGCTGCTGACGAACCGTGCACCCTCGGGAGGTCCTGGGGGTGAGCGGACATGTATACAGGATATATAGACAGGAGGTGATTCGTCTCTCTCCCTTCCCCCCCCCACTCTCTCTCTCTCTCTCTCTCTCTCTCTCTCTCTCTTTCTCTCTCTTCCTCTTCTTGCCCTCTCTCTCTCTCTCGCTGTCTAGAGGAGAGGAATGGTTTGACAAAGTGACAGAATGAACAGAACTATATGATGTCTCCTGATTGCTGTTATTGAAATGAAGAACACAACGGTTATTATCGAACCTAGGTCCAAAATTGGTTCTATTTGTTGACTAGATGAAGGTAAAATGACTAGCGATATTTTTGACGGTGTATTCGTAACGCAAAGACTGTTCATTTTTCAGTCTCAGCTCTTGAAATAAAAATTTGTCCCGTGTCTGTTGCAGGAGCAGAAATTCATGCCCATGTACAGTAATTGTTGTTGAAACCTTTCCTCCATCCTGTAGCTTACAGTATAACTTCATGTTGATTGTACAGTTACCTTGTTCTTTGACATCCTAACCAGTGATTAGCGGCTCACTCTCTTGTATACTGTGTAGAACGTTTCTAAGAGTTATCTCTAAGTACAATAAAGTGTTTTCGAATTGCAGTTTATTATACAAATTATATAACGTTATGTGACTCTTTTGAGCCATCACTTTTGAGCCATCATCTTCAGCTTTCTCCATCACATTCACTATATGTACCATCACCACTTACCATCCTCGTCACATCCTTCTCTTCTCAAGCATCACATTCTCTCAGTTTCTGTATTCTACTCCCTTTTATATAGAACTTTGGCCAGCAAAAACATGATAGTGTCTTAATTTAATACCTAAAAAGCCCCTTTGCCTCAATCAATCATCAGAACAACAACACGTAATGATAATTACAATAATTCAGTCCGTAGAAGCGAGATGAGGATGGGATGGGGAGGGGAGGGCAGGACAGGGGCGCCCTTTATTGCATTAATGACTCGTATTATAATTACGTAGTCAACCTGTATAAGTATAAAGTAGTGCAGGCAGTGGGGAATGTTTGGCCATGTGGTGTCTATCCCAGGATGCACTTGTCAGCGAGACGGTCCGAGGGTGGGGGATGGGGGAGGTAGGTGAAGGGTGCACTGCAGGGTGGTGAGTCATACACCACCGATAATCAAGCAATGAGATGAGGGAACGAGAAGGGAAGCTGGCTGTCTCTGCTTGTTTGGGATGAAGTTACGTGGTAGGGGCGGGGGAGAATGCTAGTGATGATCGTTCATCAGAGATTGAGGTGTGTATAGGAGAATATTAGATACTAGAAGCATCGAGAGAAATGAGACGATCGGCACTATTAGCTCAGTGAAGACGCACTTGTTCCGTATGACCAAGAGGAAGTGTATAGATCGGACCGCGGTTCGATTCCAGCCACCGTCCACCTTTACAGAGGATTTTCGTTATTGCCTGTACCCTATACGTTGCCTATACCCTATAGCCTATACGCGAATGTCGAGATGGTTCCAAAATATAGACCACGACTGCTTCCTTCCCACAATCCTTCCCAACCTCAAAGTACCTTCATCTCATCATCCCATCGTGCTAAATCATTCATCCGACCTCAATATATCTTAGTTGACATTTCAGTGAGTCGTTGAACATTTTATAGTGAATGAAATGGGACGAAAAGAAAAATATGCAATATGCTATTCTAACTGTAGAAAATGAGTTTATTCCCACAAGCTGTCTACTGACGGTAGTATATGTATTATATACAGAAAGTGGAAATATAAAGTACAGAACGTCTCGTTTTTATTGTTCGGTATTAAAAATTTAGCAATCAACCAACATTAAAAGTCTTCATTGATGGTTTTAAGCTATTCTGATAGTACTTGAGTATTAGATACTTGAGAAATTGAACTTGCCTGCGTAGATTCATTGACTTTGTTTATTCTATATGCGACGCTGTGTTCGTTTTATCTACAGAAATATAGAGTGGATGATAGTGAATGAGTATATTATAGATAAACTATTATATGCATTTTCTAAAGTACATTATTTTTGACTCATTATTTCGAAGTAAGTGTGCTATAGATCTCAGTTATTACTCAAAATTGAAAAGTGAATCCAATCGTTCCATCTCCTTATTGGCGAATGATGAAGGTAAATCATTGTTTCGGTATCGTATTGCATCTATAGGAGTGAGTGTTGCAAACATGTGGCTAGGCAATGTAAAAGTGGTTGGATGGACTCATCTCTTCTTTAGTCTTCAGTACAGCCGATGCGATCTCACCACAGCCATATACCCCCACATGATGTTACAGAACGCAGGCACGCAAATGATTGGCGAGGAATCGAACAATTATTTACTACATTCGGCAACATACTCGAGGATTCATTCGATTTTTTGTCACGTGATGTTGTGTAATATGATTATTAGTAATAGTGATGGTTAGTAGTAAATATAGACCCTATATTCATTTAAACAGAATTACTCGCTCGTCAATGCAAAAATGACATTGTAATAACATAATAGTAACTATATTGCTTTGGTTTATTATTCAAATATATGCCGATTTAGCTAAATTCAGCTAAATTGCGGTGGCGTGTCTACATTAGTTTCATTCATACTGTTGAACGTTTCTGAATCACTAGCCGCCGTCCGTATAGTCCAGTCAACAAGGCACAGCTTTCGAAACTGAAGTGACCGATGGGCATGGGTTCGAGTCTCGCATAAGGCATGGACATTTGAAAACGTCCTTTCACTCATCATCACTTCATAATTTCATCATCACGCTGGTCATTCGTACCCCCATATAACCTAGCTGTTGGTGGGGTCTTTGAGGGAGCAAACAATATCCATCTATCCATCTGGAATCACTGAATTCGTGATCAGAAAATGCACCGTTTAGGGAAATTGAAACCTGTAATTTGCAGCCATCACTCGGTATGTGATTAAACGAAAATAGTATGGCATATAAGTAGAACTGTGTAGTATGTGTTTGGATTGTCAACACCCGTTCAAACTGAGTTGGACTGTACTCTTCATCACAGCACAGGTCTCCTACACACACACACACACACACACACACACACACTTATTTGTCATCTCTAATGGTATTTCTCTCATGTCCTTGTTGCACGGCACGCCATCTCTCGCCGTCTGTTCGGTGCACCAGACACAAAGGCTGTACCACCACATCTGTATGATCCGGAGCAGCTTCCAATCACTCGATTCACTTATACACAGGCTCAATAAACATGCATGGTGATTATCGTTAGGCTCCCTCTATACTTGCAATATTCGCCTGTGAAAGTTGCAGGTACGCCCCTAGCGGGAGTATTTGTGAACACGCGAAAAGTAGTTGCTAGCAAATACTACGTTTCGCCTGAAAAGTGTGGCGATAACAAGAAGTTTTGTTGCGTGCCAGAATGTTTTTAATTGTGTCCTACGTGATTGCATTTTAAAGATTCTCCCGATATATGCCGGTAATAACTGTTAGATTTTGTCCAATCAATTTAATATCAATCTATGCTGTCACGTTGGCACGATTATGAAAATAATAGTGTGTCGTTGATAAGTTGAAGAATTATACGAGGATTTAAATATAGGCCTATGCTGAGGCTATTTAATTCTTACTGTGATAAATTAATAACATGAAGAGTCGCCAGTCGCAGCAGAAATCTGTAATATAGACCTGTGTGAAAATTGGAGTAATTAAAAATTGAAAGTTGAAAATGTTCTATTATAAGTTCATATTTTCAATGAGCTTTGCTTTGCTGTTGGAGAGCGCACCGCGGAATGACAGTGACTTGACTGGGAGTCGTTTGAAAGACTAAAAGTACGAGCAGCAGGGATGGTTTTAATGGAGTACCATCAAATAATGGAGTGTATAAAGTACATTAATGAAGATAATTAGTACCTAAAAACTAATCCTGTTCTGTTCATAATTAGTATTCTTGTCAGCTGTACTAGTACTGAAACTAGTCCATCCCATCATATGTATACCATTCCATACACAATATGTGAAACGGATTAAAATGATAATAAACGATACTATCAAATTATCATTATTAACACATTTTAATTCTACGTTATAACAGCTATATATATATATATATATATATATATAGCAAAATCATAGCGTTTTCGATTCATTAATTCTTGTTTCAATTGAGGGACAGATTTTCTATAATGTTGGTGTACTCGTTAATGTAATCGTACAGGTACTGTGTCATATGATCGATTTTCACATTATGTGACAATTTCTCTCGCCCATTTATCAATTGATTTAAAATCTAATCATATTTCAATCACATGTCCTTTTAATTATGTTTCCACACTGTTTTAATCTGTGCCTCTCGAGTTCCTATATACACACCTTCATAGAATTTATTTACCCATCGATACCATACTTTACGTCCTGACTGGCTGACAAGAGTTATTAGCATTTTAAAAGGTTAACACACAGATAAACATTGGCAAAATGGAGATTATAATAAAAAAATGTCACTTCTAAAATTGACTAAACTCAGGGATGTAGACAATGTACAACGTCGTAACAATGTTAACATTGTGTGTTATTATGGAACGTTTTTTCCCTGCCTTTGCATAGGAAATTAAAATTCAATCAGGTTTTGAACGGGTCTCGAAGTTGAGAGTTAGTGACATGTATTGAACATTGGTGTCACTCAAAGCTCGAGTCGTGTGTTCGATCCTCGTCAGTACGTTGCGACACGCCCCTCGTGACACTGTCGGCCGACACATTGACATGGAATACCTTCCCCTATAACATCAAGTCATAGCCTTTCTTTATTCCAGCCAAATCAACTGACACTTGATTTATTCCAATAATATGCATTAAAACATACAGGTTGGAAAGGAGTCCACCTTGCTTCTCAATGAATACAACATTCATTTTCTTCAGGTTCACAGTATAGGTGAATGATCAATCATATATGTATTGATAATATTCGATTACATAGACCCTACACATAAACGTGTGCAAGGCAATTTGACAGCACGTGTTCACATTTTGCATCGATAGTTTCAAACTGCATCTCGGAAGGATCGGTTAATCAATCTGGATCTAGCTCATAAGGGAGGTGTTGTTCTTGAACTCGTTGGAATAACTTATACTGGAAATGTTTTGTTCAGTAAACTTCATGGTGGGTATTATTTTAAACATAAGACATTTGTCTTATTGGTTTTCTGTTTAGGTAAACCATACTACATTTCTTCCATATTCCATATTCCATATATATGATAATATATATATATATATATATATATATATATATATATATATATATATATATATATATATATATATATATATATGTTGGTTTAGTGTAATTAGGACATGAATATACCGGTACTCATTTCCTATTTCTCTCTTACATTAGATTATACTTCATTATTCTTTCCCCACCACGTTCACTGAATAATTCTACCTCACCTGAAGAGAACATAATTGTGTTTCAACATTTATAATAAGGTTATACAAGACATATATTTTTACGCGTTCTTAATATCGTTCGGTATATAAGAGAGTGCTTTTGACACTTTTAATTTGGTCCTGGTTTTCCCACTCACACCTCTTCCCCTTCCACTTTCCCTCACCTCCCTTTCTTCTCCCGTATTCCTCATTTTTGCCCCGCGACTTCTTAAACATGAACTCCTCTTGGCAAATTAAATTCGTCAGCAAGCAGCGTTCGTTTGGCGAAAGACAAGGGGTTATGGTGAACAACGGGGAGAAGTTGGAAAAAGGTGTGCGAAAGACATCACGTCCATACGGCGACGGAGAAAGAAGAGGAAAAGAAAATGTGGGGTGAGGGGAGTGATGGGGGAGAATCTGATGCCAGGAAGAATGTTGTGGGGGTTTCATCATATACTGCTGAAAGGGTGTGAAGGCTTTCGAACACCTTAGCATAACAACATTAATCAATGTTCGGTAAGGTTTCCGTCAATAATCAGATGTGTATATTCTTGGAATAGTGTTCATATATTGCTGTGAATATTAGCATACCAAGTTTTCTTCTAGGTCCTGTCCCGTACCTCCTTCACGATGGTTTGAGTCGAAACAGCTGATTTCATGTATCTCGTTTCATTTATAGTTTCAACAGCATGCACCTTGGTGTTCACATCTACTCTCCACCGTAGCTCAGTCAAACCGCTCCAAAAATTCTAGTTTCCGTTGGGTGTGGGTTCGAGTCCTGCATAAGACATGTTTTTTTATATGTTCTTGCACTTATCATCACTTCATATTTTTATTATCACCTGCTCATTCGTACCCTCAAATAGCCTTGCTCTGGTTGGGGTCATTATTCAAACAAAAATAGTGATCATTATGAGCTCCTATATAGGCATATGATCTTCCTAAAAACCATATAGGCGACATATTTTCTTTAAATTTGAAAATTGTATTATTTCGGTGAAGACTCCGGTTCTGATATTTCCAAAACTGTTCTTGTTTGGCTTGTGTTTGCAAGGAGATGTTCGAATGCGACGTCGTTGAGTCTTACATCATGCAGCTAACACGACCCATCTGGGCAACCAACCGCAGGTCTGATAGACGACCGGCGTCGGAATAGCATGTCGCCAGGTGGACCCACTAGTTCACGGCATAGATTATCTCTCACAGACAAACGTGTGTATTTTTAAGTCTGTTCTACGATTTATAATAGTGAAGCTTAGGCAAAAGTGATAACACGTTTACTTTCATCGATTCAATCATGTTTCTTTGCGATTGTTTATATGCTGGGTTCCAATTCGGTCGTTGGCACTGAGGAATGCGGCACCGTCGTACTAGTTATGCTGTAGTGAGTTGGGGCAAGAGAGGCAGGGGAGAGGGCAATTTCATTAAGGGGTACAGGTGTGAGTGAGCTGGCATCGAAAGAAAAGGAAAGGAAATGAATAAAATAGGAGACCGAATGGAGAAAAGAATGAAAGGGGAAGATAATCAGAAATCGAGAATGATGAGAATTGAAATGACTTATAAAAGTTTGAAGTTCGAACTTCATTAAAAACCAAAAACAAAAAGTCACCGTAGTATAAAATGTAGACCACAATATTTTAACAACGCAGAAGAATTCATTGGACAGAAAAAGTATTGATAATTCACTCGGACTTTTCGAACTTGAGTAAAAACCATCTTATCGACTTGAATAATGGAGTACGTGCATTATCGGTTCAAGAAGTAATACATTTTTTGAATGAAAAGCGTTTTGATCCATTGCAAACATCATTGATTCTTCTCGATACATATTGGAGAACAATTTCGCCCGAACGGAAAACTTGTAAATGTTCATTCTATTATGCCTTCAGCTCAGACTGACTTTCATTTCAAACATTAGAACGTATGTGAGGGTTTGTTTCATATATAATGTTCCATTTGCCTGATTTTAATTGTAAATTATGATGGCAAAACAAACAGATTGACTGCAATTGATCACGTTATTTCAGTAGACAATATAACGTTGGTTCGGAAAATATTTGTAAATTCCTATGTATATGTGAATGTTAATTTGTGAACTCGATACGATAATCCATATTTCTGTTTCATGAATTAGTTTCACCTGACTGCTCATATGTACACTGTGGCTCCATGCACGCATGTTGCACTCGAGTATCCGTCCATCTCTCTAGTTTCCCCCTTGCTGTGATGTACAGGTAGCCTTTGTGCATAGCAACAATTATTTCACTCTACCTCACCAGTTTCAGTGTAGACATTATAAAAAATACTCTCGTCGCTAAATTGAACTTTTGTTTGTTATGGTAAACGGCGGATTATCTGCTACAATTGTAGTGAAAATGTCGAATCGCTAATGAAACGTACCGAACGAACAAACCTGTCTACTGCTATCTGCATAGGCACGGCAAATCTGCCCGAATCAGCAATTACAACCACCTCCCCCCTCACCACGCCACCCCACCACCCGTTCGCTCCACCACCCACCCCTAATTGTAGTTCACAAAGCTACAACATAGAAAACATGGCGTCATTTGGTCTCTATCTGGCTGTAAACCGCAACACGTATCTTGCCAGTCTCTCGACGACTGCAGCCTCCTCCACAGAACCAGAAATACACTCGCAGCTTTCTACCATTGCACTCATGCATGCATGTAGAACAATAACCCAGGGTGCACTTCTGGATTTTCTGCTTTCAATTAGGAATATAACCAGGATGGTGTAACTACCAAGGTAGACAATCCATCTTCTTGGTCAGGGTAAAATTAAATTTTGAAACTTACAATTTAAAAGAAATTATTTTAAATCTTTTGAGAGGAGAATAAAACCACAAACAGAAATGTCACATCAATATTGCATTCGCTTTCATTTTATCCTAATAATATATATATATATATATATATATATATATATATATATATATATATATATATATATATATTTATGTATTCAATTGTATTGGGTTCAACGACGATATATATATATATATATATATATATATATATATATATATATATATATATATTTATATATATATATATATATATATATATATATATATATATATATATATATATATATATATGTATTCAATTGTATTGGGTTCAACGACGCACTATGATGATGACTTAACATCAACTGTGTATATGAAAAATAACTGAGATGATGGAAACATGAGATAAGATATATTATAACGTTATGTGTTTTTGAACGGTGTGAAGGAAGCGGTCCTGGCCGTCATCACAGTATGTACAGCTTGAAGCAAAAGTAAAAGTCTCTTTTTTTCTGAGGTCTGGGGGGTAGGCAACTTGTCAGACACGCTAGAAACCGGTGAGGGTCAGGGTGCAAAGTCTCATCACAGGTATACTGACTGATTTGAACGATTCTGTTTGAAGCTAACATGTGGTTCGATCTGCGTACTTCTAAATCATCGTATTATCAAGCAATGTTGCCATTGAACTAGTTCGACAGGTTTTAAGGGTTGTTGCCATTGTTGTCAATTCATAATGTGAGTTGAAATTATTTCATTACGAAGTAGAAGAAAAGAACATTTTGCTCTCAAATGGTCAGAAACGCAAATTCTTAAATTCTCAAATGACTATTTTTTTTTGTTTGAGGCGAAATTGTTTATGAAAAACTATGAACAAATAATCGAATTAAGGTTTTATGAGTGCATAGTTTCTGACAACTTTATTCACGATTCAATACAACTGTTTAGTTGATTTTGAGAATCTCACCTTGAAATAGTAGATTGTTCTCGAAAATAAATGTATTATGGAATAAAATACAATATACCGGTAGTTATATTTTCATCACATGGCATTTGAATGAATATTGTTTTATTCTTCTATTTGAGCCCAATTTTGTATGTAATGCTACATCTTTCATAACTTAGTGGGAAAAGAACAATATGATTATGAACGTGAAACTAGTTTGATATATGAAGAAAAATACAAAAAAAAAAGAAAATTCAAAGGAATCTAGGGAACATTTTCATAGTTGGACTCTATGATTTGTATTCATTAATCATAATATTTAAAAAGCATGGACAGAATTATTGTGTAATTTGATCTGTAAAATTTCAAATAATTGGATGAGCGATACCGAAGACCAGTCAAGGTGTGTAGAGTTTTCGACTATATTCAGTATAAATATCTCGCTCATCCTACCACGCAAATGCTGCGTTTGCCTAGTTTTTCAGAATACAATAGTTGGATGAGCGATTTCAAAGCTATCATCCAAAGAAAACATGATATTTTTCTAGGTATCATTCACCTTATGACTTTTTTTCAAACATCGAAACTGTATACACACATCGTTTCCCAACTGAGACTAAGGATACACGGTAGGATCGTTCGTATAGTTATAGTTTCGTTCGTTCGTTCGTTCGTTCGTTCTTACCACCCCAAAACAATCATTTGTCATCATGTAACTCATGAACAATACATCTTAATAATTTCAGGGATGGTAAACAATTCCAACGTTTGCATTGGCCAAACTCATCAAATTGAGAAAAAACTTATTTGACCCACACATTCTTGAAATTGATTGTCATAATCATATTTTTATTGTTAGTTATTTATCAACGATTTTATATATTGTTGTCTTCCATGTCTTATAACCCTGAATTATCTTTATATTCCACATGATTTGTCACTTATTTATATTTGATTTTCGATTCCGTGTCCGCGATCTAGCTGTATTGAAACCCTAATTTCTATTTTTCATGAATAAAAAGTCCTCTCTAAACTAATTTTCTCTCGTCAATTCTTCTTTTTAATTTTTTTTCATATCTTCTTTTCTCTTCTATTTATCATAAAACTGGACATTGTTGTTTCCATTTAATTTTAGATAAATTGAACAATTAATCAATTGATTGATTTTTCATTTATTGATAATTATATTTCAAGAGTTCGCAGAATTGTCTAGTTTTGGTAACAAGTGGTTAAGTGGATATGGAGAAACTACCGTTTCGAAATTCAGAAATTACAATGTGAATAACATCACGGAAAAAAATTGAAACATATTTTTAGATGAGCGTTAGCGAAGATTTCCACTCAAGTCTCACGGAGCTTTGTCTGTCTGTTTTTTGTATCTGTTTGTTTGTTTGTGGGCACTGCATAGGTTGCAGGATTTGACCGATCGACATGAAACCTTTTTTATACGCAAACTTATCCAACTTAGAACGCTGTAGTTTTCGGGTCCAATCAGTTGGACCATTTTTTAGAAACATTATCTCAAAGTTTCGAAAAACCCATTAGATTAGGCTGGGCAGAATAAAGTGAAAAATAAAATCTCTCCATTATAATTCAAATTTTCCTCAAATGTGAACACAGAAATCATACAAATAATTGAAAATTTGTATGCAATTCGGACCGGCCGTTTCGAAGAAAAGAATGTAATACATGTTTTTTTATTCATTGAATATAGATAATAATAATAATACGGAAATGTTGCATTGTTAATTCACGGCTCTCTAGATTCGCTGGTATCGAATGAAGTATATTTCATATGACCTAGGTATGTAGAGTTTTAGATTTTACTTTCTAGACATCTCGCTCATCACACAACGCATATTCTGCGTTTGCCTAGTTCATTGAAAGAAGTGAAATTTGGGTTGTTGAAGGACAATAAGAAATGTTCATTGAAGATCTGACGTAGGTGTGTAGATTCCCATTCAATTTCAAAAGTGATGACTTCAAATTTGAAACAGTAGGCCTATATGCATATTAAGATCGAGCTATTACCTATATATAGTAAGTTTTCTACTTTTTTGATTACCATTTTTTGTAATAGATTCAATTCATAATCAGAGCCAAGTATTTGGTACTAAAATTCTTACAGGTTGGGAGATGAATTTCACACTTGCACAGATAATGTATATTTTAGGCTACAAAGGACCCGAAACAATTCAAAAACCGAATGCACAATTAACAAATATTATGAAAATATACTTGCAAAATTCAACAAAAATTCCTGATACAAATTATTCGTTGAAATAGAACTTATGATAGGCCTATCAGATGTTCCGCTAAATTGTGAAAAAAATGATGGAGGAGAATTAGCGTGTTTGTGTGTGGGTGAGTAGCATGCATTTTACTCTGATGAAAAGACACAGTCGTTGCTCTTGACTAACAAAATAAGCCTCAAATGTATTATCCAATTGGGTGATATATTTAACAAATTACGGAAAATCGGATCGGAATTTTATATTTTTGAGATAAGATAGATAATAATCGCTTCAAAAGTGCGAAAGAAAACCATATTGTCATGTTCCTAAAATGGCACGCTTTTGATCGATTGTGTTTGAATTTTGAAAAATTGTTTGCCATTCACTTTGTATATATAAAAAATGTATATATATATATATATATATATATATATATATATATGTATATACTATTTCTAATCAATCACCATATTTAACAGAATGATAGCCTATTTCAGATGTAACAACGTAACTACAAGTTTTTGTACAGAATAAAGTTATTCGAAATTGTAATTGGATTTGCTGTTGCGTCTTGTCCAATGTTCTGCAAGTATTGCATTATCTCAGTAGCAGAAACTATACTAAATACATTTAATCAATGCTATCCCTATTTCATCAGTATACCTGCATATGATATGGACTTTGGATCCTGGTCTGACCCCCCACACCGGTTTCTAGCGTTTGGCCGGTTTGGCTGACAAGTTGCCTACCCACCAGTAGTCAGAAAAAGAGACTTTTACTTTTGCTTCAAGCTGTACCTTATGACAGGTGGAAACCACGAAATACCTCTGACAGGATAGTCGACCATGGCGGCAGGCCTGATTGAATCTCGATCTCCTGAATGACTGTCCAGCGTGTGCTAGCCACTGGTCCACCCGCCTCAGTTTAAATTATATATATATATATATATATATATATATATATATATATATATATATATATATATATATATATATATATATATATATATATATATATATATATATATATATATATATATATATGCCCCATACAAAAATATTCAAAATATATATGCCAGCCAGTATTTTTTCCATCGTTTTGTCTTCTGTCTTTTGTGTTATTCATTCGATTCATTGTATCACCTCGAATAATATGATATAAATTTATATTAATGAACGGTTAAAGAGTCGTATCATTGCATATCGTAGTTATACGCGCATAATGATGTGAAAGATGAAAAAAAATCGGAATAAATTGAGATTCTTCACTAGACATTGCTTCCATGCTATTTGAGTATCAACATTATACCACTGTATACTCTAGGACTTGTTAAATTATTTCACCCCTTCTCCTTCCCCGCCCCTCGCCATCCACCGTGTGGTGCTATCGCATTTTCATCATAAAATAACGTTTTCTTTGTTTTTATTCCCAACATATTTGAAGTGCGTTTATATTACCTAACCACATGGCTTTTGCATCGTAAAGCAGTCAAAGATAGTTGCGTGCTCCTGTTGCTCTTTTTTCATTGTTACGTAGTTAAAGAGTTCATCGTAGTGTTTCCCCAAGATGATTCGGTCTATTATCGAGTTGATGGTATTTACGTACAAGGTAAGGCTTTCAAGTTAACTAGCATCCATGTTGCCGATCGTAGAATATGGTAGAATGATAGATAGAATGCACAATGTTTGGCCTTTTTCGCCTGTAAAGGTACGCTTGAGCTCTTTTGAGCACTAGGGTGGAACAAGTTCCGTTAATATCTATCATTCTGTCTCTGAAAGAACAGTCCGAGCTGTTATCATTTAATATAATTATACGTATTGTGATTAACGAACAAAGAAGTTTACTGAGATAATTATTAGTTGGAACTGATAGTTCCAGTTATTTTCAGTTATTTTTGAGAGTTCCATATATTTTCAATAGATCAACATTACTGTGGGTCTGCCTCATTTTACACATGAAGCTTTCACAGTTGCAGTTTGTGTATGCCCGTTCATAAGTCCGCTCCATGCGCTTTGATCTCATATCTGTATCAAATGGAGTAAACATCGCCCGATAATCTTCACCTTGTGACTTCCTATATAGGGTAGGGGGCAGGGAAGGGATGGGGAGGGGGCGTAGTTGTCGTTCACTTCTGGAATACGTCTGCTCCTGCAACCTGGGCCTGTGTTTTAGGAGCTTCAGGGAACAATTGACTTTTGAAAACAGATGCGCCCATATATGGGGAAAGTATCACATAACTTCACACCCTTATCGCTCGAGAAATGGGATCTAGAAGACGTCTGCAACGGTTGGTTTTACCTCCAATGTTCAGTATGTTTCTCCTCTTTCTCTTTATCTCTAGTTCTTTCACTTCTTCCGTATGGTGATCATTGTTCGGTTTTATACTGAACAATTCACTAGAATTTTTCTATTCTGCTTGTTTGTCGTTGGCAAACCTTCGCTCCTGAATCTTGCTGCGGTTAACATGGCAGTGTAACTAGACATGCGTTTAATTTGGATGAAATGTTTATTGCCATCAAAGAATTTCACTTTTCTCGACTTTTATTTACAAAATCACCTTTTTCTTCGACATATTTTTCTCGTACAATTGGATACTTCTGTGCCTACTTTAGTATATTACCGCAACGTCGAGTCTAATATTTTCTCATTGAACGGAGTGTATGATCGGTCCCGGCCAGTTGAAGTGGTGTCTGATTGTCGGGTGATTCAGCTCGTATTAAGGGGTTGTAGCGATGCCCAACAGATGGTGATTCTAAGAAGAGTCGGCACGGTTAACTCGATTCAGATGAGATCAATCACTATACAGGCTAATGTTCGGTGAATCCAGCAATCTCGTTCTGTAAACACTGACAAGTCACGAGGGTGCAGTAGCACGTACTCTCTTGTGTTCTTTTGATAAAAACACAAAACAATTGTACAAAATATAAAATGTTATTCATTATATATTTCCTTCTTATGGTTTGAGTATGTTCGAGCATATTTCGAGCACTAGACGAAAATCAATTGACCAAGTTTACATGTCTGAAGAAAACTTTATTTTTATGTCGTTTTCGTTGAAGGAAAACGTCCGAGGTTCCAAGGTTTTACGAAATATCACATAGTCAGTGTATATTCTCTCAAATAATCGATATGCAGAAAATGTAGGAAATGTGTGAGTGAAAGTACGTAAAAAACGGAAATTGTTTCTGATTGGGTCCGTGTTCTATATTACAATATATATTTGCAACAAAATAGCAAGACAATTTCATTACAGAAACTCATATAGGCCTTTTCCAAACACCTCACATGAATGAAATAATACAAAACCGATCCACATGAACTCTAATCACCAGTCATTTTCTCACTGAGAAATGGGTACTTCTTGGTAACATTCGATCGAGTAGATTTTGAGAAACTGCATGGCGATTGAAATTATGAAAATATATACGTATGAAAATAACATTGCGAAAAAGGGGATAAAGTTTTATTCGAAAAACATTCCATGTTGAGACGCAAGAAGAACAATTACGGATATGTTCGACAAATTT
This sequence comes from Brachyptera putata, assembly GCA_907164805.1. Classification (NCBI taxonomy): domain Eukaryota; kingdom Metazoa; phylum Arthropoda; class Insecta; order Plecoptera; family Taeniopterygidae; genus Brachyptera; species Brachyptera putata. The sequence goes on from OU015463.1 coordinate 40,481,605, forward strand.
TCATGAAAGTCGGTTGAGCATTTCCAAGGTGTGAGAGTTAGAGTTAGAGAGAGAAGAGAAGAGTTAGATATTGATAGGAATCTATCAATATCTAACTCTTCTCTTGTCCTTATTTCAAGAAAATCATTTTGAAAGAAAAAAACTCAAATTTTCCTCCTTCGGCTCGTATGGAAAAACTTGAAATATTAATAAAATAAAATTATTGATAAAATATATCTAGCATTTTCCTAGCGATCTTTTTATCGCTATATCGAATCAGCAAGGTGATATATAATGTACTAACTGCTATCATCAGTATATTTAAAACGGGAACTAGTATCGTTCGAGGATTGAGATGAGTTATATTGGTATCGAGCAATAATGACTGTGTTTTACAATTGCTGTTGGATGTTCTAGCAGAGCTCGGGTACCTTGGGGGGAAGGCCATCTACTGCCACAGCAGACCACCCCGGCATTCTCAACACAAGAGTTGCCACTTTATCGGAATGGTTTTCCACTCTGAATCATGTATTTAGCTGTAAGAGCTATGAATTATTACCCCTATAGCTTGGTCAACGCGATCCAGCCCCCCCCCCCCCTTCCCCACAACCATCCTCGTCCCCAACGCTCGCAAACATTGCAGCACGGGGAAGCTTTTCAGAGGTGAAAAATTGCCGAGCTTTATTATATTAAATAAATCATACAATGTTAACTTTTACTAATAAACAGGAAGAAGGTTTAGTTTTAAAAAATGATTATTAATTGAAATAATCATTTAATACCTGTTTGTCAAGATGTTGAAGAATTATCCTCTAAAAGTCAGGAAGATGTAAATGGCAGACTATGAAGTGTGGATATATATTATATACTCGTAGCAGTTGAAAAGTTGAAATGTAGTAGCCGTTATAATATAATCTAACAGCTCTAGTATCTCTGTGGTATCACACTTGTTGAATCCCTGTTCGCGGTGGGATGGTGGTACGGTGTCGTTCTTCGCTAGCGGCGGGTTACAGTCGTGTCGGGTACGAGTGTCGTCCGTAACAATGCAATTGTTTGCCGCGACTTTTGCCGATTTCTGCGTTACTGCTATTACTTGAATGCAGTCGATTGCACGACACGTTTCAAACCGTGTGCTGATCGCTGTAATTGAAACAAATACTCTCATGAATACTCGTTACAATGTTTATGGTGGTCGTCAAAATATAAATAATTGGAAAATAAATTGGGAGATAATTCCCCTCGTCTTTTGGTTTTAGGCTTGTGATTTCTATCATGACGCCCACGGTTTCTGTTACCTCCAAATATCGCTTCGATTTATAAATGTATATATTTAGGCCTAATATATATATATATATATATATATATATATATATATATATATATATATATATATATATATATATATGCAAGTTTGCTTTATTGAATGAATGTTCATTCCTGCCGTATATACACTTTTTATATTGCCTACGGTCCATTTATTGCCATTGATCGCCTCTTTTCCAATTGGAGAATTCGGTGGCACTTGTATGTGGTAATAGACAATAAATAGTACATTTCTTCAGTATTACCGGTATCTCGAAAAACAAGAAGTCCTACTCCATAATAATGACCTCACTAAGTAGCAAACGGAGATACACAAATAATGAGACAATAAAATATGATGAAATAATATAATGATAATATGAATAATGAATAATTAAATTGAATATTTGATAAATAATTATGAATTTACAATAAAATGATTCAGTGCAATGAAATATTGATGTCGATTCATAATAAACATTCACAATAATACCAATGGTCCGTGTTATTTGTATGTAATGGTAGACCATACGCTGTGAGGTGAAAATCGACGGCAAAAATATTTAGTGGTACTGTTAATTACAAGTCATCTTCCCCCTCATGATATTTGACTCGTGAGCTTTCTACACATATTGTCTGCTTATATTGTGGATTCCCCTGACGGGAACTTTTTGTCCTCTGGAGATTGGGGACGCCTTAACAAATTATTGTCCACTTCAAATTATTATCAACCTAAAAAGTTCTCTTTCTATCTAAGTGACAAATTGTTTCCATAGTTTGAAATGAATCCTAGTACGGGTACAGGCCGGATGCTGTGGGTGCGATGCCACATCGTGTCCCCGCTTATCAGCTTCCTGGACTGTAATATGGTCACTTCCCTGTCGGCGTGCCTGTGGAACATTGGTCTGCGTCCAGACCGGATACAGGAGTGCCATAAACACCTGAGATCAAACTTGTCGTGGCCCGAGGAGCTAGTCGTCAGCACGCGCAAGACGCCCCTTTGTCGCGACGTCGGCGTCGTCTACGTAGTTGTTTCACCTGTAATATACTTGTAAATCTGTAAATGCACGCAGCGCTCAGTCAATGAACAGGATCGGCGATCGATAATGAGTACGATCTGATGATCGTTGTAGAAATCCTTCTCTACAATACATATCAGTCAATGAGATTTACTTGGTGTGTCCTCGAATTGTTCTACAGTCCCGTCCTACAAGCTGGGTGGGTAAATTACCCCTCAAACGTGAGCTGTCCAAGTCCATCGAATGGGTAACTTTCGTCGAGTTGAAATAACTTCACTACACTTTATACCATCATTTTCAGTGTTCAATTCGCATGCCCATTTGAAAACTGTTCTGCTTGTATATTAATTATAGTAGAGTTGCCGTTCGATATACAAATTACAAGCTGTATCGAAACTTTATTATGAAATATATCGAAATTTTCTATTTTCAAACGACATCGAATCGAAAGTAATGGGAGATTAGAAGTCTCTCATAAGTTTTCGCCTGTATTATGGTCAGAGTGAACGTTGAATCTGTATTTGGAAGAGGGGTTAGTTAACATTTTGGCTTACAACTTCATTTATTAATGATAGATGAGAAAAAATGCACAAACTTTCTGATGTTTTGGTAATTTCAATGTTACAGAACAGTGTTTCATACAGACCGGAACGATATATCGAGCGAGTATTATTTCATTAATTCCATGATTGTTTTGTTTTTTGGTTTATTCGAATGTCAATCATATACAATTTTTCCAATCGATATCGACTTTTTCGAATATCGAATATTCTAATTCTATATCGAATCGATCGAGAATATCAAAACTGAACGGCAACCTCAAGAATGTACACTATTATATAGTTTGTTATTGTATATTAATTACCTTGTTTGAATTCTGATTCCAGGTGAGTGATCTCGGCGGTTCCTATATCGCTTGTAGCCCCCCCCCCCTCCTCGCCCATACAGAGCTCCAGCTCGTGAGTATAACCCAACTCGGTTGTGTAGTTGCTTTCATGACTATCTGACTGACATCTTTGATCGATTCACACAACTCGTGCACGCCGTCATTTTTACCTCATTTATTATTATCTCTCTTTTCACCGAGTTTTCCTACTCTTTTCCTTCGAGAACGTCGACAGCTCAATATTTCCTATTGTACGTGTATATTGGTCCTATACACAAACGATTCCGGGCCCCCTAGCTAGGAACCTGCCAACAATATCTCACTATTGGTGGCTATGGAGATTACCTACCTGGCGTCACTTCCTGTCAACTCCCCTCTGCTCCCGGCTCTGCCATGCTCCCACATACGGGGAAATTGGGGAGAAATTGTGTTGCCTCCTGTAACATTATAAAACATCGTATTCTAGTGGGCTATTTCAATGGTGGAAAATAGGAATATTTGATAGAATCGACAGGTAAAAGCTATGTGGATTCAATATATTGAGTGGAAATACGAGAGACTACTTTCTCCGAGAGTCAATTTTGGTAAACGCCAATTATTTCTTATTTGAAACATTCATCTTTGTGAAAACATTTCCTGAAAGTACATGCAAGAGGCAACTCAACTTACTGTAAACCCTTTGGTTCAATAAAGTTATTTTCTGTTCTAAAACTTGTCAATCAAAAGCTGAAATTCATCTCTTAGTTAAAATATAATTGAAGGGAGAGGAGGCAGCTAGGGGAAGCATCTGATTGCATTATTAAGGTATTGGTTTAATCTGGCTAGAAAAATTGGAGTAAGATTAAATTGAATTACACGAGAAAATGTTCAACTTTTAATAGGTAGATGAGAGGAGAAACGAGGGAGAGAGATAGAGAATAAAATTTATTATACATTAACTTGTTAAATTTGTTCAACGTCGGAAAGATGAGACCACTTTAACTTTGCTTTTTACATGAGGAGAGAGAGAAAGGATGATAGAAATGAGAAATAGAAGGTAGCTGGCTGGCTGGCTGGCTGGCTGGTGCCTTATACTTACTGTTAACTTTGTTTCGCGTTACGGTTATAATTAGCTGACTACCATGCTCAAGTATTCAGTTACAAGTTTTTCTCGAGTATAAATTACTTATTATTTCTGTATACGTTAGAGTGGTTTGCGTTCAAGTATTTCAACGTACCGTATTTATAATATTCGTCGGATCGTCACTGAATTAGAAGACTCAGTATATGCTACATAGCAGGCACCGAACAAGTGAAGAAGGGTATAATACGAACAGTACTACTACGAATAGGTAAACGATGAGTTCATTGATCTGATGTGTATTCGATTTGTAGATGAAATTGTTGCAAATTTTAGCCATGTTTTTTTATTTACGTTTAAAGAAACATTCTCCTCAAATGAAAACAATACATTGTTCGTTACTGTTCGTTGAAAACTCAACATTATTCCGACTAATATTTCGAAACCAGTACAATAGCAATGATGTCAATGTTCGTTGTGTTGAGAACGAGAGCGGAGTGCATATCACCCAGGTGTTGCACATTGAAACTCTAATACTATAAATAGCCCTTCAGCCGCGCATCGTAAGCTGCATCCAAATACTCTACCAACTTCTTGACATCTTTTACTCTCCACCCTTTCCTTAATAACTATTCCTTTAGGCGGCTAATAATACAACGTTTGCTGAGAATATCTGTGAAGTTCTGTGTGCGTTCAAAATAGTGCCCGTTTTAAATCGCAAGGAATTGGCAAACCGTATTTGCGTGAATATTGGTGTAACGAATGTGGTAGTCGGTGTTGCGCGCGACCTTACTGCGTTTCGAGTAGGGAATCACAGGGCAATGGTAGGATCCCGTGTCGCCCGACCGACTGGAGCCGACAAGATCCTGTGGGAGAGGAGAGGGAGGGGGAGGGGAGCACTTCACCACGTCACCGAGAGAGTGGGTGGGGAGGAGTACATATGGACCACACACACATACACACCTGAGAGAAGACCAGTGCTTGCCTGTCGGTGAAATTCATTGCATGGTTTTGATAAATATGCGATCTCCTTGTCTAGTATAAGTCACAGCTCATCGCGTGTTAATCTGCCCATGCCATATTTACTTGCCTTACCAACGCTGCAAGCGGAAAATGTTCATATCTTATCATTTTCATCTGAGATGCTCTTATGCTAGGTCGAGAGACATTGAATTATTATGAATGAGAAAAATCGAACGAACTTCCTAGCCTAAAACTGGTCAAAAATACATGAATTGGATTACAAAGGGCTAGTGTATCTGCATAGACCATTGGTATCTGGCTGTTTCCATTAGTTAGGTAATAACGTACTGATAATTCAATGGGCAAGTGAGTTGAAACATTTAAAACCACAATGACTGTAAAAACTGTTACGACAAAGTAGATTATTCAGCTCGATTACGCAATTCATATAGGCCTAGCCCTAAATATATATGTATATATATATATATATATATATATATATATATATATATTATATAACTTATATAGCAGTACCATAAACTTCGAATGACTGCTTCGAGCTGCTTCGGGTTGAATATGTCACTTTTATTCTTTTATACATGACTTTCAAAATGAACATTCATTAGCATAATATATAATTAAAAAGAGCGAGCGAAGCCGCCCCGGTGGCTGAGTCAATTATCGCTAGCGGTAGTAACTAAAGTCACCGTTGGGCGTGGGCTCGAGTCCCGCATAAGGCATGGGTTTTTGTAAACGTCCTTTCACCTATCATCACTTCATCGTTCCATCATCGCCCGCTCATTCGTACCCCCGTATAACCTAGCTGTTGGTGGGGTCGTTAAGCAGAATTATAAAAAAAATAAAAGATAAGAGCGAGCAAGTGAGAAGATCGTCGTGAGTTGTCGAACTCTCGCAATCCCCCGTGTTATTTATATCTTGCTTTGAAGGGGTTTTCATAAGTCAAGGTAAGTCAGGCTGGTTGGCGTTGAGGATTGAGGGGAGATGCAGAGATGGTACACATCTGGACCACACATGTTTTACACAACACCCGGCCTAGCCTGCCTGCATGCCGTCAAATACCTGTACCTTTTACATAGCCATTTCTCTTTATTACGTTCGTCTTATAACTAGAGTGATTTTATTATTTATAGCTTCATAACTAGGCACTATAGGCAAACGCAGCGTATGAGTTGTAAAGTTGCGATATTATAACTAGGCAGACGCAGTATAGGCGTTGCGAAATGTGCAAGATATTCATGTGAAGTATAATCGAGAACTCTTACCCACCTTAATTGACTCGTATGAAATGTACTTCATTCGGCAATTATCGAGGATTCGGGAACGAAATATCGAGTCTAGAAAGCTGTGAATCTCGGCAACACATAGTTCTGCTATTATTATTATGTCTAATGAATAACGAACATTCATCAAATTATTTATTATTATATTAATTTTTTTTTTTTTTTTTAATACACCCATTTGCGAAATATTTGCTATACCTATTTGATTCAGTGAGAATATGATTTTTTTAGATATTTCATTTTTCAACTCTTCATGCCGAAACTTTGTGATGGTGTTCCTCAAAAATTGTTCAACAGATTTGATGTGAATTAGCTGAACAGTTCTAAGAAGGATAAGTTCGCTTGTCCATAAAAAAGTGTGAAAAAAAAAGTTTTCAAATATATATATATATGAAAAAAAGATTCGTAAATATAGAATAGTAGTCTTCGCTATCACTCATCCAAATTATAATGTCGATGCGATCAGTGAACACCAGTAGGCGTCGAGATCTGAAACTGTTCAAACTGTGTTAATTTTATAGAGCTCAGTTCGTGCAGTCGGACTCGAAGGTCCATTCAACGACCGTGATTCAACGATCAGCGACAACGAATCCAGGCATCGTAAGACTCAAGTTTAATACAATAATTCTTATAGTGATGGCTTGAAAATATTTTTTATTCCATTAAAAAACTCACTAGAGAAGAGTTTAACAAGGTAATGGGAAGTTAACTCAATTTTGTGAGGCAGCATTTTTTATTCAGCTACGGTTTCTTGTTCATTAACATGAAAGTGTTGGGGGGGGGGGGGGGGAGGAAGGATAAAATGTGAGGGGGTGTATAAGTGAAGAAAATTAGGTAAAGAGCCTATTAGGGTACGTGAAAAGACACGTAATTCTCTTCAATATTAGGGTAGTGAATCTGGTATGTAACAATAATGGATGGTATATTTTTATTAAGATGTAATTTCGCTAGTTGCAGAATTGTTATAGCACTCAATCAGATAGCAGTACCAAATTCTAAGTCAGAACACTACTCCACACGTATAGTCAAAACCATTTCTATGTATATGTAATAAAAATGCCAGTTTAATTCATCAAATTAATTGGTATATTTTATTACATATAATAATATGTGTGAAGTCGGTAAAAAGTGTATTATGACATCGTGAGAAGGACTCAATATTTTTCAAGGAGAGAAAAATACTTGTAGACCTATCGGTATACCCCTTGTTCCGTCTGTGCATGCATTGGTCACAACGTTGCACCAATGAACTAGCAAGCTTGATTGTGGAAACTAAAAAAACAAATAATTTTAAATTTGTCATTTCAATTCATTCAAGTTGAATTTGAAATGACATAATTTACATTGTATCAATTTCCAAATTTTCATGTTTCATAAATTCATTCATTTCATATATATTATGCAATTTGGTATTAAATAATTTTATAATAATGAGAAATTGTAGAACACATACTTTTCAACCGAATTATTTCAGTAATGTGTGTAGGCCCATGTAAACTTCTGTATCATATATCTGATTAATGACCGTGATTGAAAGTGACATCGCATTAACTGCTTCAATCAATATCACGTGCAGTCAGTCATGTTGCGGTGTACTAGTCGCTAACTCGGCACCTCCACCGCTATCCGTATCTGACCCGGCCCTTCCACCGATACTCAACGCCGTGTTGCTATTATTCTTACGTTCTGTTATCTCGACACACATTGTATAATCATATAGAATGTCGTTCTCCTCAACTCTTCGCATCGTCATTTAAACTTGATGTTTTGTTACACTTATCGTTCTAAAATTGTAACTATATACGTAGAAATTATTGAATTAGGGCGTCTCTTCCTAACTAACCTATACTACCCGTAATTAATTGCACTCAACTGGGAAATAAAGACATACCGAAATTGTGGCGTTTAGAGTAGCAAATAAACACTACTTTATAAGTCATTATCTGTTCACCTCGTATCCACCTTCCCCCAATTGCCCCTTCATTTCATTCTTATTAATTATCACTAAGTTAGGTCGACGTACTTTATTAGTCAACTTATAGCCACTTAATGCTTAATTTCCTACGCAGCACGCACGGGGCCAGTGCAATCTGTCTACCGAGTACCGCCCCCCCCCCCCCCCCCCTCCCCTACACTACCGGGCTTTGGCCGTATGGGGCCTCTCTCGCCCACGGCATATATTACGTTTACCCTCCCCCCTCCCGCTCTTGCTTCAACAATAGTCGGCACACATACACACGGCAATCTACCTTCATTAAAAACGTGGCCCGCCAGCCCACGTTTCGCCGGCCCTCGCGTTTTGCCGCGCTGCGTTTTACCGGCCTACGGGCGCCGAGCGTTTCTGCCGGATGAGTCGTTGAACGTATATCGTTGGGAGTTCATTGTTACTGGTGGATATTTACTCTAAGGCTCTCTCATCGGGGTAGGAAACTGTATAGAGTGTACAGTGTTGAATCTGGTGATTGGAGTTGGGGCTAAGAACTTGATTTCATTTGTTACAACTTACGAGTGAAGCGAATAATTCATTGCGTATTTGTGTGTGTGGATGTGGAACATTTCGGACCAGTGTAATATTAATCATACTCTACGCTATATATGAAGTTGATATTTTTAGATGAGTGATGTTTTTTTCTTCACACCACAGTTATGGCTATAATTATATGTTATTTGGTAATTCATTAGGAATATTGATACATTTGAGAAAGTAGAGCACAAGATTGAAAATTTGATATGAGGACTCTCCGTCGTTATCTGTCCTAGTTAAGTAGGCCTACTGTTCATGTTTTATTCCCTCCTTTGGACACATGATCGATTTTCACTACAAATAATAGCACTTTAAACATGCAAACTGCGATTCAATTATCCAGTAGGTCTGTATTATTGCTGAAATTTAAGGTCATCTGGAATCCATTTTTTGTACAGTAACAATTCTTATCTTCGTGAACATTCAATATTCTATGAGGTAGCATATATTAGTTTAGTGCGGGTTAGTCGAAGTAGTCGATTGGACGTCGCGTGCATCAACACACGTTCGCTCTAGAGCGAACCAGAAGTAAACGTTCGTTTTCTGTTCTTCTGATGCTGGGATTGGTCAACTACCACCAAAAATCAATTATCCTCAAAGTCAATTCAACTGGATCATAATACTGAGCCAATAAATGACTGATTTTAGGAATATTGTGTTCTAAATCATGAATCTCATTCACTCTTTACTAGTTAAATCCAGTGATGTTTCTCGTGGCGAATAAATATTGATACTTTTTAAAACATTTGCCAAATGAATGATTCAGAAATATTGGAATTGTTTTTTTATTCAGATCGCATTGATATATAACCAGAAGTCTACCTGAATCGCATCTCGTATGCTTGGCATCATTGAGGTTTTCCTATTCACATGTTCCCCTTCTAAACAGCCTCCCCCCTACGATCTTAATGTCCCCTGGGGGCCCTCCCAGCCCTCGACTAGCTACTACCTATGACGACGCCAACGACGCCAGATGTGCTCAAATAGCGTTCGAAATCTGATCCGTCTACCTAATAAACATACACACACGCTGTCATCTGTGGCAACGAGTTGAACATTTCACTGCTTGTGGATTCGACTCAGGCTGCAGACCTTTGTTGCACACGTCCATCATCTGTCTTTCTTCATTAGGCTCAACGTGAATATCGATGTGGATTTAATGAAGTAGAAATACCTGGTTGAAGAATATTAAGCGGTTTTACAGAGTTTCAGTTCATTTGATTCAAATTATTTGAGGTTTTCTTCTCTAATAAAATGTGAGATGTTTCCCAGAGACATGTATACAGAAATCGCAGTATATATATTCTGTTACGACTGCGACGAGTGGTCGAGTGATTAGCACACTGGACTGTCATTCAGGATACCGTGGTTCTATTTCCGCCATGGTCGACTATCCTGACGTTTTTTTTCGTGGTTCCCCTCTGTCGTTCAGGTCGATACTGGAATGGGTCCTTTATAACAGGCCACGACTGACTACATCCCAATATACAAAAACAACACCTAGTAAAGTAACCTTTCATTGCATCATCCCATCATCTCGCATATATTATTCACTGACGCCAATAGATCCTTAGTCATCAGAACCCAATATGAATAAAAAAAAGAAAAATATTCTGTGAAGTGTTGCATGGCTGGACAGTGTCATATCTCTGCAGTGTCATGTGTGATCGTATGTTATCATTCATTATGTTGAGAAATACGTCCACTGTGAACGAGTCTATATTATATGTATATAAGCTTTGCCCTACTTGTGTCCACGAAAGAGGAAGGTTCCGAACGACCGTCTCCTGTACCCCACACCACTACCGCACGAGTGGTTCGATCATTCATCTTTCATTCGATACACATGTACTCATTTCAGTCCCATTTCAGCAATATACAAAATATTTATAGTATTTGTTGGGATTATGTGTAGCAACAGGCACTGGTAGTAGATCGGTAACTTGGGACCAGGTTCGAATACAAAGTTTTGTGGTTGCCCTCTGTAGCAAAATCAATTCCATGATTGTTCGTACAATATAGGCCATGACCACTTTCTTCCCACTATATAAGAAACCTTCAGCTCATCGACCCATTAATCGTTCATCCGACATCAATAAATCCGAGGTACGTTGTTAAAATTATGATAAAAATATTTGAAATAATTAAATAATTGAATGTTGAAAGTGATATAACAATTGAAATAATAATAAAATATCAAATAATACCAATATTATATATCAAAATGTTATTTAGCGAGCTGTGCTAAATGCGACTGAGACTGGCATTATTCTGAATGTGGTTGTGAATAAGAGTGTGAATAAGAGACGGAAAAGACGTGTTACGCGCGCCGCCTATAACTGTCACAACTGTGTGTTCGAAGATGTATTACAGCCGCGTTACCGGTAGGCGATGATGGTAATAACTAGACTAAATTGCAGCTTGACATATTGTACCACTAATTCTAATTCAGGTCAAACGTGCTCAAACGACTTCGTTCATCTCCCTTCATCTGACTTCACGTGCGAGGTAAATACCGAGAAACAGTCGAGTAACGCTATTCGAATCAATGTCTTTCTTGTACATGATGGGACCGAAATAATGACTGACGTGCCGAGTTTTGACGTGGTATTATAAGAACTAAGCGAACGTACGTGATACTTGTAGATATGTACACTGAACGTTATACATGCTTGCAACCATTCGGACATTTACTAAAAATATGATTTCTCGGGAGAATTGAATCGAACACTATTAAGTGAAACAATTATTCACATTTTACGTGCATAACGGTGATAATATGACTTACCCCTTCATATTTCACGTGTTGTTACCATAGTGCCAATGTTCATACAAAACTAAGTGCGATGCGTATTTTTAGTTCGACAACTGATTTATACGGAGAGCCAAGAGTTTGGTGTGATGGAATAATATATTCAGGCGTCTAAGGCTCCAAGCTATACAGTGCGTACAAAATTACATAAAGATTTCAACTACGGTTGGAATCAGTTCGAATTCAAAATTTGAATTGATATAAGCTTATAGAAGAACCGATGAGAGTCGCTTTGAGAAAACAAAATTATTACCGATTTTAATTTTCAAAAATATGGGTGTGGTGGTAATATATACATATATATATATATATATATATATAACTTATATATATATATATATATATACATATATATATATATATATATATATATATATATATATATATATATATATATATATACACATATATATATATATACACATATATATATATATATATATATATATATAATTTTATATATATATAAAAGTCCACTTTATTAACAAATTGAAAGAATGCTAACACACACTGCTAAAAGTATGCATTCAGTCTATTATAACTTTATATGTAATATGCACTCGAGATTTTTCAAGTACAAATGTGATGTGAGGTATAAACTCGAGTAGGCCATACTCAGTGCAGGCCACAAGACTTTGTCAAGTGGTAAGTGGGAATGAGGGTACCTACACATAGCAGGGAGTCCCACTAAAACGTTATGGCAATAAAAGTGTGCAAAATAACCTTTACTCCGTTTTTATATTACAATAATTGCCATTCATTATTTCTTGTGCATTGAATAATCCAACCCTCGACGTTAACCATAGTCATAAATTAATATTAATTTCGAATTCACTCCCTTCAAAGACAGATAATAATATCACATTACGATCCAAATCGTTGAATAATAATATTATTTTTTCGTAATGTTTACTAGTCGGAAGTGGGAGCTGCCTGCGGTAGTTTGTCTTCCCCCCTCCACGTGTAAGTGTGGAAATTACCTCATTTATTAGGTAGGGGAGGGTAGGCGCTGGCGCTGACACCTTTCCTTTGCACCTGCTGCAAAGCATTATTGAGTTTCACCGTGGGTTTGGGGCGGCGGGGTGTGGGGCAAGGGGTCGGTCGGGGGATGCTCGACAACTGCGAGAGGTTAGGGGTGCAGCGTGTAGAGGGTAAGGCATAGGTAGACTCATTAATACCGAAATAAGAAAAATTACTGTACAGCCTGCAGCAAAACAAGGGGGTTGGAGGGATGGAGAAAGGAGTTGGTAAATAATGTGCCACGAAGCAATGTCGAAGTGTGATGTTTAGTATAGGTGTTGAATTACTGCTGATATAACTCGGATATTGAATATCATGATTGAACGATATAAAGTTATCATAATTGGGTGTGATACTAAGTATGCCTATAAAACTTCTGGCCTCTGGAAATTTCAAGACACTGTAATGGTATTAGGTAATGAACATAAATTATTTTTTGCTGAATCACCGCTTTACAAACTGAAGTCACCGTTGGGAGTGGGTTCGAGTCCCGGCTGAGGCATGGGTTTTTGTGAAAGTCCATGCATTTATCATCACTTCATTGTTTCATCACCATTCACCTGGTCATTCGTACCTCCATATAACTCGACTGGGTTCGTTAAGCAAACAGTAATCAAAAACAATAATACCTTATTTCTGTTGAAGCCATTATCGTCCTAATCATGCAGGTATCATATTCGTGCTCGATTAACGTGATACAACCTCCTATAAATAACCAACCAACTTGTCGCTGAAATGGAAGAATGTTTATAGACATACTTTTATTATCAATTGCGTGTGGGAGACGTGACAACCGTTGTCAACAATATTTGATGAGCACAGTTATGGAGTAACACGTTTCGCTGCAGTTTTTAGTAACTAAGAATAATATATTGAATGGTTGTATAAGATTCCGAGCAGCTGATATTGTTGGTCCCTGTCCGCTCCTAATCCGCTCCTTGTCCTTTCCATGTTTCGCTCCAAGTCCGGTTTATGACCGCTCATTCAGGCACAGGTGTGAGAAATACATAGTAATTCCAATGCGCCATTTGGGAATATGTTTCTGTCATGAGATCATGCGAACATTATCTGCTAGCAAACTACTTGACTTGAATAATTCATATTTCTCAAATGAATGAAGGACATTCAGAATGAATGTTTACATATTTCCATGAAAAGTAAATATCTCCCGTATGTAAAGAAATTTATTGAAGAATATATCAAGCTTTTGATCAAAAAAATATAAAGTGCAGACTTGATTCATTCTTTACACTCATATTTGATCATTGTACCTCTACTTTTCCATACACAATTTATATAATCGGTCGAGAAAGACTACTTCATTTTGATTTTTGACCAGTCCGTAACAAAGTGTAGAGATAATGAGAGACGTTAGAACTGAGCTATAACACAGATCACTCTGCTGACTGCAATTAATGTATACAACAAATAAAATATGTGATAATATTTTTGAGATTATTTTTCTAATTGTTGAGTCTCAGCGTATATTTTTTTTATTCATTTCGTATTATTTATAGAATAGATAAATACATCACCAAAACTAGAGGAGTGTCCTATATGCCTATAGGGAATAGTGATGTAGTGACTCCTGTCGTTGAGTGTACCACACTAGATGTGAGATGCGAGATGCCGGTTGGCATCTTCTGGACCAGCTTGGGTTCAGGGAGGATGTCTTGTCGCTCTACCCTCCCCTCCTACTCCCTCCCCATCCCTTTCCCACAATTCACCTGCTGTTCAACCTCCAGACGATGTTTGACGGTACAATATGTAAACCTTGTAGCCTGCTTACCAATACATTTATTCCAGTCGAGATTGATACCTGGAGTATTTATTCAGAGATCAATATCAGTGTTATTTGTAAGTTCGAATATTTCTAGTTAGCATTATGCTAATTGCAGGTTAGTTTTCACTGTTTTGAAAGGTACTTTATTAAAAATGAATTATACTGATGATTGCGCATATATTTTTGATTACTGATTATTGGCAAGTATTGTAGTTAGATGATATTTTCGCTTTAAAAAATCAATGAAACAATTTTTCGATATTCTATAGAACAGAAATAATTCGCAATAACTCATCAAGAGGTGTATTGGTTGAATGAATGATGTATGATAACATAACCTATTCAGATCTTGATGATTATAATTATTGTTCAAATATTGATATTTTTTAGATTAGGTCTATTTTCATAATTGTAGGGGCCCAGCGAATATTCTTTGTATTCATTTTATATTATGTGTACAATGTATTTTATCTATGTTTTATATTCGCTTGTCAACGCTGCATCACTTTGTTAGAGTTACTTTGCTCAACCACTCCGTTTCACTTGTTTTTTCAGAAGAAATTTGTTAAGTAGGCTTAATAAACATGATACATTATTGAGATTTTGATAATAATTGTATATATACCGGTATTGAAGTACTATTATTTTGAAAATTATTTTCATTATTTTAGAGGCCTATAGCCAACATTTTGTGCATATCTTTCTGTTGTTACCCATGAGAAAAATTCCTGTTACCCTCATTTCTATATATTAGTAACGCTAGTGCTCTGTTAGAATTGTCATGGTTTTGTTCATAACACGACGATGTATAAAGATGGGGTACTCATCAGCTCTTGAGTCGACCTCACCTGAGTCTCATGGTCTACCTCCTCGTTTAGCTCAACTCTGTATTTCAATGGTTCATTACTTACTGTAAAGTGTTCGTCGAGGAAATCGTAAATAAAATAGCGATTTCGTCATCTCTCCTTATGCATGTGACATGTTGAGTTTCCAATTACAATGTATCAAGGAGTATTTTCTGCCTACCTTTAAATATGTACGTGTATAATATGTAGGAAATGTGTATAAGGTTATAAGAAACTGAAAGCCAGGAAATAAGTTTTGACAAATTCAACTTCTGACTGCATACTTATAAATCCGAGACATATAAATTGTATTCAAAGGAGTGCCCTAAATTTATGTTATATAGGTCGGTTTACTTCATGATTGAAAATTGCTTCACATTTTCGAATCAAAAGCTTTTCTGAACATTATTCACTATTGAATATAGTAAATGCAATCCAGCTATAAATATACCTCTTGAGCGTGGAATCTTTTATGCATACATAACGTGAATGTACAATCCATATGCATTTAATGTATCCTATTATGTGTTTTTTCATAAGAATGTTGGTTTATAATATGGCGCGATGTTGTTGTTGAACTGAATTAAATATTTGGCACACTATTTTTGTATTTTTTTGTGTAGACTATATTTCATGCCCGTTGGATGCTCAGGTTATCAATCATGCTTCAAGAGCAAAGGTGAGAGGAGATGTGTCCACCTCATGTGTGATATTTCACTACATATGTATCTCGTATAATACAGAACGGAGTTGAACATTTGACAATCATTATATTATTCTTCGTGTGAAATTAGTGAGGATCATCGGTATACGCAATGGAAATCTTTAACCTGCCATAGTTGTCTGTGCATATATTGATCAGCAGGAAACATTGTATTTGTATCATTCAACATTCTATCCCATGAGTAGGCCTATGTTTGATAGAACTGCGAAGGTTTTGAAAACAATCGTTCCTGTCTCAATATATTTATCGAATAATAAAATTGCATAAAATCACTAACGAATCAAGTATAGCGGAATGAATATTCAACCTAGGCCGTCTTATCTTCGGTTACCTTTCAGTTGTGTTTACGTCAAAAGTATGTATGAGTTATAAGTTTGTGTATGAGTTGATACACGCATGGAATAGCTCATTCTTGTGTCCAGTAGAGATCTCGTGACCCGTTCTTGATTATTTGGGGAACAAATCAAAATGGTTATTTATTCTCTCAAGAAAGTGCGTACAGTCAATTACACACACATAGGCATATATATATATATATATATATATATATATATATATATATATATATATATATATATATATATATAATATATTGAATGAATGAATTTAGAAAAAATATGATATATATATATATATATATATATATATATATATATATATATATATTTATTTTAATGTTGCTTAGTGACCACAATGATAGCTAGGTTGTATGGGGGTGCGAATGGGCGGGTGAGGATGAAACGATGAAGTGATAAGTGAAAGAACGTTCACGTAAACTCACGCCTTATGCAGGACTCGAACCCACGCCCAACGTGACTTCAGTTTCTAACTCGGTGCGCGTTAGTTGACTGAGCCACGACGACGGTAATATATATATATATATATATATATATATATATATATATATATATATATATATATATATATTACCGTCGTCGTGGCCCAGTCAACTAACGCGCATCGAGTTAGAAACTGAAGTTAGAAAATATACACCGAGTTAGAATATATATATATATATATATATATATATATATATATATATATATATATATATATATATACATATATATATATTTTATGTAACTGAAATATACAACGATTCTCGTAAAAGGGAGAAGTACACATGTATACAAATGTACGGTTAACCTGTGCAGCAAATAGCACTTTTTAGTATGTATAGGAATGGTGAGAAGGAGTTGGTCGTGGCCCGATGTAAGGTACCATCGAAGCCACGTGTATCTCAGTCAGGACGTCGCTCAACTTTGCCAGGAATCGAACACCGGCCTTTTGAATGACGGTGCATTGGTTAACAGTATAATCATCCAATGATGTTACGTGCTCTTACAACTATCACTCTAGGTATCTAGAATTTTCGACAAAAATTAAAAGTATGTGGACGTCCCTCGCTGGTCATAAGATGAATCAAATTGATGGGCCTATCTCCAGCATTGATGCCAGGTGTTCGGAAACTTTTTGCTTCCCGTCATTCTTCAACTTGGGATGATTTTTTTCAAAGTTTTTAAGGGTTAAAAATTGAATTTCCATGTTTATTTCTACTTAAAAGTGTCTTTCACTTCATCTACCAACTCGATCCCTGCCCTGAAGCGCGCGTCGCAAAGAAACCTTTTCTTCTCACGCGCTAACGTTAATTACAACTTTTCAAACATTTTTCCAACAAATATTCATTCCTATTATGAATGAATGGAACCTCGATTGCGTCGCACTGTATTATGTGTGTGGTGTGCTCCATGAATATGAGCGTCTCATATCGTCGATATTCTCGTTTCGTGATAAATTTTTCCTGATCTCAGTCGTCAAAAGTACAAAATAAGACTAATGAAAAACATCCTGTAGTCTGACAATGTTTAGTATTAGTATAAGTATAAGATTAAATGATAACCCGACTTTATGGATGTGAAATGATATGAGTGTATTCATACTTCAGAAGATTTCGGAGAGAATGTCTCATGATTTCATTCTGCTTTCCTATCCGAGTGTACCTGGACTGGGTAAGAGTCAAAGTTTTGATATGTTTTGTTTGACCAAGCTTGCCACATTGGATAGTGGACGAACGGTCGGTGACGGTCAGTTGCGACGGGCAAGAATATGATGGTAAAGTTTTGCCAATAACCGTGCAACAACACTGGGAAAAGAGCAGCCAGCCGGCCATTCAGCTGCTACTATATCTATATATACGACAATATAGAACTAGAGTGGAGAACCACAGCACACAAAAAGTATACTAGTGCTGCCTATAGCTTTTATAATAATAAGTTATGACAATATTTTCTCAAACAAGGAGGACGTGACATGGAATCCAAATATAAGTTTCTACCACGCGACTGCATGCAACACAAAACGTCGGAACTCACTTCTGGACTTTACCTTTAATAATGCTTTCTTGTACACAGTCTAGAGACGTGGCCAAACAACATTATAGAGCCACCTAGATGAAGAAAATGCAATTTTGAATCGGAATCAAGTCGACACAAGGAATTGTATTTTCATTTGAATATCTATTGAAATTGTAATGTTATTGAGTTTGGTGTTACGGTGAAGACTGGTCTATACGACCCACTAGCATTGGCGAGTGTTGTACTGAATAAGTAGCATTTTCCACAGTCAAATAATCGTAAAATGCTCATTCCATTTCGACTGCAATTAATTTATTATTCATTGTAACCCGTGAGTTTATACTGATCTCCATCTCCCTGTTGTTTATCTCACACAACAATAGCCATATCGCCTGAAACAGAGTGCTAAAGTATATACATTTTCTCGAAGAGCCTATTCATACAAATTGTGAGTCGGTCGTTGACAATGAGCCAAGTTCATTAGATTGCAGAAATTATTGTAATTTTAATTGTGCATCACGATTAACTATACGAAATCGCTCGCTCTCTTTCTCCTTAGTTCATTACCGTACTAATTAATATTCGATAAACAAGAAAATAAAACCAAGTCTACCAGGGAATTTATCTCCCGACCCCACTTACCTTAATAAATATAATATCGTTATCAGTTGACCTGTATGCTGAAGTCCATGCACGTTGTTGAGATAGTTCCGATAGCTACCTGTTTGCCAAACGACTCTCTTATGCAGTGCAAGCGGCCGTGTCAATATTAACTCAAGTGATACACCGAACAAGAGACAGTATCTTTCTGAGTAACGGTACATTCGATTATGTTTATTCAAATGAGAAAGATTGTATCAATATCCAACTATATATATGTATATATATATATATATATATATATATATATATATATATATATATATATATATATATATATATATATATATATATATATATATATATATATAGTAGAAGCTGTGGTGTGGTAGTCTTATAGGGCAATTCATTCATTACAGCTGAGAAATCGAACTTTCCTCAATAGAATTGCCAACTCGCCAGATATGCGTTGTTAGGTTGGGAAGAAGGTGGGTGGAACATGGTACATTCGATTCGTTATCCATCTCTTATCGAACATTGATATTCTCAGATCAATCGAACAAATTGATTTCAACCGTTGTGTTGTCAAGTCTCATATTGTACAACTCCTCCAATGAGTAGAGTTGAGTGACTAAAAAGTTAAATATAGTTAAAATTTGTTTTCATATAACTAAATATTCCTATATGTCAGCGTTTTTAGTGTCCTTCATGTTGTAAATGTTTCAATTGGTAATCATCAATATACATCATTAAAAACAACCGAGATGGGTGCGTCAATTGTTAACGCTATGAACCGTCATCCAGAAGACATGAGTTTCCCTCAATTGTTCAAGTGTATACTGGCAGATACGTATATCATCAAATCGCGACCGATTCCGTGCAACGTCTCTGCTCGATAAGTTGACAATGAAATTTTTCATCCTATACCCAGAAGAGACTGTAAAAATAATCAGTTAGGTCAAGAGAAAAAATCGAAAAATGGAAATATTTCTGCTGGTATATGTGTCCCATGGTTTACCCTAGTCCATTTCGCCATCGTCGTTGTGGATATAGTGTGTCTTCCATTACCACTTGATACTACGCCCATGCCCCCCCTCCCCTTGCTTCCCCCCCCCCTCGTCCCTCCCTCCCACCCTCATCAGAATCATGCTAGGTGAACGACATACTAATAACAAGCACATGGCCGCAATGATGATCAGTTGATTTTCAACTTTTCACCGGTGTAGTACGTACATGGGCTCGGATGTAGGGGAATATTCCTGGTACTTCAGACGTCGATTAGGACTGCCACTCATGTGTACTCCTGCCGGATTTCTCGTTTCATCATTTTTTCGTAATAGTTGTGTAGAAGTGCGTTTTGCTTTCATTGCAGACAGTTTAGGATTTTGGCCACATATTGTGTTAGTGATTTCAGTCACCTATCGGTGGGCGATTCTGAAGTGCGTTATGGTACGAAGGAAGCAAATCGTTGTGCGTCGCATAGGTAGGCGCACCTCTCTTCACGAGATTATTATTACATCTTATTGAACTTGACTTTGTTATAATGATAGATCAATAAGGGTGCTAAGAATAACAATAGTGATAATTCAGGAAAGAAAGAGTCGTCACTCTAAGGTGGGATACAGATTGGTCTGCTCACTTTCAGTAGAAAGACAGTCTTGGTGGTACACTTGCGGTCACATGGTTTAATCCAGACTTGAAATCGAAATTTAAATGAAATTTACGCACATTCGACCGATAATTTTTGCATGAACTCTGCGTGGAGTGCTTACATTTTCTTCTGGTTTCAGTGCGTATAATATCAGTATATTTTCTGCATGATACATTTTAAATTTGAATGTCGCTTGATCAATCACTTTATTCGACGACAACCGCACAATCATTTGTTCAATTCCAAGTAATCAATTAAAATGGGAGGAAATTGATGAGTATGTTTTAAAAGAGCATTTGTATTTATATTTTTCTACATTTTTCATGAAGTTTAATTCTGTATTTTCGTTATCACCTCTGTTAGCTTAGTTTTTCCCTCATTGTCAGCTTGACGCCGAATGACAGCAGCATGAAAACATGTAGAAAACTATATAATATATTTTCTCATACATCTATATAGTATTTCAGGTGTTCCTTCAAGATCAACAAATAACTGAGCACCATGCAATGTAAATTGAATTCAAACGTACGTTCGAATGCCCATATTCGATTATTTCTAATAATAAATTATGTAATAATGGGAAGATACTTTTCATGAACCGTACGTATGTTTTAGCTTTGCAGCACTTGTTATTGGAATGGATATTTTGATATTTTACTATGGTCAATTTCTGAGTCCATTATTAATGGCCAACATCGTTCAAAGCATTTTTTTCTAAATTCTAATTCGCATTATTTCGTGTTGGTTGGGAAGGTTTTTGGACCAGCTCATTTCACTTTTTATCTCTATAATATTTTTTATAATCGTGACTTAAAATACAGGAAAATTTGAAAGTTCAAGCTCAGATTTCTATTCAAGAAATTGTTCAACTTATATCCAATCGTGTGTTTTCAATAATATTCTCAGGGAGTATTTATTTTTTGAACCACGATTTTTAATAAGAGTGATTTTACAATATCTGGGGGAGAGGACACTCCACCTCTCCCCCCCCCCCCCCCAATGGTCCATGTTGCAGAAGGTATGAAATAAGTTCTTGTGCCCTGATAGTAGACCTGTGGGAAACCATCAACTTTTATTATAGCAACCATAGGCGACTGGCGGGAATCGAACCCTGGCTCAGAGCACTACCAACTGACCTGTGTGCATGACCTGTAAAAAAAAATGTTTTCGTGTCAAAGTATAACATACATCGTCTGCCATCTTTTCTAGAGTTGTATCATACTAACGATGAACTAGAACTCAGTTGTTCAATCGATTCGTGTGATCCGGGAGGTGAGGGACATGAACCGCGGTTCGATAACCCCTACCGTCCATCTTTACAGGGTTTTTTCGTGGTTTCCCTCTTTAGTTCAGGCTAATGCCGAGATGGTTCCTACAATATAGACCACGATCACTTCCTCCCCACAACCCTTTCCATTACCTCAGAAACCTTCATCTCATCATCCAATTAATCACTCATCTGACGCCAGTAGTTACTGTCGTTATCATTACAGTGCGTCGTTGAACCCAATATGAATAAAGGAAAAAATCGTTCAAGTATTTCCTCTACAAATCATTTCAATCAAAGTAAATCAACCCCTTTTCAACATCTTGCACAGCGCGTTTGGAAGAGAAATTTGCCCAACATTTCTTTTACCGTATAACGAGACTGTATTGTGCCATGCAGCCTATGCAGCTAGCATGCATTGCAGCAAGCATTGGTAACTTGTAATAAAAGGTATCATCTGTTCTGACTTGATGTCCACGGCAGAAGAGGACGCGGAATACCCGCGCGCTAGTGATGTGAAATAGGGGGCGACGGCTGCTCGGAAATTTCTTTCGTGGTTACAAGCAGAGGCCTAGATGTAATTGATCTGAATCTGACGAAAGAGACTTATAAGATTGTGTGTAAAGTGTAAACGTGTAAACATAACTCGTACTTATTACTACTTATGTTTGCAAGTATGTGAGTCACTTATCTAATCGTGGAATCTTAATACAGTAATAATGTGACTCATTTTGTTGCGTTATTTTGACTTTGGTTTCAACTCTTAACCTATGATTAACGGGGAATGTAGGCGATACCTTGTTGGTTATACCCTCTAGGATAGTACGAAGTCCATATTAGAGACTGCTTCATGAGCAATAACAGTAGAGAGGTTTAGCGTGGTGGGTTCGTGAAACGGTGACAGTCTTGCAATCACCTCAAGTTTTATTGAGTTAATCGAATGAACCGAAAGTACAAACAAAATTTTTAATTGCAAATAAAAGAGATGGCTTGATGTTTGCCAGCACCTATTTTAGTTGTATACTCTATCAGGATTAACGTCCTCTTATTTTGACTACGAAAAGAAGACTGAGATTAAACATTCATTTGATGTTTCAATTAGGGATCAGAAGCTACACCCTTTGATCAATACGCGTCTTCGCGATCTAAGAGGGATGTTTTAAAGTACTACATTTCACTGTAATTCGACGTCAGTCGCAATGCACTCGATATAGCGTTTTTCTCGATCTGGACGAACAAAATTATTATGCCACTTTGTATGAAGCACTCCACACAATGCTTGTCGTTGCTAGCGGCATTCGTTTCCTTACTTTCTTTGAGCTTACAGCTTCGCATTTACACCTTACAGCGCTTGCAGCACCGTATACGTAAAGCTACTTAAATCTGAAAGGGCAATCACTTTAACACGGGATCAATGTGAATTATTGAACACTTTGGGGAGCTGAGATTTGTCGAGAAACACGCGTCGGTCGTTGGGGCTCGGGGGGGAGTGGGGTGGAGTGGAGCAGGGTGTGAAGAGGGTTGCTCTAGTTTAGGGGTAGTAGTAGCAGTGGCGACGAATTAATCAAATATTAATTCGGTGTGATGCTATAAGGAAAAACTAAAAGGAATGAATATATAGGTCTTTGGGGCAAACAGCAAGCGAATACTGTCAAGAGACGTGGATAACACGTCATCTCAAGTTATTGGAAACTGAGAAGGAAATTTGATCGCTTGTTTTCGATGAAATCCACGTTGAAATGAAAGTGTTATAAGGGATGATATTGACTAGATTGCTCTTGAGAGGGCTCGTTAATTTAACTTGATATAAGTACCTCAATTAATTCTACATAACAATTAGTTGTATAATAATTATAGCTTATTAGTATATAACGTCTTGGGTGAAAGGAGGGAAGAGGAGGGGGTGGAGGTAAACCTCAAACCACCCCTAATAAGACGAAGGTATTTGATTAAATGAATAATTTAATTGGCTGCTTCATGGTTGGATTTTGGTCGCTCTCAAAGAGGCTGTTATATGTATAGTGTATAGCAGGGTATACATCGTTCAATGATCAAGGAACAGAGTACCTTTGTGATGGTTCAAAAGGATTAATAACCGCCACAGAGAGCGCCTTAGATACTTGATATCTTGGCCTGTTTTCAGCGAGAAATATGCTTCACTCAGGAAAAGCCATGCAGTTGCATGATTAATTCAACACATGATTGCTATACCTATAAGGTTTGTTAATAATTGTATTGGTAATAGTAACTTGGCACATTGCGTGACGGATATGGAGCGTCTCGTCAGCACAGAGGGAATCATTGAAGTAGACGTACATTCATTAGAGACAATTCCGTGAATGGCGTACTTGGCCAATAACGGACATCGGCGTGTGAAATGCAGATCATAAGAATGCGTCCCATGGCTTGGTCCATCAAGTGTTGTAGGCTTTGATCCGTGTCTTACTGCATGATCTTCAACAATTTCCATCAATTGCGCAAAATATGTGATTTCATTCAAATTCCACGCGAATGGTACCGTACGTGTATTTGAATTGTCAATATACGTACATGGGTTGATCCGTTAATGGCACTATGACTCATTCATCTATATTGGGTTTAACGACGCACTGTGCTGATGACTAAGATCTATTGGCGTCGGTGAATGATATATGAGATGTTGGAAAGATGAAATTAATGATTATTTTATTAGGTATTTTTGGATAGTGGGAAGGAGTCGGTCGTGGCTTGATGTTGAGGAACTATTCCATCCAGTATTGACCTGAATGACCGAGGGAATCCACGTCCAGAACGGTCCAGAACGAAATATAGGGGAAGCACGATGCACCTCTCTCTGTCAGGATGGTCGACCATGTTGGAAATCGAACTCCGGTCTCCTGAATGACAGTTAAGTGTGCTGGCCACTTGGCTGCTCGTCTCAGTACTATCGCTCATGTGGCAACTTTCGTCAGAGGTCCAACATTCACAATTTACCCTTTGCACTTACAGTTCGTCGACGAAGATTTTGATTTGAACTCTCCAACTTGTATATCTATGGTAGGGTGTTGCGAATGCATGCATGGGTCTGCAGTTAATTGGTTTACAACGGCACACCGACAATGTCTAGAGTTGGCCGCTTTTTCCTGATGACATAAGGGAATTGGAGACATGTGGGCCGGGGGGAGGGGGGAGAGGGGTGGTGGTTGGCTTTGAAGGAGTCGAGGTAAAGAGACGAGTTAACCTGGTTGTGGCTATCAGCTCTGGTTGCTATGGTTACGTGGTAATGGTACAGTAAGAGTAGGATGGACATCTCGAGACTCAGTTACCGGTACTCACAAGAGGAGATCTAATCGAATCATGTGCTTGCTTTCAATGGAACTAGTTCAATGGGGCTGATGAATCACTCCTTCATGACTGTGAGAAGGTTCAATCGCTGTTCTTAGACCGCCATTCAGGTGAGCGGGGTTCGATTCCCGACATGGTCGACCATCCTGACAGAGAGAGGCGTATCGTGGTTCCCCTATGCCGTTCCGGACCGTTCTCGTCCCACTATTCAACACACCTGAAAAATAATCATCCATATCGTTTTCCTTTCACCTGATTCACCATTACCCGACGCCAGTAGATCTTGGTCATCATTACTGTGTGAACCAAAGAGAAGATAATTCATGTCATATCGTTTCGAAGCTATAGGCCCTATTAGCGATTCGTTTTCGTCGGTCTGCTTAGATATTCGTATCGCACTCTCTTGGCCTATGAGTGAAGATCACAGTCAACTTCAATATTTGTTTGAACATTATTTTAATTTGTTATGATTCATCACCTAGTGAAGCTCATTCTACTTGTGAAAATAAAATCCATACCCACTTTAGAAAAGTGAATTTTGTACTCAAGTTGTGTTTTTTTTTACATACAATCTCCATTTTTATGACATTGACTGATTTCTTTGCCAAGCTTGAGGCATATATTTTTGGAAAAATATTTGAATATTTGCCGACATGATTGTGTCGTTTGTACTGTCGAATCACTCTCACTAGATGTTAACCGTACCACTTACGACTGGACCAAACATCTTATGCACTGCACTTCACAACCGTTGATTGACGTATAGGCCGATGATCATCTGTTCCGTTACCATCTTATTGCCGTTAGATATTTGTACATAAGAATAAATGAACGAAAACAACAATATTCATGGAACCACATCAAACTACCACAATTCCTCCCTCTTCTCCCCCCAGAAAGTATACATTTTTAAAAAGACGTAACCGACACTATAGAAAATGATTATTTTCTTGTATTGGCATTCGAAGGAAATCGCGAAGACGCTTTGAACTAGTGCTGTAGAATGTAGATCTTCTCCGCTGTTTTCAATGGTTTGTATCAGTTGAGCAGCTGTCATCATTAGCCAGCCCATAACACTGCGTGGATTGGTTTTAATACGGCCGTCCTGCGGCGAGACGCTGTATTATCGACTGTTTGGCTTGCAATGTTATAACGCGAACCAGAACACCTAATTCGGCAGCCTCATTGGTCCATTCCTCGATCTCGGTGTAAACTGCCTTTCGCAGGAACCAAAAACTGGCTGCGTGTGTAAGAGGGGGGGGGGGAGGGGAGTTATTTCAAAGCTTATGGTCTCGAAAGAAGTTGATTGAAATTTGTATCAAACATAATTAATGTACTATAGGCTCACTGTTGGAAAGATCTTATAAACACATGGACCCAGTACGGCATCTAGGGGGAAGTAGGCCTACACAACGAGAATAGGCGAGAAAAATGAATATTATTAACTTTCTTCATGGAATGTTGTTAGAAAATATTGATCAACTGAACGTAAGTACTTAGTAATGCTTGTTTTCTTCTTTTTTTTTCACTATCGAGCTTATTAATATATTATACTGTACAAGAAAATGTAAGTTATTTGTAAACATAAGGTGCTATAGTATTAATTTTGAAATCCTGAACGAATGTTTTCTCGCTCTCTCTCTCTCTCTCTCTCTCTCTCTCTCTCTCTCTCTATATATATATATATATATATATATATATATATATATATATATATATATATATATATATATATATATATATATATATATATATATATATATGTATATATATATTGAACACACCAAATAATAATTAGTAATTCAATTGTCATCGTTTGTCACAACTAAAATTACAAACTTGGTTCATTGGCGCTTGAAATGTTATTCATTTCCCGAGTATTTATAATAACCAGATTAAATTATTGTCTATTTTTCATATTATTCTATGAATCGAGGAAACTTGTTGAAGTGTATATGCCCCTAACCACAGTGCCCCTAACATATGAGTTGAATGGTTCATCAGTTAGTATCCAGAACGATAATATACAAGTGAAAACGAGTTCACATTCGTGGATATGCACAACACTTGTTCATTGGTTCTGTCTTGGCTCCAAACCACAAGGTTTTCTCTGAGTTGGTACAGGTGCGTGGTGTGACGTACCTGTCTATACGAGCTGCTGATTGGTCAAACAGCCTAACATGGCAGAATCAAAGGTGTTTCTCGTACCCTGTGATGCCACGCTCACCTGGCTCATAAGAGCACCTATCAGTCTCAAGAGATATCGGTGGGAGGGGGAAACGCTGTTTCCCCCTTGTACGAGCTTCCTTCTATCGTCAATGAAACTGTTACATTATATTGATGTTTCGTTTGTTCTTTGAACGTGTGACAACCGTTTGACTTTGTATTATGGTAGTTGTATTTTTTTCTTCAAGTTGGTAGAGGTAGTCAAGTCCTAATCAACCAAATATACAAATCTATCTTGAAAATGTATATAAACTTCAATGTATGAACAAAATAAACTAATATCGGCTGTGAACTAGACTTGCGGACACGTAAAATGGTTCATTTCGTATTTGAAGTTGGAAAAATCCATCCTTATTTCGCTGTTACATTTTTTGGCAGCACCCATTTCCAAAAATTCGAATTTCACCAAACCAACCTTGACTTCTCACGAATATTTGTGTGTATAATTTTGCTTCACTTAGGAACCCTAAACATGGAATTTTTCACAGTTTATTAGCATGAAGTGCGTTGGTGCATTGTCTGCCAGTTTCAGTGCGTATATTTTCATTGCATTCTTTCGACCAGTTGATGTGACCGCAACCTTACATACACATATCTTAAGCATTAGGTGCATCAATTATTTTGTCGGATCATTTTGATGTAGTATTGGTTCTATGCATTATGACAGGATACGTTTAAACTTGGTCTACTTTCAAGTATAAATCTCACAAAATATGACGACTAACGTTTACAAGATGTAAAATGATATATGTATTGGTTTGAGACGCGATTTACTCGCTCTCTCTCCTTTTCTTGAGTGTGTTTTGGGAGAAACTTGGGGGCTGTCGGCTACCTATACCCATAAAACACATAAAAGTCGAATATCATAGGAAACATTCTGAATATATTATATAGAGAAGCATATTTGAATGCTGGGTTATAGAGGGAAAAAGTGCGAGCGGTGGAGGGCGGGGAGAGGTTCTCAGTTTGGTTCAGGGAGACAACATTTTTGAAACTATAAACGTTTACAAAAGATTTATTCACGTAAGATGTATTAAACCTGACATTTTGTTCACAGATTCATATTGGTATCATATCTCATGAACACTGCATGTAGCATTGTATATATAGTAGGGAAATGCATAGTTTTTTTTTACCGCTTGTGTAACCTTGAATTATAGCCATCGTATAGCTATCGTAAAGCAATAGCTATATAATCAAAGGTGTTTATATAGCCCTCGGTTTTATTGCGCATGTAGAATCGATGAGCTAACGAGAGAACAGACGACATCGACCACAACTTAATCTCTGTTTTCACATACCAAAAAAGGTAGCTCGTACAATTGATGTGATGAATGATTTTCAAATGATTAGAAATGAGTAGTTATTTCTTCCAATAAGATAGCTATAGAGCGTGTACAAACGCATGCAGTTGCATGTATTGTATACCAATATCTTACATGTCATTCAGAAGCTGGCAGAGTTGAAACCTGAGGCTATATATATATATATATATATATATATATATATATATATATATATATATATATATATATATATATATATATATATATATATATATATTTGAATACATGTATATACATATCATATTCGTTCTTTAAATATACTTTTCAAACACCCAACAATGATTCTTTTTGTGGATCAAATTTGATTCATCTATACAACACCGATGTTAGTATATTCATTTTCAAATGTATTTTCTAAACACCCAATAATGATTCTTTTCGTGGATTAGATTTGATTCAACTATACGGCACCGATGTTAGTGTATTCCACCCTTTTTTTCTAATGTGTACATTGTCATTTTGTATATAGTTCTCCTTATTGCTGTATTTTGATCGCTTGTTGAAACATATTGGAATACGACATGCACATGCAGTTCAACGCTTTTGTGTCCTGTTCGCGACACACCGTTTTTTTGTAGGCTGCTGTCTCTAGTTGTATACAGAAATAATGTATTTCATTCTTTGGTCAGCCCTGTACACGAACGATCTCGCTAATTATTAAGCCGATACCTGGATTTTACATATTATAAGGCGAAGCACTTTCGTCGTTTTTCTCACTCGCCTTTTCAGTGTTGCTCTCAATTAAGTAATCCTTAAAATGAGATTCAATTAGCCGGCTAGTGTTATTGTAGCCCACGCAGATTTGCCGCACGCTTTTGCGATGGAGCATCCAACGCCGTTTAACGAGTATTAACAATTTACATATTTCTATCAGTCGAGACTTGAGGGTAGTAGAAGCATAGAGTAATGAAGTTTTCTATGGTAGAAGGATGTGAGAATTACAATTCCGTCACCTAACAGATAAGATATTACCATTTTATTATTATAGACTGTTACTTAACTGTACCGGTACGGCGTTGTCACATTTTCATGAAAAAATCACTTTTTTCAACGCTTCAGAACACTGCTAAAGATACTATAGTATATATACTATATACTGTTTTATAGATACTAATTCAGTTTGAAACTTATTTCCCAAACTAATAGGCTATAAGGGACGATCGGTTACAACACATTATGGAGTCTGGTCCAAAAAGCTAGAACGCTGAATTATCCAGTTGATTACTCACCAATCACCCTCTAAACAGATTGAACAGAACATACGCCAGAATGCAAGTATTTTTCTGAACCAATAAATTCATAAGGGTTCTCGTGAAATGATTAATTCAATTTGTAGGATGATTCAATATAAGTAAGTATATTTTATTGAACTTTTCTCACACTCTCATCAAAGGCAATATTAATTACGTAAGCCTATACAAGAATCATAATTGAGTGTAATAGTTCATATAATCATATAATAGTTATAATATAATAATCATATAATTCATTTAATAGTTCACGTTAGCGAATAAGGTGATGGCGGACATTTTTGTATATTCTATTTTGTTTTTTGGTCGGTTGTGGGGAGAGGAGATGAAAAGAGGGTCGCAGGTGACCGAACCGACAACTTCATAACCTCCCTCTGATTGCATTCACGTTTATGCCAGTTTCTATCTGACACATGGGAGGTCATAGGTCAGCTCTTGCCAAGGAGTTGTTTCACAATGACACGCATGTGTCAAGAAAACCACTCACTTCACTCGGCGTCGACTGAGACCACGGGGTATTATTCTATCGAGCGATGACATTCGAACATCAGAAATGGGGGACTTTTTAAGAACATGCTGAACAATGTCACATGATAGCACGAGCCTATATTGACGCATCAGACTTTACAGGAGGCAGTTTTCGCTAACGTAAATATTTGATTCTTCTTGAACGATCTGAAATTCAGTTGTGATTCAAAATTTGACTGAGCATAATGTAAACCAGGTACCAGTATAGTTATACTTTGAGAAAGTTTTTTTTTCTAACTAGAGGCGAACGCAGCATATGCCAGGTAAGATTAGCGAGATATTTCTATAAAATATACTCGAAAGCTATGTACTTACAACTTGATTCTCTAACTATCACGTCACTGCTTTTTTATGCAGCTGTAATTGATTCTGCTTATTAGGCATTCTAATCGTTCTGCAGTACTTACTGATTTTGGTTAATTGATCTATAAAATCCAGATTTTCGTATCTCCCTATTATAGCTGATCTGGTATGTGTATCATTTTTGTGTTTGATTCCGTTGAAAAAATCGAAGGACATGTTTTTCCCAGTTTTTTCTCTTCAGGTTATTCTTATATGATTTTTCAAAATTTCGAAACGATTTTTCTCAGAAGTGGTCCAACCGATTGCGCCCCATAACTGTGTGGTGTCAAGGTAGAACTAATGACATATGTGCATTTCAAGTTTCATCACAATTTGTATCATTTTCTGACACCTGGAGGGTGAACAATAGAATGACAAATGTTTTTTCAATTATGGTCGAGTGTCCGCTCACGTTCGTCCATAATAATCAGTTTCTTCTGCCGTTTGTCGTCTGGCTCGAAGATATGCACAATTGACTGGTTGAGTAATTCTCGTCTGTTCCAACCGACTGCAGGGCCTAGTCATGTCGAGCTGGATAGACTAGGCAGACTGCATGGCAGGCTGGAATACCAAATATCTACGCTCGACATACATTATGATTGACACCGGCTTTGTGTGCCATCTACCGGTGCTCACGGTAACTCACATTACTAAAACATCACAACAATGCTCCAAACCCATTGTTAGGGAGGAGAATCCAGAGCCATTTCGAAACAATACAGCTATTAGCTTTTAGTGGCAGTGGGGGAGAGAGGGGCCATATATTTATCATTCAATGGGTAAAATCATAATAAACATAACGCATTTGTGTCAAAAGGGGTGGGGGAGAGGGAGATATGGAAATACTGAGGGAAGGGAGTGAGGTGGATTTCCTATCTAAAAAAGTGGTGTGGAAATGAATATGTATGCTTAATTTATGGGTAAAAGCACACATTTGGCGTCATATCCTCGCTGTACTGCACGGAACATTCTGTATAAATACCTGCCTGGTTATTTGTTGTCTGTGTGTCATGCGTGTGTGTGCATGGACTAGTGTGTGTATGTGTGTGTGACCGAGTCGGGATGATTTGTTGGCAATGTATTATGTGAATCTACATTTCCACTTTGGATTGTTTTCACTTTTTCTATAAAACGTCCGAGCGAATTATGAACAGGACAAGTTAATAGGGCTCATTGTTGTGAATACAGTTTAAACTGGGGTCTCGTTTGAATGTGAATGAATGTGTGCATCTGTTTGCCCGCCGAACTACTCGCTTGCTGTGCATGGAACGCGCACGTCCGATTGCTTTCTATAGATACTTCAATATGTTTTGTCCACACGAAACCAATTACCAATTTCCGCTTGAATCCGATCAATTTACCGTCTGTCAATAAATCCATCATAGTTTGTGAACATAATCATTCAGAGATAACGGTGCCGTAAAATGTGCTATTTCACTAGTTTGATTTTTGGTGGAGGAGCCGTGTTTCTAGAGCAAAACATATTTGTTTGTTTTGAACTATTAGTTTTAATTATTTTTCAAGGCATATATGTTTCACTTCAAGCTATCTGGGATTGAGATTATCTGAGATATGCAAGTGTATCAGTAACACGTCTAAAGATACAAATGTATCCCCAGTATCTGTGTTTGAGGTACATTTCATAAAAGTAATATCATACTATCACAAATATATAAAAGATACTCGTAGTACGGTTGTCACTATACAGTAATAACAAGAGTATAGCTTAGTCCTATATAGCTGTAGCTTGTTGGATTGTTTAAAAGGCGACGTTGCCTGCCTTTCTGAACAATACATCACTGTTCTAATATTAATTAACGACGTAATTTCTGCTGTTCATTCCTCCACCAGCGCGTCTTTACGGGATCCGTTGAATGCGCTGATCGTCGCCAACAATCGCCGTGGTTCGTTACGACAAGAAGAACATGTTGGGCGCCAACTGTAGCAGCTGAAATTGAAGTGCACACACAAAAAACCAACACTCTTGCCGGCCTTGCGATATACCTTCATTGTTAGTAGCAATTACGGGATTCGTTTAATGAACTGTCGAAGCCAAGAAACAGTCATGGTTTGCGAAGAAAACGATACTTTTGTCGTCGCCTTTTGGACAAAGTATCATCAATAACTGTATTACCACGTATATAGTGATCACTGATTGAATAAAACAATTTCGGTTTGTTGATCGGAATGAAATTAAATTTGAGTGGACTAAAATGTGCTAGGAGTGAGGAATTTGAAATGATGATCGGGGATAATTATCATAGGACGCACCAAACAATCTTATTCAATATACTATGCAATATTTTTTTATCAGCGAAACGTGTTTTTGTATCCTGAATTGGAATATTCGTATGTAACTCCTTGAGCTTAGAATCGAAATCCTTAATTTATAAATGAATGTAAAAACCGCATTATTTGAAATTTCGAATGTTTTTAAAACCTTTTTCACTTCTATACCAACGTGGTGTATATTTGTATCGTGGGGGATAGATGTCATCCACCAAGACAAACACGAGAGTCCCATTTTGAAGTTCAATTTTGAATAGCCGTGGTATTTTCAGATGTTTTTGTTTTTTCAGATTGATTCATGATGAGAAATGCAATTGCATCTGTCAAATACGTAAAATCCTTGGAGTGCAGCGATATAATATCACCGGAGTTTTTACAATAATTCACTCGGACGAAAACCTTCTTCCGTTTATACAAGCATATTATCAGTTCATGTATTACTAGCATTATGATAATTTTTAACGCTACATGTACACTTGCGTACACCAGATGTCTCGTCGCGAGTATGAGATCAGCTCTCATTTGATGCAAGATTTGTTCGATCAGCCCGATCTATTCTCAAATATCTCATTCACTCTGTGTACAGAAATAATTTGAGTACATTTTTCACGTAATAATTTCCACCTTATTGATGTAAAGTATGATTATTATTCGAGACAACCTAGCTTCACTTCATCTCCCTTCGTGCTGCTAGCTTGAACAATGTGAGCATTATTTCCAGTAAATCATGAAGTACCAAACTTTGAAAGGAGTGCTGAACGGTGAACCCGTGATGTAGGGAGTAATAAACACATCATTATAGTAGGATGCATTGAAAACTTACAAGTAACAGCGGGGTTAATTAAATCGCTATTCCTGCTGATTTATTGTTCGTGTATTAATCTAGTCTTCCTTCCCAGACCAGAGTTGTATGGTGGAGTCACTTAGCTAATTCGTGTGGCATGTAGATCTCGTTGTGCCTTGCATATCGCCTTGAAATAGCATTGTTTTTTGGTGGGTGGAAGAAACAATCTGGGTTGAGGCGTGGAATTAATAATCGTAACTTTGTCAAGTTTGTACTCCCAGTTAAAACATCCGTCCTTAAGAAGGGAGGGGGTAAATGATATGCCCAATATCCTGAATTGGAAGAATTTGCAGCTACTTCTTCAAAGGACCTCAGGATTTCCATGTCGCGTCAGGAAGGAATGTGAAATAATTTGAATTCCATTATTGACAACATCATCTTATTCGATGTGATTCTACTCTTGCGAATTGTATCCATTTTATCACTATCTCTTCACCAAGTATCATTAAATGACTATCAACATCGATGCAAAGGCATACCGGAAGTGCATATTTTTCAATAATTTGATATATAACTTGATAGTTTGATGTTAAATATATATATATATATATATATATATATATATATATATATATATATATATATATATATATATATATATATAGGCCTATATATATGTGATCATTAAACTTCTTGGATACGATCCTATATCGAGATGTGTGGGATATTTTAGCCATGTCATAAAATATACGTCTCGACCGGGAACCCAGTCCCGGTCGAGACGTATCTTTTATGACATGGCTAAAATATCCCATATATATATATATATATATATATATCTTATATATAAAAAGCTTGTGTCACATGTTAGAGGATGAACTCCTCCGAAACGGCTCGACCGAGTGTCGTGAAATTCCGCACGCACATTCGATAGAGGTGGTAGATGGTCCTAAAGTATACGAGATCTTCCGCCGAGCTTTCTCCTATGAGCAATATCAAAAAATTGACACTTCAAGGACAACACCAGTAATGACGTTGTACAATGACATTAACGGCATACACAAGGTGCGCCGCACTCGGCAACACATTAGCGGGGGTACGCGCTAGATAGCGCCTAATCCGCCATCACCTTATTCTCACATTAACAACCAACATTCACTACAAATCACTTCGATGGCATAACAACGTTTGCCGAGTCAGCTAGTATATATATATATATATATATATATATATATATATATATATATATATATATATCAGGTTCTTCAAATTTTCACGTTCCATATTATAATTACACATTGCTTCAGGGTTTTAACGCGTATTATAAAAACAAGAACAGATTCAAATATAAAATAGCTTTATTAAGTGAATTGCCTAACGTTTCCGGAGCTATATTGCTCCCTTCATCAGAGGACGAATAAGGATAAAAGAATACAACAAAATACTAACAATAGATTAACATAAACACATCGAAACCATTGCCAAATGATTGAATGAAAATAAATAAATCAAGGTATTAAAATCCTAACAACAAAAAGTAAAAAAGCTATTTTATATTTGAATTTGTACTTGTTTTTATAATACGCGTTAAAACCCTGAAGCAATGTGTAATTATATATATATATATATATATATATATATATATATATATATATATATATATATATATATACAGTACAACCTCGATAGTACGACGTTCAGGGGCGACAGTTAAATCGTCGTATTATCGCGATCGTCGTTATAAATGAAATTCATCCCTTTTTTTGAATTATAGGAAGATGAAGGATTTAGAAAAATTAATTACAATGAGATACTGTATTGTCGTCAACAATTGACATTTATGTTGTAGTCAGTACAGTTATAAATAACAATAATTATTATTATGTATTAGGTTTGTCGGTGGGTAGGATTTTTCCTACCCGCGGGCTGGAGAGAGGAGAGCGCGTGAGGCGAGTCGTGAGCTTGAGCTTGACTGCATCTTTGCAACGAAATGTACATATTATTATTGGTTGTTACTTTTTGCAATTAATTCGTCGTAGTAATTGCATTTTTGATACTGTGGGGACCATTTTAATCGTCGTATTATCGCGATCGTCGTTATAATGAGCGTCGTACTAACAAAATAAAATAACATTGAGTCTTATGGGGATTGGCCGGGACTATCTCAAAACGACGTTCTATCGCGATCGTCGTTGTATCGAGCGTCGTACTATCGAGGTTGTAGTGTATATATATATATATATATATATATATATATATATATATATATATATATATATATATTCATATATATATATATATATATATATATATATATATATATATATATATATATATCAATCAGTGTTTTTGTATCATAATTATGTTTCTTCTAGGCATTGGAGATAGCATACTTACCATTCTCTTATTATACGATACAAAAGTCGTAGAACACAAAACGAAATAATCATTCAATTCTGAAAGAGAGAGTTTCGATTCAGAGAATCGCTTGGAATGATAAGTTCAAAATGTGTGGTGCATTAAATGGATTATGCTGTATTGTTAATTGTTATGACGGGAAAGATGGGAGGCGATACAAATGTATCCCTCTCTCTCTCTTTCTTCCTCTCGCTCTCATCCTGTGTTATTATTGTATGTTCCAAAGTCTTCACTGTTACTTCTTATCCTAACGTATGCCTCTCTTGATTAATATCTACGTTTAACAACTGGTTGGAAATCATTCTGTCGTACTCTTTTGTTCACTTACTCTATTGATCTTTCTCTCTATAGACGGTTGATTCTGCTAAATATCTCATTACACGATGAATGAATGAATCTCCCTGTAGTTCCTGCACCGTGAGGAATCAACAACCAGATAATGCTTGACAATTGTGTGTGCATAATTACTATCAAAAATTAGAATAATCAAACTAGAACTTGATTTAATCATTCGGTGAGTTAGGTTCGAAAAGTTCTCCATCTTCTGTGAAAACGTTAAGAACGTTGCCAACCAATAAATGTATTCTCAGTGGAAGTGTGACATATTGTGTTGAGTGGACGTGCGCTTTTTGTAATGACGTGATGAAAGGTTCTATTTCTATTTGTTCAAATGTAGCTATTGTAAGATGGAAATCGGTAATCGACCCACTAACATACTCGGAAGCTAGTTTGAGTTGTGTGCATGTAGCGTATACCAGTTTCTCCTAGTCGATGTCACATGAGTATATGTCATGTTCATCTATTGTTCGCTTGTTCAACGACCCCATCAACAGCTATAGGTTATAGGTACTGAAGTAAGGAGGTAATAATGAAATGAAACTATCACTCGATAATACGTGGAAGGACGTCCACATAAACCCATAACTTATGAGAGACTCGAACGGTGCCCTCAGTTTATAAAGCAGTGCCCTAGTTCACTGAGCTACGGAGGGCGGCTGTCATGTTAGAAAAGTCACACTGTGTCCCAACTATAGGCGTGTATGCAGTTATAATCAACGTAGTTATCCACTTAGATTCTGGCTTTTGGTTGGATATTATCAACATTCAATTAGTTGACATGGTTGTTGTACAGCTTGAGTAGATATAAGTGATTTACCACTATGGCGGTGGCGGCGTCTTTGGTATGCTTAACGTCGGTTACGATTGCGGCTGTTGAAATAAGGAGGTATTTTCCTTCGTTTTCACCTCGCAGTGGTACACCATTGAGGTGAGAGCTGGTTGGTGGTGGTGGTTGGGGGGGGGGGGGGGAGAGTGTGCATTAAATTTGTAAATTTGTACGGTATAATTCTAAAGCTTACCCCTCTCCCCCAACCCTCTTCCCCCCCTTCCGTTCCTCGTGTAAGACGTTTTGAGTAGGCACGCTCTTTGTGTGTGTTACAAGTTAGCTGGAGGAGTCAGGTGCCTTGTACACGCTATGCTGTCTGCACGTTGAATGCCGCCTGCTAACTTAATTTAAACACAATGGTGAATTACTTTGCTAGTTTAGCTCCGGCAGTGTTGACGTACCGACACTCATAAATATTGTCAACGTAATAAACGAAATTAGAAGTTTGCGGCTTTTCTGATGGCTTTGCATGCAGTTATAGTGACTGGAGATCAGCTTGCTCGTACAGACGTAATTACCAGTCACTTGGCGCACTTCACTACTCGACGCAAATGTCTTTCTTCTCGTTACTTGTCCTTGTTGGAAACGGTATAATGTTATACTAACTTATCAAGTGAACTACCGGAGCTGGTATGATACTGGTGGAGGAGCCGGGTTGTTTATTCAACGCGAATGTTTTTTTACGTGGGCCCACTTGTTCTTGTTGGAAACGGTTCGATGTTATACTAACTTATCAAGTTAACCACCTCAGCTGGTATGATTCTGGTGGAGGAGCCGGTTTGTCTGCTCAATGCAAATGTATTTTTTTACGTACTTGTTCTTTTTGGAGACGGTGTTCTTGTTGGAGACGGTTTCAAACTTTAATGTTATACCATCCAATCAAGTGGGCTACTGGAGCTGGTATGTTTTGGTGGAGGTGCCGGGTTCACCGCACTGATGTGTTCCTCTTTGTCTCTTAAGTGTCCTTCGTTGGAATAGGTAAAATGTCACACCGAGTTATCAAGTGAGCTACCGGAGCTGGTATGATTTTGGTGGAGGTGCCGGGTTGTCTGTTCACCGCGCTGATGTGTGTTCTAGAATCTAGCTCGTCTTCAATTCTCTGAGTTGCGACATCATTTTGGTACCCTCAATCAACACTATTGGGTTATTGTTGGTGGAGGCACCGAGTCAGAGACTTTTCATCTTTTTTATCTTGCCTGGACCCCTATTCCTGAGATAAATGAGATGTAAGAAAAATCAGTGAGAAAACTATCTCATATAATAATGACATATTACATCTCATATTTCATGTGAGATACTCGTTTTCTCACTCATTATTGTTTACTCATTTCTATTTAAATAAAAATGAGTGAGAAAACGAGTATCTCACATAAAATATGAGATGAAATATGTCATTATTATGAGATAGTTTTCTCACTGATTTTTCTCACATCTCATTTATCTCAGGAATAGGGGTCCTGTAGAGACAATAATTTCATTGTGAGATCAGGGATAGTGACGCTTCCGTCTCACATACTGAAAAAACATTTCGTTACTATTTTTTGTGTTTATGTGTACTGTGGTTTTCAACAGGTTAACCTGAAAAATGCGTACCCTATATTTGAATATGTTTGGTTTTACGGCGCACTGTACTGATGTCAACTTATAAGATCCATTGGCTGAGGAGAATGATGAATATGATGATTAGAAAAAAGTTCATTTTGTCAGGCGTTTTCGGATTTTGGGAAGGAGTCGGTCTTGGCTTGTTGTTGAGGAACCATTCCAGTATCAACCTGAATGACACGAGATAAATCAAGAAAGACCTCTGTCAGTATGGTCGACCATGGCGATTATCGAACCCTGGTCTCCTGAATGACGGTGTGCCTCAGAAAAGTCTCAGAAAATTGTACCCTGAAATATAGAACTAAATAGCTACGGGGTAATATCGGGTAGACAATTTGAGAAAAAAAGTTTTAGTGAATTTTATTTACCCATGGCATTATCACTATTACTCACACTACTATATTACTTACTCTCAAGGAGTGTTACTGAACGAAATGGTTTGCCATAAGTGAGTTGACACATAGACCTATAAATAAGGCAAAAGTGTGCTTTCCGAGACTGCTGTCACTGTGTTCGTCCGCTAGGTAGGCCTACATGAACCAAGACATGCGTGCATGCATGATGATGCAGGGCTGTAATTGAAACGTACTGTGTAGGTGCTGCACAGAACAACCGCAAACTCAGCTAGGGGGAGGGAGCGAGAGAGAGATATGGAGTGTGTGAGAGAGAGAGAGAGAGAGAGAGAGAGAGAGAGAGAGCATATAATGCGGCAATTTCTCATACCTAATTTCCTGGTTGAGCTGTTTTGTGTGTTTGTGCTCATGTCTCGCGCTTAGACTGTGTCTGTTTGAGCCGCAACAGTTTCTTGTACCGCTAGAATATCACTAATTGGGGCCAACACGGACGCTTTTTTCAACATGCTGTTATGAGTGAAGGAGAAAAACTAGAGCTAAGTAATTGCTAAATACCTCTGATATTAATTTCAACTGTAGGTGTCTTACGTAGTTACCGCTAGCCATAAACTACCGCTGTCTCTGCTCGGGTAAACATGGCTCAACCATTCGAGAAGAGACCGAAATTATTTGCATTCGCCTAGAATGTTTTCTCTACCACTTTTATTGATTTGCACCACTTTTTTTACTTGGGATTCAGAATAAATTGTTCAAGCAGTGAATTAATATCCAGAATGAGTCGATTAAACGAAATATCAGTTTTTTGATGATAACTTTCAGACGGTATGAGATATCAAAATTCTAATACGGAGGAAACAGAGCTATTTTTAATACCTTCGAGATGGTACAAAATTAAACTATATGACTCATGTCACATAATTGTCAAGCGTTTCCGGCTGAAAAGCGTTCCATTTAAGTTGTATATTCTTGACAATTTTGCGATATGAATTGAATAATTATAACTTTTTACCATCTATTGAAAATATGTGTGTTTCCTCCGTATTAGAATCAGCTATTAGCTACATCTCATACCGTTGGGAAGCACAAAAAATCTGATATTTCGCTAAATCGACTCCCATGGACTCCTATACTATATTTGTTCATTTCATCAATACTACAAAGCATATCTTATAGATGGAAAAAAAACGCAATTTCATGAAGCCCACCTATAGAGTGATCGCAGTAGTATCGGAATGAATTAGTCGAGATCAAAACTTCAAATATTTCCAGTCTGAGAATCTATTTCTCTTATTTTTTAAAGACAAGTAGTCGAATAGCTAATGTTGACTTATAACTTGAGCATGTATGAATGGAATAAAAAACAGACAGGGAATATATCTTCTCATATTTTAGGAGCTCCCACTGTCATAACTGTATTTTATTACAGATATCAGATATTATGAGTTGAGAAAGTAGGCCTACTGGAGAACCCAAAAGGTGTGTTGAATAAGTTGGAGATAATTATTGAGAAAGGAAGTCTCGATATCATTATTGTATTGTTTCATTTCTATATGAACGATTATTGAAGATTTCTCTCAATTGTCATTTTTCAATTTAATCTTTACTTTTGTTTTCTCATATTCATGAAATTGAGAGGAATTGCTATATGTATAGAATCAATGTACTATTTATACATATATATATATATATATATATATATATATATATATATATATATATATATATATATATATATATATATATGATTGGTGATGAAGATGGTGAGCTTCAAGAATTGGCAACAATGAATGGAAGGAAAGACACTTATCACAACTGCTAGCTGATGATTATTATGAAGTTTCTAGCTCACTGCTATATATTATTGTAGCTTATGACAAGTATACGCGCTAGCGAATGATTTACAAATGCATTAGCTTCACTAACTTTCATTAACTCAACGAAAAATATAATAAGCTGTTATCGTCAACAAGAAGATGTTGGTTACCGAGAGATTTAGTTCGGCTAATAAAGTCTTGCATTCTGCATATGTTAATATGTGATAACGAGATCTTACTAGAAACAATGTATACAGTCAACTATATGAATTACAGTGAAAAAGCGTATTATAGAATGTATGCTGGTTCATGCACACATTGGACTGTACATATAAATATATATATATATATATATATATATATATATATATATATATATATATATATATATATATATATATATATATATATATATATATATATATATATATATATATATATATATATATATATGATAATAATATATTTAACAGGAAAATTATAGTCGTGTATATATTGTGAAATCTTTATTTTCTCAACGTTTCACCATTATGTTATGGTCTTTATCAAGAGAATTATGTGTTTGAACTGAATATGACGAAAAATTTTTCGTTGAGAACGTTCGTTTGAAACGTTGAGAAAATAAAGATTTCACAATATATACACGACTATGATTTTCCTGTTAAATATATTATTATCATAAAATGAGTCGTGAAAGTTTAAAAGTTTTCATATATATATATATATATATATATACATTCTCAAATTGATGTTTGTTTTTATAATGAATATTGTGTTTTCTGTGTTTCAGGTGAGTCAATATCGCTAATAATTGACAACGTCAGCCCCACGCTTAGGAGGACAGTCAGTAAGTAATGCCACGACCGTCACTATCAAGTTGTTAAGGCGTTCCTATTTAATTCCTATACATGATCAACTGAGACAATCTGCAAATGGAATATCGTACAGTTTCTCGTATATTATTTCTATATGTAACGCACCCATACTTATCGCTTACTTATTCGACGTATAAAGCATCCGAGCCAGTCATTGGTGGGAATAAAAGATTAGTGGTTTAGATCATGAAAAGAAGAATGTTCACGAACACTCCGGCGTGTAATTTCGAAATATTCTTAGAAAAATACTTTATAAATATATGAATATTTTTATAAATTTGGTTCATAACGACACTCTGTGACCGAAATCTGGATCTATAGGCGTCGGTGAACGATGAGTGAGATGACTGGTTATTTCATTACTTATTCATTGAACACTGAAAGAAACGATTGTGACCTGTCATACAGGAACCGTATCAGTGTTAATGTTCACAGCAAAACCAGGAAAACCCTCGCCATGGTCGACCATGGCGAGAATCGTACCCCGGTCTTCTGAATGTCGATTCAGCGCGCCAGAGCAACTAATCCACTCGTTTCGGTGTCAGAGCAGTTCTGTATCTGAAGCCATACCAATGAGGAGATGGGTTCGAGTCCCACGACTATCTCGAGCATCAGTCATCTACAACTTACCAACGTTCGTACCCCCATATATACAGCAGCTATATAGCGGTGGTTTCGAACACGTGTTCACGGAATGTCTTGTGTTTCACGCCACATTTTGAGGACGCGTTGTGTTGAGCAACAATCTGAAATGAATTTTCATATTTTGATGGAAAAGAAGTAGTTTTTATCGCTCGAGTTCGCACTTTCCACCATAAGTCACTCGTTTTTCTTCCATGATGAATAGTGTGCCTGCCCTGTGAGTGGTGTAGGGGGTGTGGGGGTATATACTGTATGGGACTGGTTTAAGTGGTAGCCATGCGGCACTGCCCCACCTCCCCCCCCCCCCCCCTACTCCAACACCTGGCCTACGCCAGATATGATAAAGGTGAATTGCTGATCTGTGCAGTATCATCTCTTTCACTGAGACGGCCATTTCATCTTACCTCCCTTCTCCCCCCACTCTCCTTCGTCCCTTTTCACGTGGTCTGAATTCTGAATGACTTTATTATTGGCGGCTCTCACCCTATACTTGTGCCTGGGGTCTATATCTCCTTCTACCTTTAGACATATATACAGAAGTTTAAAGACGGCGGATATAGGCCTATACGCAAGTGACGATCTAATCAGAGAGATGGTCTGTATGCAGCTGGATGCCAACAACTGAATAATCGATAAGCCACAAATCTTGTACTATTGAATAATCAGCAATACCATAATAATACGTGTTTTACTTTCATCACGTCACCTGTTCTTTGTTCCCTTATGCAGAATACTTATTTGAATATGATGGCGTTGCCGTTATTCATCGCAATTATTGTCTTGGAACAACGTGGTCAATTTTTTCACAAATAAAATGAAATTCCATCTTCAGTTGGTTTCAAATGAGTTCGAGAGCTCCCCTAATCTCTATAGTAGTGATCTTTTATTCGCTCTCTTGACGGCCTTATCTTCGTCCGTAGCTTCTTTGTTTGGGCCTGTTTCTCTTCGAAATTCGCTGATTGTTCACCAGTACTTGGTTCGCGTCCTCGTTGTCTCGACTCGACCTGGGCTTGACCTGGACCCGACCCATGGGAAACTATGCTCTCTCGAGAACATCGAATACGTGTTAGCAGTTGAAACTCTCAATACATCAATCGTTATGCATTAAACATGCAGTTTGCAATGTTGACAGTTTTTCCAATATGCAACTTCACTATTCTCTCTAGATCCTGCGCTTTTCATTCTTGTTCAGGACATGTCAAACTATTGAATACATCACTCACTAATGCTATCACATATTTATGATTACATTTCAGTTAATTCACTGCATCACAATTGATTGAAATGAACAACAAATTCTCATATATTACATTGAAATTGATTCAAAATGAAATGATTATCATCACGATTAACTTGAAGAAAACTGAATCTAATGAAAATCGGTTATCGAATAAAAGCAATTTGTTAGTAAATGTGTTTTCATATTTTGTGATGCGAATGCTTCCAAATTGATTCCTTCAATTCCGTAATTATGTTGAATAGTTCACTACTGTTGTGATGTAGGTCTATCGTCCTTTAGTAGCTTGAGGTCACTTGTGTCCAATTGAATGAGATTTTGTGTTTGTTGGGGCCATTGGGTCATTTTGAACTATAGATCGTAGTCGTGAAATTGATCCATAATTCAGATCAACGACACCTATCCATTTATAGGTTCGGATATAGAAACATTAAAAAAAAGGTTGATTGTTTTCATGCGTGATTATATATTTGTGTAGTAGATATTGATCATGGTTAACATACTCAGTTAGATGAACTATTCTAGCATGATGTGTTCCTTTGATGATACGAAATTATAATTTTCGAAGTCCG
Source organism: Brachyptera putata (assembly GCA_907164805.1). NCBI lineage: Eukaryota > Metazoa > Arthropoda > Insecta > Plecoptera > Taeniopterygidae > Brachyptera > Brachyptera putata. Next base: position 40,526,462 of record OU015463.1, read on the forward strand.
ATCTATGTGATACAATTCTAGAGCGTAGCCAGGGCTAACAAGAATGTATATGGGGTTGGAATATTAGAGAGATGAATGTAAAGGAGGAGATCGATAGAGCGTGGAAACAATTTTTTGTGAAATGGTACATTGGAAACAACATAATGTAAGCAAAGTAGGCCCAAGACGAGGAGTATGTCCGCGAACACTATATGTATATCACAATAATTTGAGTTTCTTGATGAAATATACTTGGTTCAATAATTTCATAGAAAATTAGTATCGTCGTTCAAGTGTGTGTATGCAAATTATAGTTATTGCGGCGCAATGTTCCATACTGTACTCACGATATCACTTCTCTATTCCATATTCAAAAACTTCATGATAACTTTTATATATTTCATATAATTATAACTTCTTCATTTTCTCGACATATTTCTTGAAACTGAATGCTGAGCATTCACTCTTTTTTTTTCTCTTTTTGTAATATATTTCTATTTTCTACTCCTGTTTTTTCAACCCAAATAACTACCTTCATCTGCTATCAACATTTGGCAGCCAAACCGGTCAGAGTTCTTCTCCACATGTTTGGATTATTGCTGTGTCAACCGTAGGTTATATAATAAGGTCTTTGGCTGTGTCCCTCCGAAACAAATTCATTCATTTAAAGTCCGAGAGCCTATACATTCTTAACATACGCACACAAGCAGCATACTTCGATCCCCGTCTGTCACCACAACACATCAGGGGTTCACCTTGTACACCTGTGCGACTTCAGTCAAAATCCTTTTCCTGATGTCCGATGTACAGTAAACTGTTCCAATGACAAGTGCATATAGAGTGATTATCGATTAACGTACAGCTTCTTTTAGAACTCAAGAAACTTGACAGCAATTCAAGCTTCCTCATTACGGTCACGGATGGTGGCAGCGGTTGAATTGATAAAATCTTATTGGTTTGATGTCAGTCGGAATTATATGTACAACAACCAGTGTGGGGGGGGGGGTGATATTATACCATACAGGAAAAAGTTTCAAATTCATGCCTTTTTTATTTATATTTCCAAGTTTTGGGAGGCGGTAGTATTTCATGATTCACTCATTAATACTGAAAATTAGGTCGATCTAGACTTGTATATACAATTACACAGAAGAACACGAATTCATTCTATGAATGATTCGGGTGATACTCTCATCATAGTCTCTCATCATATAGATGGAAGTTATATTACATATTACAATATTCATATTACATTTTGTCGGATAAATGAAATCTGTAAAAATTAGTGAAAATTATGACAAATTCAAATTTAAAATTGAAACTCACAAATATTGAAACATACGCGTGATATCATGTTGAACAGTTGAACATCTCAGCAGCGGTATAACGATACAAATAATTGAAACCTCACCGAAATAGCTCACTTTGCGAACCATCCTGTGCCTTATATAAGTAATGTGTATTGAAGGTTATCTAATGACGTCATATTGTAGACCGATGACATCACGCAAAAAAAACACACATTGAAATTAGATGTGTTTATTTGACGCTGAGAATTCTATGGACGGGTATTATCCAACCAGTATACGGAGCGAGGCGTCTGGTGCGAGTAAAAATGATAGAGCTATTACATTATGTCGCTTATTTTTAAACATTCACTCTGCTCACATGTTTCATAAACGTGCAATATGTCTTTAAGAAAGGAACGAATGGCCTCATTGGTTCGGCCAGGTATTTGTTTGGCACAGTGATAGCCAATGAAACGCCAGTTAAGTCGGTAATAATTAATCTACCTTTTCGTCAATACGATTAAACAATTAATACCCTCATTTAACGTCGACGTTGGTCGGATTCTTTCAAAGCACCTGCAATAATAATGATCTGCATGGATAGCGGACAGATATCTGTCGAAGATTTAATGGAAGGGAGATTAAATGAGCATGCACATTTATTTTATAATGGTTGAATTCAAGCATAGAAACATCGATAACTATGAAAATAAATTTGCGAATAAACATAGCGTTTTTTCTTATTCTTGCTGTATTATATACTCTTACTGGTATTTTATTATAAATAAGTTATGATATATTTATTTTCTGTATGATGCCTATTTTCTACTGTGTATGAACAACGATCGGATGGGTAATTGCAATGGCAATTTGGCAGGAAAACAAGACACAGTTTGACTTAATAATATGAAACTTTCCTATTTTAGCAAGAGACAAGATTCTGTAATGGGACTGTCGTAGTGAACGTAATATTGCAAGATGTAAACTAAATGGGTTAATATAAATATCGCTGTGCTCTATTTACTAGTTAAAGCTTTTACCTAACAATTAGTGCCATCGAGTGATTATAAATTAGGAAACACGTTCAATTAGTTATCCGAATGGCATTCCTCTCTCTGTGTATCTCGCCACGAGATTTCTTGTTTGTTTGTTTGTTTGTACGTTTCAAGTAACATCTGTAAGGTATTGCGTATGAAATGTACATGAAGAAATATGACTTGCTTTTTGCCAGCCGAGAACATTTCCCGTGTGGAGCTGGGCGAGGAGCAGCGACACGAGGTTTACATTTAGAATTCACAAAACAGTTTCGCGTGACAACAGATTCGTGGAGCGTGTATGCAGCATCCACTGAGACTTTGAGAGGAGACCAACTAGCTTCACTTCAACTTCCAAGAGCAACCAGATTAATTTATTATTTCACATTTCGCTAGGTTTGTGTTGACAATCGTAGTCGCTGACACTAAGGCTCGAGATCGCATCATCACAACATTCGGTGCAATATTCGCCACACTTTCTTCATCACGCGTTTACCCACTGCTAGTAACACCGTTTCTCATGCAATGGAATCAGTTGATAACCAATACTGACAATGATGCATGTCAACATTTCTTGGCTCTGTTTTTGTATGTCCATTAAAACAGTGTTCATAAGTTGATTGACAGACGGATGTAATGTGATGGCTCTGTACTGGATATAAGACGTGTATCTGAGGCGGATGGGCATACGTAGAAATGACATATAGGCCTATGTTTCAAGTCCTCAGTAGTCGGTAGATACTTTGTGATTGTTGCATGTGCTCCTATAATATTCTAGCTATTTGATTGATTCAACTGTGAGCTAGATTACCATCATCAAAACCGTCTTGTCTTGCGTTTATCTATTTGACCACGAGCTGTATTCATCGGCTTATTTCTCTCTCTTTCCATCTTTCTCTGTTTCTCTCTTCTCTATCTATTTTTCTCTCCCTCAATCTCTGTCTGTATGTGCATCTTTCCTCTCTTTATCTTCGAGATTTTTTTTATCCTCCTAATGCGTCATCCTCTCCTGCCTCTCGTCTTAAACGTACGGTGTGTATCAAGAAGAGATTCCCAGTTCTATGAACAAACAACCTAATTTGAAATGCCCCCTCTTCCCCTCTCCACAATCCAAGTAACGCGTATCTCTGTGGTGTTGTATTATTATGATGTAGATATTTTATGAAATCCTTTGCTTCTGGCAACTGGAGACACTTTACAGTGTACCAACCAAAGAAGGGTGGTTGGGGGGTGTGAGGGTGTTGTTTCTTAAGTAAGCAACTTGTCAGATCTAAGTTGAAGGTACAAACACACTCGCAATAATGTTGAGTGTTGGTAAGTTAGCAGCATAGAGTATATATCAATTCATACGTCTATACGTAACATACCGTTGTTTCTCTCTTTTCGTCTTCAAATAATCAACATTATTCATTTGTAATTCCTTCAATGGCTGGTTTCTTTCTTGTTCCTCCGATTCATATTTTCGAGAATTCCATTCATGCTAAACTCATCATTATTGTAAACCGACTTTCCACATGCGGCTGGGATATTTGAGAATAGGTTCACCTTTAAACATTACTTATCGCCTTTCATTTGCCGTAATTTTACAAAGTGACAAATTGGTCATTGTTTGCAGCTAGTCTTGAAGGTGTTCGAATTAATTAGTTTCAATCATTCCTCCATCACTTATGGTATTGTCGAGTTGTGCCTTATGACAATAAAGGTACTTAGTGAAGGTACGCGGGAGGCAGGGAGGGAGGGAGGGTTTCCTGCCCTTTGCGGGTAATTTAATTATAATTAGAGGAACTGCATAGGCATTTTAGTTGGGAGCTTTGAAATTGAGCTTGAAGAGAGTAAATAAATCACAAGAGTAAATCCACCTGGCGTGTAGCTTGAGAAGAAGGAGAAACGAGCCCTCTTCCCACTTCCCTTTCTCGCTCGCTCGCTCGATATATTTCTCTCTCGTACTCGCTCTCTCCTCCACCTCCTCGCACCCTCAAAGTAGCTTAACATAAACAGCTACTTCTAAAATAATTACGCAGCCAGTTCTGTTCTTTGTGTAATAATACACAGAAAATACAAGGCAGGAAATTAACACAGCAACTACTAGACTAGAGGACGTGAATACACTAATTTCCACCTAAAATTCCTGTCAGTTACACTGACTTTCGTTCGTGACATTTTGAATAACCTAAGTAGAAACATTACCTATACAAGAAAACTGTTTCGAGTTGAAAACTTGTATACAATGCAACTTTGGTGACGGAATTTATTCATCCTGATTAACCTTCTTGTTGGAAATCCTTGAATAACTAACAAGAACTATAGAAATATTCGAGACTTGTTTCATCAAACGTTGGTGCTCGAATGTCATCATTGAATCAAGTACATTTTGATCAAATATCTATTGCGTCAATCCAATACTATGTAATGATATATTTATTCTTCCAATAATTGTGAATAATGCTTTCGTCCTAATTCTAACTGAACCTTTTTCCGTGTCTAAAAATCACATGTGTCCTACCCTAACGTGAGTTCTGTTGTGCGAATATGTTGTTGCATGCATGCCGTTTGACTGTTGTTCGACGAGCAAGCGAGGGTGCACGGGTTGTCACCAACGCTCAACTCGCCACGGTGCCGACTGTACACCACACGTTCGGCGCCAACAATTGGCAAATTGTGATAGAGGCGCCCTACAACGGCATGCAGCTGAACTCGGTCGAACCAGTAGATCGAGGACCAAAGTGCGCAATCTTACCCCCTACCCTCCCTCCATCAACACACCCCCGCACCCTCTTCCCAATTCAAGCCAAACCCCCTTATTTTTATTCTCTATGCCGCGTCCTCATTGCAACGGTGACCCTCGCATAGATGTCACCGCGCACAAGGCTCTCGTTCCGCTCTTGACACGCATCTTCCACCCAAATCTCAATAAGGCGTTCACTTGTTTCTATAATGCTATTATCTCGTTACTCTATAACGTATTCACACCCAAAAGTCAACGAAACAATCCAATCACTTACTGGACCACTCAAGAATACGAGATAGTGCGAACAATTATCTAACACAATATTTGAAATGATAATTCATTAGAGAATATAGTTTCCCGAATTTTTATTAGAACAATTTAACGTTTTCCATCATTTTCTTCTATAGTTTCGTATCGAACCGTATGACAGCTCCATCGACACCTGAATAACATGTTGGTTTAATTTTTGGTCGAGTACTAAAAAAATTCAGATTTTTAAAATCTAGCATTTCTTCTAAAGAAGTAGTTAAAATGGATATTGATATTTTGGGGGTAAGCTTCAAAGTATTTCCTATAAGTTTATTCCGTTTCATTGAGAGATCCTGAAATAAAAAAAGTCATACATGAACAAAACACGCATATGTTCCATCTGATGAGCTCGAGCTAAAGGTACGAATATTGTTCACTAGAGACTAGTTATTAGTTAATATCTCGGTGGATCGCGCATGGAGCAATCATTGCACACATAGGGGTCCTTATTGAAGGTTAAATAAGCCAGCAGTTAACATCTCACCGCGGGTACCGTCATGTGTTAGACAGCCTGATCCGTTAACTAGAGTATACAGTAGCCAGTTAAGCTAATCGACTCAATTAAGCCCAATTAACCTGAGTTGGATGAACCGAGTGAGAGTGTGAGAGAGGGAGGAAGGGAGAGAGAGAGAGAAAGAGAAAGAGAATCAGCAGCATTTATAGCGTCATCTTTAATTAACCACATGGCGAATTGTTCATTAACGACATTACCCTACAGGCCTAACACTACACGTAGCCAATTGACGTTTGTCTATTGTCTGCCGTCGTACTTGAATTTATAGTATTATTTTATTAAAGTTCAAGGTAGATACAACTTATATAGCATACATACGAGGTTCACAGTCTACTAAAGGTCTACGAGATCTCAATAAGTAACATGAATACCTTCTGCGTACTCCTCTGTAACCTGCGTTTGAATGACAATGTGTCTGCCTGCTAATGAGCACACCTCCGCGCACAGTTGGTGAAGAAACTAGCAATAAAATATACATATATTTAATTGGATTTATTTTTAATTCCGATAAATCCAGGTATGTTTCATTTTATGTATGCAGCCTTCATTTCTGTGCTGTCGACACATACATATAGGTAATTCTATCGCTAACGGTTGCAGTCTCCGTTGGGCGTGGGTTCGAATCCCGCAAAAGGCATGGGTTTTTGTGAAACGTCCTTTCGCCTATCATCACTTCATCGTTTGATTATCATCCGCTCATTCGTACCCCTGTATAACCTGGCTGTAGGTGGGGTCGTTGAGCAACATAATAAAAAGTATTGTATGTTATCTGTATGATTATCTGGCTGACCGTCTCAAATAATATCACGCCCCGAGTCTTTGAAGTGAGGTTGAGTCATTGCGTTGTTTTACTCGTAATGTTCTCTTTCAAACGATTTAGTCCCAGCTTTAGTATAAAACTAGGAACATCCGACAATCATGATACATCTGATGCAAATTTGTATTTTTCATATTGAAAAGGCATAGTTTCAACACCTCTGTTAGAAGGATAGATATAGGTTTACCATTGACGCGGGTATCTCGTGGCCGCAACATAATAACATAGTGGGTGAGAAATGATATCTCCTTTGTAAGTCTAAAAAGTAAATGAGCGGTAAATGTTGAAGGAAACCTCATTGTTATGAGGTATCTCTCTCTTTTGACAATTCCACCCTACACGTATAGCTACAGCGTGGATGTACGGTGATATGCGGGCGCGCGGTCGAGGTCTGTACGGCTGTAACGCAGGCAGGCTATAGCGCGGGCGGAAACTGGTGCGTGCCTCACCGGACGGGGACTGCCAGAAATGTCATAACGTTCTGCTACCCTGTGATGTCCCGGTTCTGTCCCCGTGTAGCGCGGGTTACGAACCTGCTCACTTCCGGGGGAAGAGTTATTCGTGCACGTATACCTACTACCTGCTTGCCTTTCTCAACTTTCAGCATGACACTTATATTCTGGCTCTTTATTATATCTAACTATGTTCCATCAAATTTAGTATTATCTGCGTATTTATTGTCTTTCCAGAATATTGGTTTTATAAGTGTTTGATTCATATTACATTCAGGTTAGAGGGATAATCAATGAATCTATGATCTTGCGTTTCCTCTGATTCTCCTTGTAGCCACAGAAAATAACCGTAAATAATTCTCTACATATATCTCATAAGAATTCTTCATTATACTATGAATTAATGAGTTGAAAAATATTTATTAAACATGGAAGAAAAAGTCGATCATCATAAATTCGTTTTTATTTTTATTTCACAAACATCATATAACTTCTAGTCACAGAATGTCAAGTGAAAGTTAAAATTAGAAATGTACACATTTGTTCTTTGTAAGTAAAACACACACTAGCAATGATCTAGTGCACGCGGTCTGACAGGTTCTTCGATTGTGTTGTTCTTGAAGCGTGTAATTCATATTACCTTTGATAAATGGTGTCCAGGTCTGTTAATTCGATAAGCCAGCTTGGTCTGTGATTGCCACCCCACCAGCTCTTGAGTTATCTCTCGAGGTCGGCAAAGGCGGAGTGAGGGGGGGGGGGCAGACTTTCCACACCGGACAGATGAGTTAAGGTGTTTGGTCCACCCTCCAGCGAGCGCGCGTATCATTACTGGCAGCGGCGCATCATTCAGATGAAATAGCTCCGTTCCTCACGCTGGGTGACTTGGATATACCGTGACAAATCGCTTCCAGCAATGCGTTGGCATTTTACCAACGATTGAATGTAAGAAAGTATCGTAGTGCACACGTTTAATTAGATAAGTATCTGTGAATGTACTGTTGCGCTCATATAAAGTGTTTGATCAGGCTACATCAAGATGCATTCCAAAGAGAATGTAGGCCTACTTTACGTAGACCTACAATAAAACTTGGAAACAATTTGTAGGTCTATATAATCATTCCATACGAATAGTATTTAGAAAAAATGATGGTTGAATGTTCCTCGATTTTTTTATAATTTTTTCCATCAAGAACAAAATCTTGACATGAAGTTATTGTTACCGGTACTCAAAGAAGACAAATGATGAAAGTTTATATGATGAGGATGACTATTGTTTGCGTGACGACCCCACCAACAGCTAGGTTATACGGGGGTACGAATGCGCTGGTGATTATGAAACTATGAAGTGATGATGAGTGAAAGGGCGTTCACAAAAACCCGTGCCTTATGCGGGATTCGAACCCACGCCCAACGGTGACTTCAGTGTCTGAAGCGTGCCAACTGAGCCAACGAAGGCGGTAAAGTTCAAATGAATTGTAGTTTCAATGTAAGGGTAAACCATTTCATGTGACTGCAAGTGTACAGAGTGAACTATAATCGCTAATTTTCTACGTTATATATTACGATATTCCTGTTTATTGAACAGACCGATAAATGATTCATGTTCTAAATATCGTGCGCACGTGATTGGAATATTCACCTACTCTTTTTTGTTCTAACAGAAAATGGGTTGATAATTCGGTAGTTTTTTATATTATGATATCGTTTTGAGAAGAAAACGGCTCGCTTGCTTCATTCGCGCGTGATAGCGAGATTTTTATTTTTTTGCAAAGAATACGCGATATTTTAATGACAGTATCACAAGCAAACAGATAAGCGATATGTACAAAATTATCATCATGTAGAGTTGAAAAACGTATTTTGTGAACGCCACATTTCGGATTTATATGAAAATTGACGTAAATTGAATAAGAACAATTCCTGGCACACGTTGTAGCCCCATGTTTCGCTCTTTTTTGCTCGTTCTGCAAAACTGTAGGCCTACACACTTTCAATCACAGCATAATTTGAGCAAATTTGTCCATTATTTCGTGGTGCAAATAATCTTCGGCATGCGCATGACATCTCCATAGGTCAGCCCATTTCGAAAAATTGAAAAAACATATTTTCTAGTAAAGCTATATAATTATGCAAAATGTACATAGTCAGGTGTTATCCCATTATTATTCCAATATGCTCACTTTATTAGTTAGTGGAAGCTGAAAACATAATTATGCATGCATTTATGCATCAAATACTAACAGGGCTGATGAAAATTATTGCTCTGCTAATATTGATGACTACACTCTTGACGGCAGATGAAGCCAATCATGTAAACACAATCACGAGCTAATAATGGGGAAGGCTCTCATTCGCCCCGCAGTGACATTTTTGAAATCGAAAGGAATTGAAAGTGATTATATAGGTATGCACAAATTACGTATGATCCAAGAAGTGTTATTCTGTAATAATTTGTTACTGATGATTTGGGATAAAACATTCAGTGATGCATTAGGTACGTCCTGGACCGTCTCTGCATACCTTGTGCGTGCCTATGCAAATAAGCCCTCATTTTATAAGCGAATAGTCATCTGACCTACTCTACGGCTATCTCAATTCTTATTTATTCCAATTTGAATTTCCAGTGAATGCCGGAATATAGATTGGCGTGAGATTACGGACCAAGTAGCCTGCATCGAAGACGTGTTATTCCGCAAGGTGAGGTGGATAGATAGGTGTAGCAGAACAGGCAGCCTGTTTGTTGGCTGGAAGCCCGCAGTAGGGTTACGCCTCAGTTCGAGCGCGAACTCGGGAGTCACAGACACAGCGGTGGACTATAGCATTAAATTGAGAAGATATTAGGGGGCCCATATATAAGATTAAGATATGATGCTTAACTGTCTTCTTCCCCTCCCTACCCTCTTCCTTCCTCATCCACTCTTTCAAGTCGCAACAAAACACAGCTAAGATTTCTACTTTCCATAGTTCGTTACGTTTACGTCTTGATACGGTTTAAGCTCAATTTAATGGCGATCGCACGATTCTCATAGAATATACGTTCCACTACGTTTGAAACACTAATTTTAAGATTAGGAAGTTTATTCTAAGTTTAGGAAGTGAACTTGTTTATGGTTGTACAGGGACGAAGCGCCTTGCCAGCCATGCTCTCACGCTAGCTCCAGCTTGCTTCACAATAGGCCAATAAGGGAAAACTTTCTTTCCAACAGTGAAAGTTGATCGAGTGGCAAATTTGTTTTTCTATGTTAATGGTTTGAATTTTAATTAATTTTTAACAGTGCCCATGAGGTGTATGGACGAAACGCCACGTCTTCCCTCCTTATTTTGCATTTATAAGATGTATAAAGTTCCTTCCAGTTTCATACTACATATTTCACGCATCTATGTGTGTACCCGTTATGTATAGCCGAGATGCATGTTATTATTAGATGATCGTAGCGCAAGTTCATGTCACGTATATAAATAAATTTAAACTAGATTTTAGTTATTTGTGATTTCTCAGTAGAACAAAAAAAAAACGTCAAACGGCCCTCCGTTTGGTTCAGACAGTTGAGGACTGCTTTAGCATATACAGCCAAGCGGGCGCGGGTTCAAGTCCCGCTGTAGGCATATTTTTTTGCAAACGTATTTTCACCAATCATCACATCATCGTTTCATCATCACCCGCTAATTCGTACCCCCATTCAATCTATACGTTGGTGAAGTTGTTGAGCACCATTCAACTTAATATATTATCTACATTATTTGCTCCGTGTTAGGGAACTTGTTGGGTATTTTCGCACTCCTTTGTGGGAACTTGTTCTCAGTGGGACGTGTTAGTTATGTCACCTTGTTTGCGATCTAGCTGCAATTCCTCAGGCAGTGCAGACAGATTTAGCGCTGAGAATTGTTCCTTTGTTGTTTACCTTTGATACAAATCAGTGATCCGGTAAAGATGACCTGTCGTAAATCGAAATGGTCTCGAAGAACTATATGGTTGTCAGACTGACTGGTCGGGGCATCTAAGCCACGAATATGTTGTGTTTTCGCTTTGAACGCATACGATCAAAATTATCGATTATAAGTAATTTCTTATTGCATCCTCAGTCAATCCATTTAATCTTCTCTTTATCGAATGATGAGTGTGATTTAATATTAAAACCAATCATCTATTGTGTTAATCGTCATTATACAGTTTTTGAAATTGGAGATTTCGCTGCCGGTTTCACACGGGATGGTTTTTTAGTTGGTATTTAAATATGGAACTATCTGCAGAATAATATCAAATTCACGCAACAACGTGGAGAAATGAATTGGTATGAAAATTTGAGAATCAATATATTTCTATCTCTCGTAATTTGATAGTTGGCCCTGTATTATATAAGCAGTTCTAGCTTGAAATGGTGTGGTCTGACAAGCGACTCCAAAGCTGCTACTCGTATAACATTGTGTGACATGCACGTCTTTCTCAAAACTTTTGGAATATCTTTTGTTTGTTGAGAATAATTATATTGTCACATTTTATCCGTGCACAACTGTATGCACACAAAATGCATGAATGCATTTTGTGTTGTCAGCATTGTAAATTATTGTACTTGTCATAGAATGTACTTGTCATAGTCATAGAATATTTTTTGAATGTGAATTATTGCGTATACTTCTCAAGTGATCACAGATCAAATAATTTCTCAGTAAATTTACATGATATCAAAAAGCGAGTATAGCCTACACATTTAGAATATTGAAATGATGAAAATTCCTTGACAGAAAAAATATTGTATTGTGAATAATTTTTTCCAAGAGGTATTTGATACCATATTATATTTATTCTAGTTCTATTGAAGATGCCAGTTTATCAAAGGAGCTGATGATACGTATGGAAATTGTAAATTTCTCTGTGAAAATTCGATCTCAATTCAATGAAGCATGTTGTAACTTTCAACTGCTCACGTGATCATGCAAAAACTCTCATTCATTAGATGACAGTCTACACATAATAGTGCTGTAAATGTACATAGATGGCAAAGTCATAATTTCAGATTTTTGTGTAAAGTGTGCGACACTCGACAAGAATCTTTGTATTGTACACTTATTGTGCAGGGGATTAACATTATTTGTAATTGACGTGCAATTTTCCACGGTAAATAATACTGTCACACAGTATATATATATATATATATATATATATATATATATATATATATATATATATATATATATATATATATATATATATATATTATATATATGTATATATATATAATATATATATTATAATATAATATATATATATATATATAATATATATATATATATATATATATATATTATATAATATATATATATATATATATATATATATATTAATATATATATAATATATATATATATATATATATATATATATATATATATAATATATATATATATATATATATATATATATATATATATATATATATATATATATATAGTCACAGTCCATATATAGACTGTGATCATAGAGGATAGGGTATGGTCAGATGCAAACATTTATCTTGAAAAAACAGTTTAGTCCGATCTTATTTCATACGATAACCTGTTAGTTCACGAAATACTTTTGCAACTGACCGTATGTGATCGTCGCAGGTCTCAAGACCGGCATATAACATCGTATGCATGCGTAAAAATTATGCCGATGTACTAAGACCGTCCTCGCCCTTTCCAGCGCACATATTAAGTCATATAGAAGAATGCAATGTTTATACATAGGCTCACTCAAGAGATGAAATAACGACTATCCGTTGTTCCACTTGCGCTTTTACAAATGGTTTGGAATAGTCGGAGGTTTTTTCAAATAATAAAAAGCGAAAGCTAGGAATTCTTGACAATTGTTACGGTGTTAAATTGCTTTTTATTGTCGCATCCGGGTTGAAGGAAAAAATGTGAAAGTGGAACTGTTCCTATTTTACGAGAACATCCCTTTTATATATCTTTATCGCACTGTTTTTCTTCTCTTATTGTAAGGGGGAGGGGGGGGGGGGTGCGAGGGTGGTTAGCAATTGTTGGAGATCAAAGACACTCCTGCGTGCGTGCGTAGTACAGTCAAACTGTTAGCTCGGTGGTCTTCTGCGATTTAACTACCAGACCGAGATATTTATGAGTTTTACTGTGCGTCGTCGTTGTCTTGAGGAATATGCTAGAATAATAATAATGGTAATATTATTATTATTATTACCATTCTTCTCAACGTCAGTGTTTCCATTTTCATTTGTTGAATTATTATTTGTAAGTTTTATCGATTTCTGTACTTGGAAAGTGGAAAATTTTGTACACCTCATTCATTTTTTCAAAATACTAAACATTTCTAGTAGGCCTATAGGTATGTGAATAATTCTTTCTTCTTCTGTTACTTTGTGAAAGAGAAGTACAATATCATAAACATTTTGCGTGGTGTGACTTGAATGGGATGAATCGGTCTAAATAGATAAGACTATAGTTGTGGGCTGTAGTAGTTTCGTCCAGTGGCGTAGCCAAGTTTCGCAGCTTAGCTAAGCATTTTTGGGGGCACCAAAACATGTTAATTCGGCGGAGGGGGGGGGGGGGAGATATCATATTGTTTCAAATTGATCGGGGGTTCGTTTTCTCGGTGTTCCATCGTTTTTGGATGGTTTTAATATTTGTAACCATAATACTAAATTTAGTGAACAGAATATTCTATCGCGTACAAACGACTCAAATTTGGACGATCAGCGACGCTACAAAAGTCGGACCATGATTGCGGGTGGGGGTGAGGGGAAGTAAGGTGTGAGGTCCTCTCTCCAACTCGCAGGAAATGTTCTGAAAAATCGTATATTTCTCCATAGGCCTATATTATTTTGCTAGTTGAGGACTTCATTCAAGTTGTATTTTGCGATACTATTAGGGGTCTATAGTCTTAAGCGTGAACGAAGATCATTTTTTCAAAACCGCATCAAATAAGTACATTGCTGTTAAATTACATTGGAACTTTTACCTCCCACCCAGCCCCTCAGGGAATTTACCAAATATTTCATTGTTTCTATATATTCCGTTAGTTCAAAAAGAATTTTTCATTTCTGAGTCTCCAATTCTCAAGTCATGAGTATTGTCAATGTTAGTAAGAGTCTGAAGTACATTTTTCATTTTTCATTCATAGAAGCGCCTCTTGCCGTGCGTTGCTCTTGCTCTGTCTTGTATGTGACCGTATGTGGTAGCTGACATTGTGAGCCAGACATTGCATTGTGCAATGTCAGCATTGTGACATTGTGAGGCTCGAGCCCCTCTCACCCCTGGCTACGCCACTGGTTTAGTCCTGTAGTCTGAATGATCAGTATGACGCTGTTAATGTTACAGGCATGGCTAATCGACTATTATTGCTATTATTCGACCAGTGCTCAGGCGTTGATGCGATCTATCAAAGACTCGACTGTACCCGGCTTCTGTGCTCTGCACGGTACTGGGGGGCGGAGAGGGGTGGGGGAGGGATTGCAGGGGGTTGAAAAAACCAGCATACATTGTTAATGTACGTAGACTACGTGTTTATTCCGTTACGAAGCTATTTATAGCAACTCTTTGACATAAATATAGACGGTTAAAATGAATACGTAAATCTGTATGTTTTATACAATGATGGGTTATTTCTATACTTCTAACGTGAACACTAATTAAGGGCCATTGTTTTTCAATTCACGTACTCTAGTTTTGAGTATAATGTGCCTACATACCGTGTTATGCGTGGTACAAGAGGCATGTGTTATCAGTTGTTATTAGTCACCATGGGAGTACACAACAGCCAACAGCACGACAATTGTATACTTGGCATCAAAAAGCCAACCGCATGTCTTCTTAGTGTCCATTTTGATATATCTAGTGTACTAGGTGTTTACAAGTACCTTAGTGTTCTCTATGCCCTTTGTTCTCCAGGTCCTTTTGTTCTCTAGACCATTGGTGTTTACTAGTTAGTCCCTTAGTGTTTTCTAGGTCCTTGGTGTTCTCTATAGGGCCTCGGGTGTTCTCTAGGACCTCAGTGCTCTGCTTAGTGATCCTGTGGTGCAGAGTTCAAATATTAGCACCATTGTTTATTCGTTTCTTCCTTACGCCCGAACGGGAAAATCAAGCCTAGAATTGTACCACCCATTCCCATAAGATACAAGAATTGCTATTATAGATCTTCATTTTTCATTATTATTTTTCATTGGAAAAATATATCATTGCAGATGAAGAAAACAACTACTATCATTTATGAAAATTGAAAACTTCTTGATTCCTAATGGATATCAATTAATTTGACATGCTTCGAGATGGACGATGTTCTCTTGTTATTGTTCTCTACTCCTCACAATTCTCACATCGCCATAACGTTATATTTGTATGTGATTAGACCCACAAGGAAATGTTGGAAGAGTATGGGAAATGAATCGTTACGTCATTTCCTCGCAAGAAGCCTTCACTTTACTTTCTCTTTCTTAATCTCTTGCACTTTCTCTCTCTCTTTTCCTCTCTCTCTCGCCCCTATTCTAATTATTTGCATGTTATCAATACTCATAAATTGGCTCGCTCAACACATTTGAAACAAGGGCACAAATGTTTCGGGAACGTTTTTCATTTCAACGTAAATTTCAATAATACCTTCCTATTGCCGTTTCAATTGATTACATTTTCCCGGTTGTTGGTGTTCTGTCGATGTGTGTGTGTGTGTGTGTGTAAGCGCATGGATTCGTTCTCTTATTCACTCGCACTTGGAATAATATAAGGAATTTACACTTTCTTTGGTGTTTTTCTTTTTTTTTTCAATCTCCGATGTGTTGTTAACGGTTTCAAAATGAATCGCAGACGTTGAAAGTCATTTTCTATGTCTACGACGCTTCCTCTCCGATGGCACATGGGAATTCAATTGAAATTGCTTTGCGAATACGCGCGGGTTTGCCTGCCTGCCTGCCTGTACGGGGATACGGCTCGATTCACTGATATATGTGACAAATAAGGCACGCAGAATTAGTTGCTTCATTTCCGTACGTCTGCATGTTGTAAATGTTGTGATAGAGCCTAGAATAACGTTTGATTTCTCTTCTCTCTCTCTACTCTCTCGCACCATTTTCTAGTTTTTATGTGTTTTCAAATGTTCCGTATATTGACATTTACCGGTTATTTGAATTCTGTCGCGAGTTCTCCCTCGACACGTATATACAAGCTATACACATGGACCATTCTCACATACAATATCATGCTGTACCTTGACTCGACAGCACTTTTATAGGCCCAAGGAACACAATTTATTCTACTCTATTATATATTATATTGGATTTTGTTTCTCTTCGGCTGATGTGAATACGATGTTGTCAAAGCAGTTAGAGGTGAATCTTTGAAATCACTAGTCTGTCGGAACCGAATGTTTCTGGTGGAGGTGCCGGGTCTGGGAATTTCAAAAAGCTCGATTAATAATATTCTCGATAAGAACATTTATAACCCTTGACACATAACCCACTTACACATTTTTCACTGTCAAGTATTAAATCTTTTGTTTTATTATTGAGGTAATATGAAAGATGAAGTGCAGCATCTTATTATTCTGAATGTTATATTTGAACAGTACAAATATTATACTTTATCAGCCACCCTGTGATTATATTGAGCTACTATTCTTCATCGTACATGTATGTACTCAAGACGCCTATGTACACGTCATTTTACCATCCCCTTGCGCTATAGATTAAACTCCTAACTCTACATCTCTCTCTCTCTCTCTCTCTCTCTCTCTCTCTCTCTCTCTCTCTCACACACACACACACACACACACACACACACCGTGTACTAGAGGTCTGCAAAGCCAATTGAGATTTGTCTGCTAATGGCATATTACATTGTTACCTCCACCCTTACTCCATCTATTCTTATTCAACCGACACTCGAGCACCAACTACACGGAGAAATCACCGTCGTATCTCTCACGAAGCGTATTACCTCTTTCATAAACATTTACCTTTCGAACCCATCTTTCGAACAAATCTTCATGAGCTATTGCTTGAGAGAAAACAAATATCTCACTTGGACTTTTTTCATTTCAGTGGACATGTTTCCATCATTCGAAAAGTGTTTCAATTGGCAGGGCCTTTAAAATTGTATATTTCAACGAGTCGATCCATTTAGAATGACGGAAAACAAAGCAGTGAATTCATGCACTATAGCGTCGATTTCACTCATCTTATGTCGGGAGTTCAACTTTAATATCTATTCAGGCTGAATTAACTGATTATTACACCACTGGTCATTTCTAGTGTCAAGTGTGACGTGTATAAAGAAGCTGACATGGTGGTAGGAAGGAGTCAGGTCAGCGTCCGTCCGCTGACTGGTATGAGAGACGCTATTGTGCCTTCCACAGCTCGTGGCCTGTTATCAAAGTAGTGGCTTATTGGGGGTAAGACGCTATGATGGGGATGCCACGTTATTGTATCGGATAAAGTGTGGAGTTAGGAAGGGTAGTTGATACGTGGGTGGGGTGAACGGGGGGGGGGGGGGGGGGGGGGGGGGGCAGGTTAGAGGGGGGAAGCAAGCCGAGACTGAGAAAGCACTTTACTGTATTGAGTTGGGTCGCGGTTTTCTGCCTGTTTTCTTGTTACTGATAGATAGATAGACAAAGAGAGAGAGAGATAGTGTGTGTACAGCGTATGTGAGAGAGAGAGAGAGAGAGAGAGAGAGAGAGAGAGAGAGAGAGAGAGAGAGAGAGAGAGAGAGAGAAGATAAAAAGAGGCCACACGCACATATACACGTACTCACACATACTCTAGCACATATAAGAGGAGCAGTGTGCTAGAAATGAAGTGAATGGTGGGTTGAAATGAATGAACGAATGGTATAGGTGTGTGTGTGTGAACGACAGAGGCGAGAATAAGGAGCCAAGGATCTGCACAATTTTTGTGGTGAATGAAAGATGAGTAACTATTGCACTATTGCAACTCGGTACGTCGTGAACCATAGTACACGCACCCCCACCACTCCCGTCAGGTTTATTCCTCAGCTTTACATTAGACAAATGGCAATCATCTTCACCAGGCCGCGACTTGACAATCCTTTGATAGGCCACAACGCGGGCGCAACACTTGCTTCAATTGTTGCAAAATAAATGGTAGAAAATTACTTTTTCTCTGAAGAATATGCAGTCTTAACTTCTTACAGAAACGAAATGATCTAACAGACTAAAACCAAACTCAACTAACGCTAACCATAATTATAGCTTATGTGCCCAACCTATACCACGGAATAGTATAACTCTTACGACAATATTACTCCCAAATTCAATTTGGTATTTCAGTAAACAAATCAGGATGTTGGAACATTATCAAAAACATTATATTCATGAGAACAAAATATTTGAGTACATTGAGATTTGAACTGGCGAGCTTTGAATCCAAAATCGAACGCGCTCACCTCAACAACATAATTTGATTGATCTATATCAGTCGATCTTGGCAAGAAATGCGAGAAAAGTGAGCAGTGTGTTGAGGCCGCTGTGATACTACCTTCCTAGTGGCTGTGCCCCTCGTGTCCGAACTCCAGTCACTCAGTATCATCAAAAGGTTTACACAGTAGCGACACAGAATCAGAGGATAGAAGTAGTAGAAAGTGGAAAGGAGGAGGGGTTTTCCCTTATAGATGGTTCTCCTAATTATGTCATTTCGCTGAAGAAGACCAGCGATCCCAATATAAATTGAAAACTGAAGAGTGCGTGTTGCTTACTGTTTGTTATTCAGTCATAGTCAATGATGCTTGAATTCCGGAAATATGTAATTTTCTAAGTTTCGTGAAGTGTTTCATGAAATACACGGAAACGTTTTGAATTTTTTATATTTATAACCATGTTTACATCAACAACCTGTAAATTTTTAGTAATTTCCAGGTCCACAAATTCCTCTCCAGCTTCACAGGAATTGATGTAGGCCTGCACTATCACAACTCAATGTGTATCGCACTACCGTTGTCGTTATTCTGTGCCAACTACCAAGTAATAGTGTGGTTATATTCGTCAGGTTTTTTCTTGTCTCAAGTGAGCCGAAGTACAAAATATGGAAAGTGCATCATTTACTTCACTCCATTTTTAGTGTTATCTAGCTGGTAGTAGTACATCAATCCAGAGAAATACTGTTGAAGTGAACACATTTCATTAATTCAGGAAATTCAAGCTTCACCATGAAAAGTTTCAAAAGTTTCGGAAATTTTCGATAAGCTTCAGAATGAAAAGTTTTAGTCAGCATCACTAGTCGTAGTAACTGGTTCCACTTGTTTGTAGCAAGCTATCAGATATATATATATACATATATAAATATATATATATATATATATATATATATATATATATATATATATATATATATATATATATATATATATATATATATATATACAATCCTGAAAAATACAGATAGTTTGAAAGCATTTCGTAAATTAAATCCCTTCTGTTTGTTTTGAATAACAGAAGATAAAGAATCTTGATTTGCCCATTCTTTACTTTACATGGACGTCTTATAATCGGAACTGATTCAATTTATTTGAGTATGTATTCGAATGTTCGACAGATTCGATTCCTTTGATACAAACAACACTTTCTCTCTTTGCAGCTGATTCCTAACTGAATTTTAATTCTTTCCAAAGCCCCGATCTTTATACAAATGAAAACATGTATAGTCTGGTTTTCTATCACAGCGGTATATAACTATTCCGATTAGTTTCGTGATGAAGATATGAGAACGGGAATTCTTCAGCACTGCTCGTGGTAGAGATCAAGTAATGGTAAAGCAATTATGCTCGTAGTTTCAACAAATAGGCCTACATCGCATCGAATGTATGAGCCATGATATAATAATAATGACATGAAAGAAGACGGACAGAACTTTCGTGTGCATTGCCACGAGCATTCTCGACGCACGTTTCAATAAGGTAGCCCACAATCAGTTTTGTAGATCTCGGTGTTATTTGAACAAAACAGTGTTTCAATGGTTTATTTGTATCCATATGGATGGGTTTAACGACGCACTTCAGTGATAACTAAGATCTATTGGCGTCGAGTGAATGATTGATGAGATAATGCGATGAATGTTTTCCAGGTATAATGTGGAGGATAGAGGGAAGGAGGCGGTAATGGCCAATATGTAGGAACTATTCCGGTATTGACCTATGACTATACAGAAGAAAATCACGAAATCTTCGTGAAAATAGATCGATCCGAGGCCCGATCTACCCAAACGTGTTACCATTGAGCTACCAGTGCTGGTTTCTGTCGTCACTAGTAGTAGTATAATATTAATATGTGAACACAAACATCCAGATGGCTCTTTTGTGCGTCGATGGGTTGGTGTGATCAGTTTCAAGATGTAGTCTGATCATAGGCGAAATATATACTATTAAGACTTTTCTCTCTAATGGCTACACAAGAATACATCTCCGTGCACACCTCCACTCTCCTCGCCTCCGTCTGCAATATTACCCATGTTCGCCTCTGAAGGAACTGCCCTGGTGACTGCTCGGTAGCGACACAATCCAGCACGCCTGTAGCGCAAGTGTGTGCATTTAGGAACCACAGGTGTTACAGGTAAAAGGGTTATAAAAGAGTGGTGATAAAGTGGTGGAGGTAACAAGTGGGGGGCAGTTTCATTTCATTATTGCGTGACATGTCTTGGTAGTATAACATTCGTCTATTGTCTGACATTCAAACAGCTGTAATTCTGCTGTTGGAGTGTGTCACGTGATGATTTTGATATGATTGATTCAGTTATACGTCATCGTCCTCTGAAACTTCCTTTCTGTAATCGATTGGTCACTTGAAGTCAACGAAATGGGAATGAGTTGTGTTGTAGGGCGGTGTGCCGGGGTGGGGGTGGTGGAGGGGGAGGGGGAGGCGGGTATAAAGGGTGAGGAGAAGAGTTTTAATTTAATTTGTGCCTAGGTTGGCAGTGGATAAATGAGACATTGATGCGTGAAATGTGAAATCATGTGCAATAACAAATGACAAACGCATGCATGCGACCCGAATGCTATGCGTGCGTTACCCAGCTCACTTCTCAACGATTTCTATCCGGTTCGACGAATTGTCACTTCCGGTTCGTACAGAGATTTTTTGTGTGTTGTTAGGGTTAGTGTAGTACAATCACATTCAATAAATGCACTCTTTTTCACTCCCCCTCCATTATCACCTCCTTCCACTCTCTCTCGGCCAGTTCTCATCCACTCTCTGAAATATTTCCATTCCTTGTTGATAATCATACGGAAAATATGAGTGTGAACGTGAAGTAGAGTGGAATTTCTTTTATAACATTATCTCTGTCAGATATGTGATACCATGACACTGTAACTACCGTGTCGCTGAACCGGATAGTGTCACAGTTGCGGCAGTGGACTCGACAGGGTTGCAGAAGAGCGGGATTCTATTCCCGACAAGGTGGACTGATGGGACGATAGACTATAGTCGTGGTGGTCAAGGTGAACTGTTAGGACAGAGATTGGACGTAGTGTTTGTGTTTGGATTCACCTTCTGCTCTTGCAATTATTGATTCATTAGTTGTGATGGAATAACAAGATGTCGATCAGGTTTGTTTATATCCACGAGAAATGGAGGTGCGAATCACCCTTGCGCGATTGGTAAAAGGGAGACAGTCAATATGTGCCTTCTTCTTTCGTGAATAAATGCCTAGTCTAGCAACTCTTGTTGGAAATCTTACATTTTTATTTCATGTACAAAGTGATGAAATTCTTCAATTCGAAAAACAATTAATATAAATTGAAATACAGTCTTGTGTAACTAAGTCATCTATTTTCCTGCAACAAAATAATTCAATCTCATTGTTTCCAAGCATTCACGATACCAGGATTGAATTCACTTGATAACGTCATTCCTCTTTTTTCGCGTGATAGATTTGTGTGGATCACCATGTGCCTGATGCTGTATGAGCAGAGTTGAATCATCATGTGCTGCCTTCTCAAGTTTACTGCTCCTGTATTCGATTGATTGTCACACATCCGACCAAATATTACGACAAGTGACTGAAAAGAGTGAGAGAGAAAGAGAGAGAGAGAACACGTTAGCTTTTTACTCAACAGAGAGTTGCTGTAATATCGTATAATACGAGTTGTCAGCATCGGAGTCTGATGTGCGGAATTAATTTCATTTGGTTTTCCGTCTATCGGCCCAGCTCATGTGTGTATAGGGTCTGGCTTTTGAGGGGTGGGTGGGATGTTCCAGGGGGCAGGACGGTAACATGTCAGCAACATTGCTACATATTCCACCCCCCATTACATTATTGGATTAGTACTAATGTATATATCTTTCCACCACTGTATACATATATCCAGAGATGATATGATTACGCTTGGTACCGTATTCCGAGTATTCGAACATTTCCGCTAGAGAACTCATTCAATTAGACAGGTCATACGATTATAAACCGAGAAAAAAATGCTGAAATAATAAAACAAACTGGTTATTTTATATTCAGGTATAATTATCAACATTAATCATATTTCATTTCCATATGTATTTTTTTATACTAAAGTGTATTATTTTATGCTTTTTTCCAAATGAAGCTTGAACTGTGGCTAGTGTTTGTGCATGTATAGAAGTCATATTATTATTGGCTGAACTTAGTATTTATTGAGCATTAAACAGGATAACGCTGTAATAAGTGTGCTTGCTTGATGAAGGGGTAAACTGTGAACTCTGATCATTCCAAGATACCATCAACTCATATGTG
Organism: Brachyptera putata; assembly: GCA_907164805.1. Classification (NCBI taxonomy): domain Eukaryota; kingdom Metazoa; phylum Arthropoda; class Insecta; order Plecoptera; family Taeniopterygidae; genus Brachyptera; species Brachyptera putata. Next base: position 40,549,297 of record OU015463.1, read on the forward strand.
TGTGTAAGCTTCTCAATGTCGAAGTTGTTATAGTTATTTCTTTTAGTGACGTCTTATTGAGAAAATGTTTCTGTTTCTCAAAACAAAAAAGGTTATTAATAATTGCCAGATTATTGCAAAACACTCTCTTGTAGTTGATACAGATAGGCCTACTATATGATGAAAGAATAAAGTTGATCAAAATTTAAAATAGACCGAAGAAAAAACGGATACAATAATTGATTTCGAAAAGAAAAGTGAGTGTTGTCTGTACATACATTTTGGTAAGCTCAGTATGAATTATGGAAGACAAGTAAAGAAATAATTGAAACAAATGTATTGATATGGAGTGATGGAAGTCGAAACGGTAGTACATTACCATCCTCTTGTAGCAAGTTTCCTCTGAACTAGATAACAAATAGATGATACTTTCATCGCCCCCCCCCCACTCCCTTATTCTCGTTCTCTATTCCACTGGACAAGCTTATAATATTATTATGACATGGTCTACTAAATTACATTTCTCGACGTGGGGATTAAACTTGAACGAAGCGAGACAGAGACAATATACTAATGAAATCCTTCAGTAATAAGAAAGAGCGGAGGGAGGGTGGGGAGGGGGCAGTCACGGGTTATAGGCCCAACCATCTCATTGACTGCTACTTACAATTATTTTTACAGGCTTAAGTTCTTTGTGGGTAGTAACTTGTCTCATTAGGAGTGTGCCGTTCATTTGTCTGTGTGGCGTCTTCTGTTGCCAGCCAGTGTACCGTGGGTTAATGTGATGTCGCGGGCGACACGGCGCCTCCACCATACAACAAGCCGAGGATATCTCTGATTAATCGTATTCTTTCACAACACAAATTGTACCAAATCCACTCCTCTATTATGCATTACAGCGTGTGATCCTCCTCCAACACACTCACCCGTAAAATGTTGTTCTGTAGTTATTGATTCTTCAGTTTATATTTCATGCAAAATATCTTCACTCGAATCTATACTATACCATCAATGAGTGTATGAAAAGTCTGTCACTTTCTAGCTTCAACTTTAACCGTGATCCCTATTCCTTCTCTATTGACTGTATCACCCGAAATAATTATTCGACTTCAATTTCAATTTTAGCGTAGCTTCAGCCTAGTTTATGATGAATCCTATATTGGTACATTGTATTAATCATATGGAGTATAAATAAATAAATGAATGAATACCTATCAGTGTGAGCGTAGATGATGAAGCCTAGTTAATATCCGACTGTATTCCTTTATCCATTTGCACTCCCAGGTGGCTGTTCCAATAACGAATACTTTCTAATTTCATATTTTTATTCATCAAAACGTATAAAATCAAGTTTTAAGAATGTATTCAACTTTGTTACGATACGTATCTCTCTACGTGTTTAGACATATTGCTTGCCTGTGTATTTCACACAAACTATCACTCTTAACTCCTTGAAAATAATAAGCGTTCCCTTCAAAAAGAATTTGAGAGACTATTTTCTTGTTTCTACACGAGTGCCTGGAGCCTCACCGAAAACCAGCCAAGCAAGTATAGAGAAGGAGGGCAGGCAGTTAGTATCTTCGTTGTATACAATTAGTGGGAGCTTTCTCGCTTTGTGTCCTACTCTTCCCTTTTAAGGATCATGCAGTCCTGACTTTTACTTGTGAGGAGGGGGAGCGTCCTTAAAGCACTCCACCCAGTACCGGAGAAGGATTAGTGAGGATGAAAAAAGAACAGTAGAAGAAGCTTAAGTGTGAGGGAGATGAAGAGAGGAGATCACTTGTCTCAGTCAAGTAGAAAGAATGAAAACAAATATACTTAATTATTATATCAGCTCAATTGTTGGAGGGATTAGTGTCTTCTTGTACAGTCTCGTTCAGCTAAAACTACACGCCTTTCTCTCGCTTTTTTCTCTTTCTCTTTCTCTCTCGCTTTCACTCGCTATATCACTTCTATCACTTTGTTGAATCTATCTATGATGTTTGGTCTATTTATACATACTTATTGCCACCTCTATAAAAAGTTCGAAATTCGAATTGAAACTTGTACTGTCTTCCTAAGAGACAAGAAACACTGCATTGCTCTAATTACGAAACAATTACTAAAAGTATAATGAGCAGGCGCTAAGCATTGGCATTATGAATATGGCTAAAAAGTATACAATTTTTTTTTGTGTGAAAATGTTCAGGTTTTATAATTCTTACACTGTTTTACACTGGTTTTATAACTTGTTACATTTCTCACCATGCATTATTTTGAACAGTGTTTTCATCCGTCCGTCCGTCCGTCCACTCTGTCATAGTGACTGCTTTGACTCTTCTCGTAGACACGTCCACAATTTGATGGCTGTGAACAAGATGCTTTTCTCTTCTAAATCTAATAATAATACGTGATTTATTTGACGGTTAGAGCACTGTTCCAGAGCAGTGTTCTACACCGGAATGTTCCCTATTTATAGAAAACAGATTGGTTAAATTCTCGACCAGGTGTTTTGTACCCTACAAGTATAATTGTTTATTTTATAACTCCACGTCGCCGCCTTTCAAAGTGAATACCACCTTTACCGTGCGAATCTTACGTCCCCGTCGTCTAAGGTCGTCGTCGACGTCGTCGTCAGAGGTCGCTGTCGTGGTTTGACGGCTGCCAGGTGTGGTTCGGATACATGTGTGCGCTAGCCGGCTCGGAAATAGCCAGCGAAGTCTCTTCCCGCCGTCCCCCGTCGCCCTCACATCACGACACGGACATCTTAACGGCTGAGACGCCGATCAAGCGAGCAGATGAGGCTGCATGCATCAGTGTGGGACATGATGCTATTTGTTTATGTTCCGTGTTCCCCAAATAAACAATGTCTACCTTTTACATATAGTCGTAGTATTCTCTTCCCGGGATATTAGGTGAGACAACCCGAGACAGGATGGTTTGTGTAGGAATACCTTGACGAGAAACTCACCCTTCAGGGGAAATGAGCGATCCAGCATCCGGGCTGGACTGACTGTTCGTGAAATGGTTGACTGGAGTAATGCAATGGTTACACTCGTTATAAGATTGGTCGGTAGGTACGGTACAGGTGTTGGAAATAGTGGCCTTCTAGAAAAACAGTCAAATATGAATAAAACATGAAAAAAAAGAAGTGAGCCAAAAAATGGGACATCAAAAACAATGATCATTATAAGCATTATAATCATTGGTATTATGGTAATGTCCGTTGATTATTGCAGTGTTTAAGTAGAGTCTGTTTTCACATTGATATTCTTTCTTATAATATTTTTCAATATCGAATCTATATGTGAGTGGGTGGAATTAATTCCTTTGAAAATGGCGCGTAAAATCACGTTAAAACGTATGTAAGACAAATAATCAGTTTCCCAATGTCTTCACTGGTGGTATCTTCAGAAGCTATAATAGTTTTCTCAAGGGAAACGTAACCACAGAGTTACATTTTCAGTGTCAACGTAGCATATGAACGATCGTAGTGACTTTCCGTCTGAACATATTGTATTGACACAACTGCTTCAAACTATTCCGAGGAGTATCTTGTAGAAGTATTTTGAGTATTTTGTAATTTTGTAATTGTGCATATTGCACGGTTCAGTTTGTATGCGACCATTTATATATGTGATATCAACCTGTCGGGAACTTTATGGCCTGATTGTGAGCTTTCGAGCCGGACTTCTCTGGACCATAGTATATTGAAATATCAGTTGGATTCTTGTTTCATTTTTTTACGGAATGAACAGTTTCAGTTCACGTCAATACAGAATTCTGATGGAATAAAATTGCATTCGGCAGTTGATTGTCAACTTTAAAACAATGGAGTGTGTCTGGAACGTCTTCCCGCTCATAGTGACGTACAGTTGTGATATGGGCGCCTACAGCAGTGAATAGTTGTACTGTTGCCTAGAAGGACCCGTCCATGCTCGATAGAGAGCGTTACTCTATTCATTGATTCATTCCGTCCAGCCGACCATAGCGATCACAGTGTATACCACCGCAACACTCAGATTCAACTTGGATTTTTTTCATTACAATCATTATTTTATAAATGGTATGGCTACTATCACTTGAAGATTGTCTATCAAGCTACATTAAAATGCATCCTGAAAAAAATATACTGTTAAAATAGACGCACTAGAACTAGAAGACAATGTGCGTAGGACCTACACACTCCACGCATGCGCGTGGATTTTATTTAAATTGTAATTAAAATTGTGGATTGAAGCATTTTATATGATCGCATTTATAGGCTACATAACGTTTCTTATTGATTATTTTTTGGATATGCAGCTATATTCATTGTGTCTATATTTTGTTATTTCGATTTGAGATAGTCATTTAAGTGAAAAGTATAATCAGTGATTTGACCCGTTTTGAGTAAAGTGAAATAGTTTGCGACCTGTAGATGATTATCAGAAGTTGGATCAATTAGAAACATTACAAACATTTTAATAATCATGGGTTGAAAAGTGTTTTGCAAATTTACAAATCTGTTGGACTAAGTTTCAAGTCAATTTGTCAATGTTGCGTACTGTAGTTCTGTTGTGATGTGATGAGATAAACGTGAATGTTGAGATAGAGTAGACCAAAAACAAAAGTAAAATATGATGTAAAAATTGATGAAGATCCTGTTACATCAAACCAAACATTCTCATAATCTGGTTATCATTTAGTTTGAGAAAAAGCAATATGTTCAATCTGACTATGACCTGGTCGTTTTATTGCCTCTGGTTTCTGTTTCACCTATAATTAAACACAATGATGTCTTTCGAACTTTGAAGCACTTAAAAATTGATTTTATATGTCTTTTGCTTTGATAAATACATCTATTTATATATATAGTTCAACATGGGTTTGGCAAAGATCCGGATGTTAAAAGCATAAACAGAATTTTTTTATTGACTTTGTATCGATAATTTAATTATGCAATCATCAATGATTATGCTCTAATTAAAGGTATAGACAATTGCAGTCTATGTTTCCGTTTTACTGTGGTGTATGGTTGAACTCGAGTATTATTAATAGAATACTGCTGTCGCTTCGAGTCGCCTGCTGATATTTCAACGCAGTGGTCGAGTTGAAATGAAATTTGCCTCGACTATTTTCAACACATAATAAATAATGTATGATTTTATTCCAAACTAGTAGTGTATTCGCTATATTGTTCCTTACACAGTCTAATTACACCCATTACTATCATACTACATTACTTGTACATTGTGGTTGTTAACTAGGGTGGTTCTATCGTAATGTGTATTCTCCGAAGAATAAACTTGGGATGATGTCTCTTTTAATTTGGTTTTAACAAAAACATGTTGTATGTCAAGATATTTCTGAATAAAGTACTTGGTTGACTAATTAAAACCAATGAAATGGGAGTAAGAAGATTAAAACTGTTTCATAATAGCAAATGGTTAATTTATCGGCAGCAATTAAAGTGGTATGGTATGCCGTACAGCAGGCTAGCGTGCAGTGGTCTTTATTAATATGAAGTAAGCTGTAGTAGCAGTAGCCCCAGGTGCGCTCGAGACACTTATTTAAGGTCGTGTAATGGATGGAAATGCGGTGGAACAGTACCGGAGTAGTAGTGGTAGTATGATAATGTAGTCTGGAGCCGTATTATCGAGCAATGAAAATAAAAGTTGGCTCCAGACGATTTACCCTTGGTAACGATATTGTTCGAATTTCAAGCAAGTATATCATAGCGTCAAACGAGTCTTCATAAGTTATTGTTGTCATTTAATTGATATTTTGTTCATGGTAAATTCCGTCAACATTCATTTTGATACTGTAACTATCCTTCTAAATTCAGATTTTAGTGTTTTATTTGAACTATTTCCCCGTGACATCTGCGAATTATGTTGATCACAGATGTAAAACTAATGTACCTACTATTCAAGCGACATGCTAATATTTAGGCATTATCACTTGATATTGCTTCTATAGTTATTGATATCGACGGACCTTTTGTACAATGCACCGATGCCATTGTGACCCTGTGTAAAGTGACCCGTGTTTTCTGCCCTGTGCTATCCCTATATAGAGCTAGGTTTCGAGCGTCTATTTTCATTGTTTGGCTGTTTCTATCTAATTGAGTAGGCATAAATTGTGCCACAACGCCACAGGAAGGCGGGAATTGGATTTACCATCCAAACTTACGTGTGGTTTCTAAAACACTCCTTTAATTCCTGCCTCGGATCTACGTCATTCGTGAATCATCCCTATGTCTTCCTGTCTGCTTCCATGCCGGCTTCCCTGCTTGCTTCCCTGCTTGCTTTACAACTATTGAAAAACCATTGTCGTTAAAACGATGCCGTGCGCCACTTGCAGAATGTATCCCGTCAATTTACGGAACGATTTACTTGTTTCATGAGTACATGTGCGGTCACATAATATGGACTTTTCCATAATTTCAATTTAAATGAAATCTGCGCACATATTACCATTAATTTATTCACAGACTATACGTGGAGTGAGGTGTACGTTGCCTGCTAGTTCTAGTGTGCATAATGTCAGTGAATTTTTTCTCAGGATACTTTCAATAATTTGGCTTGATCGACCACTTCGTGTGACCCCAAGTGTACATGCCTTCGTAAAGAGAAATAGGAACGTGGAATCAAGGAACGTGGTTTCAAGTGCCCTGTAGTATCCGGTGTTAGGTATTAGGAAAGAGTGCGGGTTCGAATCCCATCATCAGATAGAGTACCTCAAGTTTCACAGAATCGTTTGTTCCTATTGTATCATATATAATTATTTCTTAGGTTGAGTTTTTTTCAATAATAGCTACTCAATAATTATTCCATCAAGAAAATGAAATGTATGGATAATTATTGGTGACGAGACCGCCTCGAAGTCTTGAGACAACCGAGAGGTGCTGCTTCAAAACTGTCTTAGTAATTCATCCTCAGCCTTAATTGGGAAACATTGATTGTATACCAAGATTTCAATGTTATTAATAATGAGAAAATGATACGGAAACTTGGCTATTGCCAAAATAATCTTCTAAATTTATGCAGGAAATCTCAATCTCAATTTATTTCAGTTATGAGATACCTAAATCAGATCGGGGCTATAGTTATAAAACATGAACACAAAAGACCAAAAGTTTCGTACTTTTTCTAACTTCTCGGTGGGTAAAAGTGACGAGTGAAGTCTTCAGAGCGTGGGGTCGAATCCTGTCAGTGATAATGTGGATTAATCTATTTGTACTGTACACATGTCCCACAGCGTAATTAGCTCAAACTGCTGATCTGGTTTGAAGCAAAAGCGGTGGACATTTAAATGGCCAATTTTCAGAATGGCCAATTTTGGCTCATTCCCAACTCCTCTGTAGTATTGAGATATCAATGCTTTTCATATGATTCAATCAAGTTAATATCTCCTCATATTTTGTTCTGATTGTGTCATTTTTTCTGTTTGTCAATATATCAGACAGCCATTTAGGCCTTACACAGTACAATTTTTCACCAAATTCATTGATTTAAATATCAAACTCCAATTTCTTTTGACTGAATAATTGAATTTGAAGAATGAGTCTAGTTCAGCTGGGCATGTTCGACTAGCCGTGGTCTAACAGCTGTTCCTGGTCGAACATTCGATTAGTCCGTTTCATTCGACCTTTGAGGGAAAAAGAACATAGGGGCTCATTGTTATAAATGAAAAATCTTCAACTCAACTTCTGACTCAATAGTTGCATTCAGTAGTTTGATTCAATATTTCCATATACACGTTTACGTTACTTGAACTAAACTATCGAATCAATTTAATTTGATGACAAATCTCTCCTTAAATGGGGTGTTTTCACCTAACACCATTCAGTCCACTCTCTTTTACAACCTTCAGTCATGCACATGGACTGTCACTCGTCGATAGCGCGAGTACCCTTGAGACAACAGTACAGCGATCCGTCACAAGTCTCCTGATAACAACACCAGGGTCGGATATCCTCTCCATTCCTAGCTATCTCTCGCATGACCAAACACATGGCACAACTTCGACTTCAATTAGTCACTCGTAATCACTCGTAATCACTCCACGAAGCGACACAATGTTGTCGAGCTCGAAGTGGAGGTACAATACAAGTGCATAACGTGTGCAACACGTGTACAAAGAGTGTACAAGTGCAACACTGTTGAATCCCATACAAAGATGTTCAAGTTGAACATGCTTGAGATTATAATGTTACCAACATTTCTTCAGTTGATTGAATACATTTATGAATTTGGTCTGTTGATCTTAAAATGTCTAGTTATTTATTTGTTCAAGACGTGATCAACTAATAGTTATTACTCAAGTATTCAGCTTCGTCGATTACATTAATAGTGTTGATTCAATCAGAGTATACATGAAACTCCGAAATACATTTCACAACATTTCAACAGTAATTAGTTGTTTGCTATTGTTCCGATTGAAATGTCACCCATCAGGTCATGACCTGTAAATTATGTTTGATTGCAAGAGAAGCGAGCCAAAGAAAGTGTACTCTCTTGCAGGGTGCGTACGAGCGGTACTAGGATATCATTATGAGCAACCAGAATAGCCGACTGTCTTTTCTTACCTCCATTTGGATCAATCCGATTACACGAGTAATCGTTCACATAGTTTTGTTGCTGACCTAATTTATTGCAGATATGTGTGAATTGACATTCAGAATAGAAAGACGAAAAAATTCCTCCCTCACTCCGTTTTATCTGAATGTGTAGTCAAAAAAGCTGACAGACCTAATTATTTGTGATGTTGAAACCTAAACTCAACGGTGCTCTGTTGACACTCTTCCCCCCCCCCTGTTCCCCCCCGGACCGTCACCACTATCTACCTCCAGACGTGCACTAAGAAACAAAAATAATATATAAAAATAAAATTCGTCAAATAAGAAATGAGGACAGGTTGCTGAGCAGTTGTTTTCTTTTCCATCAACCAAGAAAACAGAATTGATTAGAGAAGGAAAAAGAGTGAATTCGAGATTTCTGTAGATCATATTGTATACTAGGATCTATAAAGCTTTGATGTCCAACGTACTCGGTTCGGAACAGAAATATTTGTATGAACAAACGTTCATTGGTAATTCCTGTCGTGTGCCTACTTATCTAGTATTATATGCACTTCAATTTATTGCTTTTTGAAATTACCTCATAGTTTCAACTGTATGGAGCAGTTTGAATAGTTTCAGATGTTTACCTTTTGAAATTGTGGAGAGTCTGCCTTCACAAGTCTTTTTCATTTGTTGTATTTGAGAATTTCTCGCGTATCACAGTCTTTCCATTGCGTGTAAGATCCAAGCTAGACACAATACTGGCTTGAAGGTAAGGAGTGTATTACATTCCGTCGTGATTCCTTTGTTATTTAGCCATCAATTCCTTATCGACTTATCAAACTACAGCCGTCTGTCATTTCCTTATTCATCTTTCTTATCGTAATCGCGATTGTTGCGGTGAACCGACGTCAAGGGACCGTCTTTAAAAGGGCCCATTTTGGACAATTGAGTGTGTAGCGGCAGTAGAGGCCCCTCTAGGGACCTATTGAAACGTCATTACGGGATATTGCTCTAGTGTATATTTACGATGGTGCTTCCCTTACCCTGGCATGAACTTATACTATCAACACAAGTAGTATTGTCACCGATCTCTATAAGTTGTACTGCCTCTCCATGCAGAGGCATAGATCTTCCAACCAGTCTATCTCTACCTACACTGACATATGCCATAGGGTGGGATTTAGTTTCTGTTGTGCTATGTGTTACTGAATAAACGTATTTGCATGTGTAAATATTAACCATAATTTATAGACAATTATAACTTTCATCAATAATCGCATTTCATAGTGAGAGATATATGAATCAGGACATTGTCAAGACATTTTGCGCCATTGGGTCAGAAAGTGTTTAGCGCCCCTCTATCTCTCATTTACTCATATGCCATTTACCATCAAAAGTTTGGAAGTTTTTTTGAAATTGTTCACGGAAGTCCATTTTCTTTCTAGATTTATTAAAATATCATCACTTCAGTAACATACAGGATATATATATATAGGCCTATATATATATATATATATATTATCGATCATAATATCGATCAGACTGAGCTATTATTAGTCAATTTATTACACAGTGTATGATAACTCGGTCGCCAGAACAGCATAGAAGCTGGTATAGCTGTTGTCACAGCATCATATTCACTCCGCTTGCATACAGATATAGAGGTGTTCTAATGAATAAAACATTCGAAGATCAGGACAAAAAAAATTGTGAAATCAGGAAAACCGGTTTGAATTTCATTCAGGAAACTGGCTGTTGAATCATGAATAATATACTTATTATTTATTGAATTGAAACGAATGGTTTTAATTTTGAGAATTATGTGCAATGATTTATTCATGTTACATAATAGATTCCCGATTCCCAGCACTATAGTTTCATGGTTTTGAAAACCAAAATTGTAAAATAATGTGATATATAGGCCTATATATATATATTTATATGTATATATGATATATATATATATGTATATATATATATATATATATATATATATATATATATATATATATATATATATATAAATATATATATATATATTTATATATATATATATATTTTTTTGAAATGGCAACCTATTTGTGTTCACATCTTATAGTCTGTCTCACCAATATGCAGCAAGTGTCTGGGATCTTTTTTTTTTGGTCTTCCATATTCCAGCGAGAGATAGGTGTGTATACACATGTATGTCAGTCATCTCTACAGACTTCATTGGACTCATCCTCTGTTACATTTTTCCAAGAATATATTACACTCAAGTTGACTCAAATTTAAAATAATCTAAAACGTAAAAATTCTGAAAGAAAACAACTTTTGCAATTATTCATACTATCGTCTTCAGTAAAAATATAAATATTGAAAATGATTGTGAGTTGCTGAAGCGATTCAGCAACGTGGCACTTCCGTGTGATCGAAGAGATATGAACACTTATACGACAGATTGGTGGGACATACTTTAATGTAGCGTTTACTAAAAACCAACTATCAACTTATGAAGCAACTAGATCTGTGGTGTGAGTGGAAGGTGATAATAGGGAGAATAAGTTCGTAATCCATGAATCTATATGTCCTCCATTCTGGATAAAATTGTATGATAATGCATTGTAGTAGCTTCCCTCGTTCTTCCATCCATGCCTGTGTTGATGGAGCTCCGCTCAAGGTCCACCCTGTGTTTCCTTTTCCTCTTTATCACACACCCTTCTCTATGCATGCAACTACGGAGCTACAAACGGTAAATATCGAATGCCACCCAGCCGTCGAATATACCTATAAAACATCCTCAATTGATATTTTATCAACGAATTTGATAATAGGAACGGGAAGGAAATGGAAATTGCATTATCAAATTTGAGTGAATATATTATATTTATCAACAACTATCTCTTGCCGAGTTTCTTTGTCACAGAAGCAGCACTTCTCTATTGAAAATATCGTCAATTTATAAACTCTATTATGAAATAAAATACTCTGAATATTGAATAAGTTCCATATACATCGGCTATTTATTATCATAGTACGGACATAGTGCAGTGCAAGTCCCGAGTCTTTGTTCACTTATCACAGAGTTTTTCCTTCAAAACACAAGTTATTGAATCTTGTATGGTACTGAATCATTCACACGATCCTTTAATGGAAGGATCACCCTCTAATTATAACGGTCCCTCCAAGTGGTCACAGATACTACAGTTCTTGTTGACGTGGAAACTGGAAAGACCATAAACATTGAAAACATGCACTCTCAACTGAAGATTCAATAACTTCTATAGACAATGGTAACATGTTGACACCACCTCCTCGGTCAACAGAATCAAAACAAATTGAATACACTCTTGTTATTATTTCACCTAATTTTTGGGAAAAGTTCCGTAGATAATTTCAAGATTGTTTGACTGTTTTGAAAGAATATATAGGCCTACATGTAATTTGTTGTGTAAATTAACACTACATTTGACACTTTTTTTACGACATCGATAAAATTATTAATAATGAACGGATCAACGACGATCTGCATGCATTACATTCAATTGATTACACAAAGTTCGTGATTTTTCTATTTTTACCCCAAGGTGATACCCAAGGTTTATATCAATAAATTCTTACTTGCACATACATAATAGACACTATATATGCCTACGTTTATCATATTACAAATTATCCATATCATTACAGTTCAGATAATGCATAACTATGATAAAAGAGTGAGTGGATGAAGTATGCATGCTTGTTAGTGAAGAGTTAATGGCTCAGAAGATTTATCAAGTTGTTGAGTTATTGGTAGTGAAAACGCCGTCGTAGGCCCGTTGTTAAAACATTAGCATGTCAGGGGTGCGGGGGACGAGACAAGAACATAACCTTTTCTTCCCTTCCTCTCCTTTACTTACACTCCAGTTTCTCTACTGCAACATGCATCCATGAGCACTCGCATAACAAATGATTCAGGGAATATTGAACCACCCACCAGCACATTTAGCGCAGTGGTTAGCACGCTCGCTTCTTGTGATCTGGTAGGCGACGGGAACTTCGGACCCAGTTCGATCCCCGCCGCCGACCATCTTTACAGGGGTTTTTCGTGGTTTCCCTCTGTAGTCTAGGCTAATGCCGGGATGGCTCCTACAATAAGTCGGCCACGACCGCTTCCTTCCCACTATCCTTCCCATTAACCAGGAAACCTTCATCTCATCATCCCATCACCCCATTAATCATCCATCCGACACCAATAGACCTTCGCTGTCATTACAGTGCGTCGTTAAACCCAATATATATAAAAAAAAATATATATTGAACCATAGTTTTCTGGTTGTAAAGGACTCGGGAGGCTCATGCGTTTGTGGCCTCCATATTATAAAATGACAATAATTAGCAATTGCAGTTGAATTTGGATTGACTTTAGTCTTATCTTGTTCCAGCACTGGGGAATTTCTGGTAGCAGATTATTATTAACATATTATTACCGATTCTTAAAAGAGCTATAAAAAAGGTTATGGGGACTTGAGAAAGAGTGAGAAAGAGAAAAGATGGGAAAAATAGACATGCCAACTTGTATTTTAACAGGCGTCAGTACAATCTATATGTCGTTGCTGCATTACTTTTGTGTCAATCCACAGTCAATGAGAAAAGATTTCTTTCCAAATTCTATTTGGGGAATATATATGAAAATGAAATGAAAGTTGTATTTTCTCTCTTTGTCTGTAATTCGTCCGTGCACGCTCACTCTTCTATTTGGGCACCTTCGGTTGTTCGTCGGGACTTATTGAATATAGCACATTGTGGGGGTGGCTGGGGTGGGGGAGGAGAGTGGGGCGGTAAGGGGGGAGCCGTCATTGCAATCCGCGCAACACGTAAAAATAATACGGCAAATGAAAAGATGAAAGCCATTTTAATAACAGGGCGTCGCCAGTTATACAAATATACAATAGAAATTCTCTACGAAACACTTCACTGTGCTTATAGCTTAAAGAAGAGAAGTAGAGAATCGTAGAGAAGGATGGAAACAACGAAATGAATTTTCAAAACTAATAATGTTGAGATTTGAAAGTCTCTACAGAAAGTCAGTAGCACGCGCAGGTGCTGACTGGGTGACAACCCTTTCCTTAGATTCGTCGAATGGTAACAAACAATTGGTATTCGATTACAGTCACGTCCTCTAATCGAGCCAAGACGACGTTTTTTGTGGAACTTAGTTATTAATTGAATTCGATCATAAATTATGTGCAAATTGCGTTGTGGAATGAAAGTTAGAAGGAATGTTCTACTTTCATGAAATCAACTTCCACTAGCATCGTCATGCTGGACCATACATCATGAGCTGACATTTTTTTGTATGATTGCTCTTTTTTATGCCAATCAATGCACCATAATGGTTTTCGTCACCAGCCCTCACGTTTACTTATTACTATTAACTATACTAGAATTCGTCCATTTTACAATGTGTGAGATTATACAAAACGTTCTGAACACCAATTCGAATTAAGCCTCATGGTAGAATAATAGATGGGGTTGTGTTCGCTGGTTACGTTGGGCCATTGTTTTAGGCTCCGTTCTTTTTCAACGTCGTTTAACATGAACTTATCCCTAAGCTTCAGCAAAGTACATATATATTTTTCTGTAAAAAAATACTCGCATATACGTACACCAATCCAATCATTGTTTTCTTAGACATGATCTAAATTATCAATTTGTAATCACTGTACATTTTTATGTTGCTATATATATTATTTGACATTAGAATCAGTATGAACGTGGTTCGACAAGGATTATTACCTAAAATGCACGTGTTGACTGTCGGCCAGGCTGGGGCCACGTGTACTCGGTGTAAACCTTTGTGAGTGTCGGCTACACACGTCCCGACGCAGGTAGAAGTGATAGTAATCCTTCCAATATGGTCACAGCATCTCGACATGTGGTGTTTGTGTCCTGTTCTGGTAACAACATGCAAGGGAAGCCGTAAAGTAAAGGGCACAACCCTCTGTACTGAAAACCTGCAAATGTAAGTGTTTGACAAGCAATTAAGGAGGTAGCTTGTGAGGTACGGGTATGGATGGAGGAAATTAACAAATGATGAATATGAGATGAAGAATGATGGCTTCGTTACTCAGCACGAAATCACACAATATGTAGGTCAAGCTTAACATCACATGGATAGCACCAATGGCTTCTTTGACGACCGTCACGCTGCGAGAACGCCATATATACACGAAACGTATCTCGGTAGGTCGGTCAACTAAAACACAGCTTTAGGTACTGAACTCGGCGATGGGTGTGAGTTCGAGTTCACCAGTACTCCCAAATAAGCAGTTGTTGAAGAAAGGCGAACAATATTGTTTCAAGTGTCCTCTCACTGAGATGGGTGGTTGAGTTGCTAGCACACTGAACCGTCAATAAGAAGACCGGGGCTCGATTCCCGCCGTAGTCGAATATCTTGACAGGGGTGTTTCGTAGATTTCCGTTGTCGTTCAGGTAGATACTGTAGATACTGGGATGGTTCCTCAACAGGCAATCTTTTGAAATATTGTCGATCCATAATAAACATTAACAAACTGTTACTTGTTATTTGTATATAACAGTGTGGTAAACTGTCACTGTGAGGTAAAATCGTTGGCAAGAATCTTTCCACTTTTGTTATATCTTGACTCATGGCATTTTTGACAAATGTTGTCTGCATCAGATGATGTATTTGTTAATTGTGTATCTTGCACGTTTCAAGTTACCTGATAAATCACCCTGGCAAGAACTTTTCCCTATGGAGACTGAGGATTCGAAACAGAATCAAACATTTGCAATGTTTTGCTTGTATTGAGCATGTTAGTGTCCTTGCCTGGACAGCCATGATGTGTAGATGTCGTTGGTTCGACGCCCGGTGGCTGAATGAGGCAGCGACCGGATTACCTGGTGGCTGCGTATTCTTCGAAGCAATACACACCACATGGGTGATTCGTGTGTCTTCGGTGCAAGAGTGTTATGGGGCTCCAATACTCACCCCATACTACTTGTTGTTTTCACAAAAGTAACATAATTTACCACGGGCTATGAGACAGGAAGATTAAGTGATTAATTTTTGAGCGACCAATATTGGATTTTTCCCATTCAATTTTCTCGTTTCACTCGAGTTTTCTGCGACGTCACTTTTTTGTCATGCTCACATCGTCACGGTCATGACAGGGCTACCCCTGAATGCCTGCCTGCCCGCATGTCCGTCATAAAACCCCTCAAGAGCCCGATCACAGCGACAAACCCAACAGGCACTGGCCATGCCAGTTTCAGTTTCGCCTAGCAAGGTATCACACGCATCAAATATTGACACTTTTTAAACTGTATTTCACAACGTTTTTGTGCAAGTTCGATTGCGAATCAGTTTCTTGAAGTTCATTTCTTTAGTGTTGAATATATCTGTTGATGATATAACCTGTGTTGGCGTTCAGTGTATCGAAATAATCAAATCCCTTTCTGTCGCTGTCCGAGGTGAATTTGACCGAACCGAAACCGGAAATGTATGTATAACGTCACGTGATTCTTGTAAACAAAGTCAAGTGAACTTGAGAAAGATGCACCAACAAAACTTGCAGTCAGCAGAATGCACTCTTCTTCACCAAATTTTTTTTTTGTCAATCTCTGACCTATCAACTTGTTATATACAACTCCGTATCATGTTATCAATTCAACAAAAGTTAGTCTTATGGATAAATGTCACAAAAATTGTAGGCCCATGTGTATTGGATTGTGTTCTGGGGTGTTATATTCCCTAGTGGCATAGCCTTCTGGTGTCATTGCCCAAACCCTTCTGTAGGGAATTTGGGTGACATTTTGAAATCTGCATTGAAAAGATAGATGGAATATTGAAACAGGTTCACTTTTCATAGTTTATTAATACATCGAAGCAGGGAGAGGTACAATATTGAAATATTATATTTTATTCCTTATGGTTAGCACAGTTGAATCCTTCGCATTATTATCCTGAAAGATGGTCTAATTTAATGTATGTGTTTTTATTCATTTATTCGTATTGGGTGTAATGATAACCATGTTCTATTGGCGTCGGATGAATGAATAATAAGATGATGTGATGATGGAATGAAGGATTTTTAGAAAGCTGGAAGGTTAATGGGAAGGAAGCGGTCGTTGTCTGCATTGTAGGTATCAAAACTTATGAAAAGTTGTGGTGGCGGGGATCGAACCTAAGACTGATCCGTAGCCCACCTCCCGGGCTCCTGGAACCAGCTAGTTTTGATCATGTGTGTGGGAGAGGGGGGGGGGGAGGTTCTGCTTGCTATGTACCTATAACGTAGACATTTATTCCCCAGAACTTCACTATACCTCTTCATTTATAGTAAAGCATGTTATATCCCTCAATTTCTAATTGTTTTCCCTCAACATCGGAACGTGATACAAAATCATTGAATGGATGAAAGGTGGGATGTAACTGATCGCATTCTAATATTTGAAACACGACATCCCTTATCAAATTCTATTTTCACTATGTATTTTACATTGATTTAACATTCATAAATGTGTGCGATATATATTGAAAACAGCAGCACATGAATTTGTGTTGTTTATTTCGTGGCTGTAGTTTTGCTGAATCAAGTGCGCTTTTAATTCTCCCTCTCTCTCTTCCACAAGGCATGATGGTAATGCAAATACATCGGCGATAATATCCACCCATCTGAATCAGTGCACCCTCCACCCCGCATCGTCAAAACCACCACCCAACAGATACATAATATTTTGATTGTGCCAACCTGTTTGTTTGCACATATTTTGTATGGCTAGTTGATATTCAACATTCGATGTGTATTTATATGGTTTATAATGGCTGCTCCACCCGCCATACGATATACAATAACATATTACACAATGGACATGCATATGCTGTTATAGTATGTATATGCGAATTGTTTCTTGTTTGACTTATTCTAATCATCAATCGCTGATCTACTTGCGGTGGTGGGTAGTCGCTGGCCAGCCAGCACGAAAACTGGAATAACGTGCAGTTCCGTGGGATATAATGCATACCTCACACAACGCATACTAAATCATGTACATACGTTTTGCATGACTACATTTATTTATGTTAATTTACCCGTTCAAATATGATTGGCCGGTCTGTAGGTCCACTGTTCTCCCAGCAAGGATGGGTTGACGTGGCTTCTAATGCAGCGTGCCTATTAATAAACATTCAACATGATTTGGTTGTCGATTGCATTTCATTTGATATAGAAAATAATATAAATCATTCGTTTGTTGATGGGGATTGCCAATTGCCATACAATGTACAAATATTAATCATACACGAGAAAATGTGCTTTTTGTAAGCCATTTAGTTGAGTTTGTTTTACCTTTCATGTACGACCACACAATGCATTTTATTGAGTGAAATGGGGATAAATCAAGCTGATTCTATGACCTTTACAACACACTGCACATCTATCAATTATATGTGAAAACAATATGCCTGAATTGTCCGTCGACATCAATTTCTTCAGGCATCACATTGGCATACTCTCTCGTTTCACATATTCATTCGTCAAGTATGCAAATGATCGTACCCCCATATCTCGTCGTTATATCATAGTATTTTCATTCTATCAATTTGATACTGATTTGCATATATATTCAATTGGTCTATCGATATAGGTATACAAAACACACATTTTCTTCTCAAATTCACTAGCAATTTATTGTAGAGCAAATATCAATGGATGAAATTATTCGACCAATGATCGTACAAATCTCCCAACCCCATGCAATCTGAAGGAAGCGACTAAATGATACTCGACTTTACTTGATATACATCTGGTACCTTATGTGGAACACGGTGATTTCTTTCGAGGGTACGAACCTGAAATATGTGACGGCCGACGAGAATAACTGAATAACTTCTGAATATCAGGCGGTTCTGTTGGGTCGGTGGGGAGGATGGGGGAGATGAAGAAGCCAGTATGCATAAGGGTGTGAAGAACGGCCGGATATTACGCAAATAACGCAATCATAAATTAGGAGTATAATAAAAAAACACGTAATAGTGAAATAAAACTATGGTTTAATGAGGTGTAGAAAGTTAGTCATAAGCTTCAGTTATGCAAAATACTAAGAAAATGTAATTATATATTTAAAAAGTTGTTATCACCAAGTTTGTTTCATAAAGCAGTTATTTTTATTTTTAAGCTTGATGGAAATAATTATGCAAATAAGCCTCGTTTGTCTGCCTATAAAACAGAAAGGGGTAAAAATAATCAGTGAGTAATAATAATTATTATTATTACTGCACCGCGGTTGACAGTGCCATGAATCCAATCTCGAGCGCAACGGCGTATAATGCTTCCGGGAAATGCCGTATGAGCGCGGCAGTAGTGACTGGGGAGAGAATTAATACATTCCCTTGTTAATATATTGTATTACTATACGTAGTATAATTAGTTGTTACTAGTTGGTTGGCTTAACAAAATCTTTTTTTTTGTTATTATATTATTTTCATATAATAACCTCATCTTACAATGTCGTGCCAAAAATGCAAATGGAGTACATGTATATATTAGTCTTTATTCTCACAATTTTAATTATGAAAGTTTGAAAACTTTAATATGTTTCTATCGAATTACAGTAAAAGCGATCATCTGCTTACGTGCAAACTGAAACCCAAAGAATAAGTCCATTAATTATTGGTGAACACGTGGTAAAATTATAGTATTATTGGTAATCCGTAAACATTGGGTAAGAATTTCAACTTGGACGTGTTTTGTTTTTATTTATTGAGACATACCAAAATACATTGTTTAGATTGGTCCAGTAACTTATTGTCTTGATTAATTGCTTCAATTGCTTCAACTTATACCCTTTCCCTAACAGATTGCGTGACATCCAATACGCTGTAGAATATTGGCGAAATGTCAGCAGTAACTTACATATCTAATTGAAATGTTCTGTTTGGTGGTTTCAGGTATGTACACGAGATGACTGAGAATAAAGCTAGCTATTCATAAGAGTAAGCTTACATTCGCTATCGGAGTGGACTTACCTGATCAAGGTGAACTCTCGGTAAGTTCATTATACTCTCTATAAGAATATTCATAGAGGCACAAGTGACAAAGTAATCGGTATCCCAGTCTTATCAAGCTAGTAAAGTTGGGATGATGCAACTAATGTATTTAATCAGTTGGTCCGGAAAACAACGACGTGCACCTGAGACAGAGATATATTTGATACCTGCATTTTGATGCTGACGTGATGCAAAACGAATTACTCTTTGACCTTTAATTACTCTATTGGCATATTTGCTCGAATCATCTCTATTGTTGTTATTCTTCATCATCTGTACTTGTTAGGATTGCCAATACGAGAAATAATTTTTTTTCCACGTTTTGATTACCTATGCGATAGATTTGTATTATGAATCGTTTTAATGAGTATATTATTAGGTTTTCGCTTATCTCATTTTACTTCGGACGGGTTAGGAAATCAAACTAAAGCTCTGGCAGCCAGTTGACTTAATGAACCCCCCACCCCCACCCAGCACCCCCATTAGTCACAAGTAAATGAAGATGAATGGTCGTGCTGATATTAGATTACAGCTGAAGCTTGGACGAATTGAAATCCGTTGAATGTAGCTTTATATTTAGTTTTATGAAACACCGAAGCAAGACAAAATAGCATTCTTAGCTTCATGCAGTTCTCAAATGCCATCACTACACTATAACTTTATGTGGTAAAAGAAAAGTGAATCGTTGAAAGTTTTTGGAGAAGTAGATTTGTATTTGTAAGTTTCATAACTTGGCTGTGGTATTTCCATTAGTGATAAAATCAATTGCAATTACTATGAACTAATTAATCTGTTGAAAAGTTGATTCAACGAAAAAGTGTTCTCTTGGTAAATTATGTGTTACGTTTTGTAGCATTATCTTAAGATGCTTCATTCTATGAAAAATTGCATTCTGTATGTCATTTATTTTGAAACAAAAATCAGTTCTTTTTTCAAGTCAAGAATAAATTATGTCTTGAATCAATTAGTTTTTTCATATAAAGTAACATTTTGAACTTCTACTACTCCCTTGTTTTCTTTCCTTCTCTCTCTCTCTCTCTCTCTCTCTCTCTCTCTCTCTCTCTCTCTCTCTTTCTTTTGATGTTCCTCGCCCTATCTCTCTCTTCCTCTCTAGTAAAACATACCAGCTTTTTCTTCTTTCTAGTCGATTTGTCCGTAGTAAACCAGTGTTTGTATGTGCGTGGGGGGGGGGGGGGGGGGGGGGTGGGGTGAGGAAGTGTGGGGGTGGGGGTCTAAATAATCCGGCTTTGCGTCACCTGTATGCTGCTCTCGGAATACAGCGTCACTAATTCGAGATATTAGCTCTACGGATTAGCAACGGAGTGTGACAAAAACGGGCCTCGATTTACTATCCACGTATACACTGGACTTTTAGCTATAGGGAGATGGCCAGAGACAATGAGGCAGTCTACGAAGCCGTTTTTTAAGCCTGGATTAAGTTTTCGGGTATGTGTTGCGTTCGTTACTCATTAAATACGGATTATTTCGCGTTCCTTGGTGCCTGCGTTTTCCATGCGGGCGCCACGCCGCTCATCCCACTGCAATGCATTACATTGTTAAGAAGGAGTGATCAACTAATATTGACCGAGTTTACTCTCGTGTTATTGAATACAATATAGAAACACGATGGGTATTGTATTTGCCACAATAACGTAGAGTGATCTGGGAAATCAGACTTGGAATACAAACATCATAGTTGAGTCAACTTCTGCCATGTTAGATTATTAATACCAAATAGCTGTATAAGTATATTAATATGTAATCAAAGTCTCTATTAGTTATTTCTATTACCAATGTTCGTTATTGTAATTTGCTCCATTGTGATTCTGTGTTCTATTATTTTCACTTCTTATTATTACAACTTGTTATAATTTGACTATAATTTTTTTTAAAGTCATTTTACATTTACTTTCTCTTTTAGTTATCATACTTCAGGACTTGTATAGCCTCATAACCATACACATAAGTGAGTAATTGTAATTTTATGTTTTTGTATACTAATGGAATGAGACGTTCCTTGAATTGAACTGAATTGAACCACCAGTACTAGGACGTATGTTTACAAGAGCAAATATCTCAGTGCGGTAGAGCGCCGGTATAGCTGATACCAGTGGAGTCGAACTTCAGTTCGGTTTTTGGGTACATTCATCAGAATTGTAAATTGTCAACATATTCTCAATTGATCAAAATTCCAGCTAGTGATCAAAGATCAATATTATAATATTTTAAATAGTAATTGTGGCAACACATTAGTTGTAATTATATGCCTTTGATATGCTCATGTTCAGCAGAAATGTTCAGTCAGCAGAAATAACGTCCAGAATTTTCACTTAACCATTAGCTTGATCACTGGTCTTGCATATTCAAACCTTAAAATTGAACCAATAATAATATCGTTCATATCTCCATATCTAGTCGATAATCAGGTAATTATGCTGATTCAAGAAAACCAAATTGTGCATATAGGCTAGCTGGTAGATGCATGTGATACAACGTCCTCTGTTCACTGTACATTTCTACCATTTCATGAACTTTTGCCAAACATTCAGATACAATCCATTATTGTACCGTGGTTGACTTATAATCCGAGTGGCATTGATCAATTGGTTTAACTTGGGTCTGTTTTTTGGGGGGCCTTCTGTCTTTTTCATTTTACTTTTGCACCCCTTTCTCCCACCCCTTTTCTCCACCAAACATACCCTCACAAAAAACTCTTCGACTACCCTCTTGAAACAATCACAAACCCTTGACAAAGCAATCCTTTGACCTTTCGTAGAGCTTGCTAAATCACAATAAATATAACTAGGCTGCGTGACCTATTATGTATGATCTAGATATATTTGCATGTATTAGTGGCTATAGGCCCACTTGTATCAAACTCTTATTTTCTTAGTTTATCTCAAAACTGAGTTTACATTTGTCGATCAAATTGGATACCAATGTGATTTTTTTTCTATTCTCCGATTGAAACATCAGTTGACACAGTTTGCCCATAAAAGACGTGCACTCATGTCGAGTACAGTGACGTATTTTAGGTTGTGGCTATTGGTCATTCACATCTTACGCACGACCACCGAGCTTTCAGTTAGTTGGCTTGCCTATAGCTTTGCTGTACACACTGATTAATTCAGAGATTTTCCTATAAAAAAATAAGTCTGTAAAAGTTGAAGAAATACAATGGGAATGAAACACAAGGACTAGATCCACTATTATACTTGTCTAGTGCTTTTATACTATATTTTTATAGTGAATGAAAGTATATAAGGGCAGTATGTCATCTTCTGCTTCACACAACAAATGCGAGGGAAAGAAAAGAGATACTAGCTGACTATAAGTTGCGTTTAGACAAAGAGTTGGAAGACTCAATTTGTGTATATCTTGACTCTCTTGCGTTTATAGTAGAGATTTCCTGTTCAAACCATGTAAAAGGGCGCTATGATTTTTTGTGCCTCCTTCAAGAAATATAGACGTACACCAAATGTATCTCAAAATGCAGCTAATTGAATTAAAATTGCACAAGTGTTTATTTTAATTGTATATGATTTACGTAAGTAGATGCCATGAAGTTGACTCGATTCATGATATCACAACCGTTGACAGATATTTAACAATCTTCATAAGATGAAGGTCACAAGTTGGTTTTGAAACTCACTTGCGTTTTATGAGCCGTCAAATATATGACGCCCTCCCCCCCTCCCAAAAGAAAAACAAAACAAAAGAAGGTAATTAATGAGAAGAGTCACAAACTCCGAAGTCATACTTGGACTTGGACCTACGGATCGGTATATGAATTTGTTGTCCCATATAGTGGAAAAGATAGTATTGTTTATAATGTTACAGATGTTGTTTATTCCTCCATTTCCCCCAGTGAACCGAATCAATTTTGGAAATTTCACATGAAACCTAGATTAGAATTAATGCGGATGGACC
The DNA here is from genome assembly GCA_907164805.1 of Brachyptera putata. Taxonomy (NCBI): domain Eukaryota; kingdom Metazoa; phylum Arthropoda; class Insecta; order Plecoptera; family Taeniopterygidae; genus Brachyptera; species Brachyptera putata. The sequence goes on from OU015463.1 coordinate 40,572,765, forward strand.
CCATTGTTTTAGCATTGTTTCATAATATGAGTGAAAGAAAAACACATTTCATAACCTCATTTAATTTCAATTCTATCATTGTTTTAAAACTTCGACTTTTCTCGATTATACCAAGACTAATGCACTCTTCCTTGCGGGCGACTTGTGTTGTTAATGGCTTTTTGTCCTTGATATTTCGAGATGTATTTACTATCTCGCATTTCCCTTATCCAATCTTTCATTATTCGACTCATTTCATTTCACATCGTCTTCACCACCTTACTTCGTTTTTCATCTTTTACTCGCAAGCTATGCGTTTCTGCCTCCAACCCCCCCTGCGCCCGGCATATAAAATTACATAAAGTTTCTTGAAAACTTTGCTGTATAACTACTGCTGGCTGGTTGCATGGATTGGTTGGTTTCAAGCTGGAAGGGTTGGGATCAGACTAGCTAGTGCAGCAGCTCATTTTAATTAAAATAACGGCTTTTTCATTTTTTTGAACAAATATTCAATTTTGAATGAAATTAAAACGTCAGGCGGACGGGTGGTGAGTGAGATGGGAGGGGGGAGGAGGAGGGGGGTAGCATGCACCTTCTTGAGCACAGCCCATCAAAGATAATTACGTTCGTCTTTTTGTATTAATGAAAACAATCTTTCATTTTCGTTGCCGTGGTTTTCCTGTGAAGTCGGCCCCAGCCTCCAAGCCGGTCCTAAAGATAATAACAATTTGTTGAGCAGACATTTTATCTCGAATGAATGAATTGAGAGATTTCAGTCCTATTTTTATGAGAGAAAAGAGAAAGGCATAGTCACCCCTTTCATTCTATTTATCCCATTTTTCTCGCCTTTATTATCTCTGTCTGGAAAACAAAAAAAGAGATGTCCCTTCTTATGATAACAGTGAAAACTTTATTTTAATTTGTATAATGGCCAATTTACTCGGTAACATAATTCAATTATGAAAATATTTTGTGAAGAGCCAGTAACTGGGAAAAGCGACATTATTCATCAGAAAATAAGCTATTTAATCGTGTGCCTCTGCCCATTCTTCTCGAAACATAATAATGCCTAACAAATTCAACTTTCAACGATGCAAATTAGTTTTATTTATATACGGTTTATTACGTAGTGAAAGAGAAGCTTTCATACCTAATTTGGTTCGGACTTGATTTGACGGTCGGGTCAACACTCACCCACACTCACACCGATTCATATTTCTGGATTTTACTCACTGTATAACTTATGTAGCCTCTAAGCACGGTATATGCTAATTCCCTGTTGTTTTTTATGGCCATGTTCATTTGTATTCTTGGAGATTTCTGTGGGTGATTTCCAACTTGATGGACGTAGAAATAATAACAATAAAAAAATGTTTTGAGTGAAAATAACATTCAAAGTCTGTCTTTGACATAGCAAATTAGTTTGTGGCAAGTAGAAATATATATATATACTATGTATTCAAAGACAGGCTGAGCATTGAGAACCGCAATGTCTTTTCGTGGCAAGATTGAGATACAGAAGAGAAGAAAACTACGATACTGGAACTATAATATTAATTCACGTACGAACAAGATTAACGCTAACATAACAATTCAATAGATAGTTCAGCATAGGCAGGTCTGTTGAACGTAATATGGAAGAAAGTTACTGAAACTATTGATCAGTCGGTACTTACTGAAACGTCATTTGGACTGAACGAGGGATATTTTCATTCATTTAGCACAGCGTGCTATCTTTTTTATATTGGGTTCAGCGACGCACTGTTCTAATGACCACGATCTATTGGCGTCGATGAATGATCTATGATATGATGAGATAATGAGATGAAAGGATATTTCATTAGGTTGTTTTGTTGGTGAGAGGGAGTCGTCGTGGCTTGTTGTTGAGAACCATCACCGAATTGACCTAAACGACAGAAGGAAACCACGAGAACCCCTGCGAGAACCATTGCGGGTATCGAACCCTGGTCTCCTGACTCGTCTAAGTAGCTCGCTAATATGGGGATTCGATTCCCACCATGGTTCACAATGCTTATAAAGAGATCCCGTGGTTTCCATCGACTGTTTCCTACCACTGTCCAGAATATCTAATAAAAATAACATTTCACATGCAATCTTCCCACCGTCTCATTCATCATTCACCGACGCCAATAGATGTTAGTTGTCATCAGAGTGTGTCTTCAAACTCAATATAAATATGACATTTGGTTGTAAACAGCACAGAGCAGAGAGTAGAGGTGATTTTAGCGGTGTAATGATCATGGCACTGGGGGTCTCATGACTGGCAGAAAGAGGGTGGAAGATTCAACAAATGGGTCAATATTTTAATTTCTAGCTTTTCGTATAGTGCAAGAAGTTTTGTGGTAATTTAACAATGAAGTTCGTGATATATTTCAACTGTCTAATGACTTTGTGAAATTGGTTCTGATCACTTGTAAAAGTACCTTATACTTGCTTTGTGGCGATGAAAAGAGAACACAGGAAATGAGGGGGAAAAGGAGAAGAAAATTAATTAGATTGGGATATATATCTCTACGGTATAAGATGTCCATTTGAAATATCAAGACTTTCGCTTGAATTATCCATCATGAGACTACAATTAACAATATCCATTAGACTATATAATTAAGGTGAGCGAATACTGTGACTGTGATGCATTAGGCTCATTATATACATTGAACATTTCTTTCAGACTGATAATATGAATTTCCATACCATTATACGCAATTGTGTTACTTATATAAAATGAATATATATATGATATGAATATGAATATATTTTATATTAAATAAAATGAACATACTAAATTCAGTGTCTGAATCCTCTTAATTGAATTTCAATCAAATACTTGTAATGTATACTCAATGAAAATATCCGTCAACAACTTTTACGTGATGTGTCGCCTATACCATCACATCTCAAGTTCGCATGTGATACGATATATTCACCAAGAAATTTTAAATTTCAGTGGATATTTAATCTCTGGATCTGAACTATCGCGTATGAAGTATGAATTGCTCCTAGTTCCCTCGCTCTGTTGCCGGTTGCTCTGGTTGTTGATTGTAGGTCGAGTTGACGTGTTGACGAGTTGGAGGGTATAGAGCAGAGACACGTGGGCGGACTAAACTGCTACTCTCCTCTCTGGTCAGATGTCAGTGGTAAAAGGTATCTTGGCAGGAGGCATTTGACATGAGCAATATGTTACCTTATAGCTACAGCCAACAGCCATCCACCGAGTAAACACAAACTAGACCGTGTAGAATGGACGTTTACTATTCCAAGAATGAACAATATTTTTTAAACAAATTTACTAAAATGAATAAATAATTCGAGAATACATAGGCCTATTTATGAAATGTGTCTATATTCTTCTCACAATAGTATCTTTTGACATTTCACAATTTTTTCTGAATTGGGTGGATGTTGATATTGTTTAAAACTTTTATATTTTGATAATTATTTTTATATAATTTTTATATTACTGTTCATAATAATACGTCATCATTTTTTTCACACCTGATCACACGTTATAATCTTTTTCCACTAATCATCCATGTTGAATTTATTGGTATTAAAATATTTTACTTGTATCATTATCATTCATTTGTTTGTTTTTTCTTGTCAATTAATACATATTTGATTGTCATTATGTGTCTTATGGCAACCGTATTTAATATTGCATAGTCTTCCTTTAATAAAGATTCATATATAATATATGATAATTTAAAATGAAATGCCGTGTTCACAGCGCTATTCATTCCAAGTCTGTTTCGTACTCACGCACATGCCGATATTCTCTCCTAAATTATATTCATACTCGGACGAACATCCCACTATTGCTCGAGATATTACCATTCTAACCTCGCCCACACATACTCGGCCCACCGGCATGCATGCCGGGGCTGGGAACCCAGTCGGACTGGCTATCTACAATTCCAGTCGCACTTTTGAAGACGATATTAATAATAATAACAAATATCATCTTATTCATTTTAATTGATCACATGGTGATGTTGTTGGTCACGTCATTTATACATAGTATTAATAATGTAATTATTTAAATTAAAATGCAATGGTATCTTCCAGAACACATTGTATGGTTAACGGTGGTGAGATGTGAAACACCTTCATAATTAATCATAATTGAAAAATTCCTTAAAGCTGTGAAGCTAAGTCAACTATCGCTAGCGGTAGAAACTGAAGTCACCGTTGCTCGTGGGTTCGAGTCCCGCATAAGGCATGGATTTTTGTAAGCGGCCTTTCACATATCACTTCATTGTTTCATTATCATCTGCTCATTCTTATAACCTAGCTGATAAAATCGAAGAAGAAAGATGTTAAAACATTTGTCAATTAACCGGGCTTTCAATGTGTCCTCGAACTGTGATCATTACATAAGTGTCAGATACAAGCTACAAGGGCATTATAGAATTTTTGTCAGAAAAGATTGACCCTATCTGGAAGATACGCTTATGATTATCAGTACATTTATTGTCATTTCTAGTTGGAGGTTTGTCATCAGTCTTCAATCGTTCGTTATTTGAAAGCGTGTGGTTGATAAGGAATAAGATGGAATACATTAAAAAATATACGTAGACCTACAAGACAATGTAAACACTTCAAATTTGATTTTAAAAAACGGCTTCCTTCCAACTAGTTTTCCCATTACGTATAGTATACCTTCATCGTATATCATCTCATCATGCCATTCATCCGATACCAATAGATCTTGGTTAGCATGTAGTGCGTCGTTAAACTCAATGTATACACGTGAAACGTAATAAAAGTAGCATATATCTTGATAGCGATCATAATACAATAATGTATGAGCAAGATTGCAGGGCACATTGCTTTATAACAAACTACCTAACAATGTTGAAACAAACAATCGAGGCTAAAATCTCATCAATCGAGTCGTAATAATAAATGATCATTATAACGGATTCGGAAATGTATTGAAAGAACTGATCATGACCTGATTTCCTATGAAATACTTTGAACATATGTTGATATTTTCAAATAGCAATTATGGATTCCCAGTGTATTCTTCTGTATTTTATATGTGAACAAATGTAGGCATATTGATTGTATCCCATCACACGTTGAAATAATGTCATTATACATTACGTTATTCAATTCTATTGACTTGCCATATATTCACATCTTGTAATCCTGAATCTTTGTAATCTCTTGTAATTTGAATCCTGTGGCATAGTACAGGAATCTAATCTAATATTGAAAGCGTCTCTCTTGTCTACCTTGTGAGAAGACGGTTGCCGTGTCTGCCGTACACATGTGGCCGATAGCGTGGGTGCAGCGATCATGGGATCCAGGGAACAACCTGGGAGGCCACGGTTTAATAGCTGTTCACAGAGAAACGATCTTATTATATACACATGGTAACAATAAAACAAACCAAGATGGCGAACAATAGGCGCTTCACCTGTTTCGTCTTATGGCCTGTACAGTACACGACCGTCCCGGCAGTGAGTTGGATCACAAGGTTGGAGGTAGAAATAATAGACACTGTTGGAAGAGGCGGATGAGAAATATGGCTATACCTTTTTTCTATATAAAGAACGAATTCCAAGGCTGTCGTGTACCTCTCTCTATACCTGGTTGACTGTCATAAATATATATCGTCTGAGAACAAACATTTCCGAACATGTGGCAGCCATCTTCTTCGAAACACTCCAAACAATGTTTATATTATTTACACTCGACAAACTTTGACTGACGGTGCTATTATACAGAGAGCAATGCATTAGTAGATGAATACAGAATATGGCTGAATCAAGTCCATGCACTAAGAATTGAAAAACGTAATCAAAAATATTTTTTGGTTGAATAATGCAATTAGGGCCTATATTTATAATTTTATATTCATGGGTTTGACGACGCTGTGCACGGTAGGTGTTTTTGGATAGTGGAAAAGAGTCGGTCGTGGCCTGTATTAGGGGAACCATCCCAGTATTGACCTGAACGACAGAGGAAAATCACGAAAAACCTCTGCCGGGATGTTCGATCATGGCGGGAATCCAACCCTGACGGTTCTGTGTGCTAGCCACTCGACCACTTGTATCAGTATAATTTTATTGGATGAAAACCAACAATTTCACATTTCTTACACTTATTCACAATAATTAAAATACCAAGTTGATAAGTTGATAATGAGTTGATATTTGTGTATGGTGCCGACCCTCACTTGACTCACTTGATAATTTCGATATTTCAAGTGAAACTTGCCCTAATTTGTTGATGAAAATCACCAATTGGATCACAAAGAAAATTAGCGGAAATGATGTCTGTCTATTATTTGTATCAGTTTTTGTGTCGAGATCCTGTGTAAGGGTTGTTTGAGGGGTGTGTGGTTAAGCTTTGCAACTCTCTGGTTCCATGGGATGGTGGTTGCAAAGTGTTGACCATGAATGCGGGTCTATATATACAGGACAAACTAGCCCACCCCAAAACCTTGAACAGTCTTATAGTTTTCTTTCCATGCAGAGCAAAACGTTTTTTGGTAGCATATTACTCACTAAACATTGACAGAAAGATCTACCAGATAGAGATCAGAGGACATTCCAGCGAAACGCAGACACTCTTTTGAAATGGTATAAAAACTAAGGTTGTAGACCTATATAGGTATGAATCGTATGGATTGTAGTACTGTCGTATCAAGTATTACGTTTAATTTCATTATCCAAACATTCTTTATGTAGTTATGACGAACGCCAATAGATCTTAGTTATCATCACAGGGCGTCGTAAACCTAATACGAATAAGTTATATAGGATGTGTACGTGGATGCCTGTCAATTCAATTCCATTCAAGTAGGCCTATTCTTCACTCTTTTGTTTTGAGACGTACAATTGGAAAACAAAATGCAAACAAAATGAACATAGATACTGTTAACGAAGAAAATAATACGAGAACTCATTTGCGTTGTAGAGTATAATGTAGTATAGTGGACTCTTCTCATAATATCAGGTAGAAAGATGCGAGTCGAATCTAGTATGCTCTTTAAAGTTAGACTCCAGCAGACCATATGATTAGGTAAGTTTCTAGAAGTTTTCCGTCTCTCGATGTCAGTTTTCTCTTATACTAAACTGGCCGCAGTGTATAGAGAAAGGTGGTAATATTTCTAGCATGTGCCGTCGTCTTGGTAAGGAAACACGGGCCATACTGATAACGCCAGGCAATCATCGTAAATTCATGGGGTTAATGTCGACATGCATGGCTTTCAATCAGTTCCTGTCTCGATAGGTGGCCACTCTCTCTCTCTCTCTCTCTCTCTCTCTCTCTCTCTTTCTCTCTCTCTCTCTTTCTCTCCCTTTTTCTCCCTCTCCCTTTTCACTTTTTTTTCCTCCATCTTTTTTTCTAATACTCTTTCTGATTCTCATTCTCTTTCTCTCCTCTCTCTCTCACTCTCTCTCTCTCACGCAGCCCAACTCATAGGCCTATAGTCTATCTCTGTTACTCGTGAAACGTTTCTAGCATGTGGGCTGTAATATGTTATAAGGCTATTATCACCTTTAGATTGCCCATAGTAGAACGCCTGTATTTAATATACGTTTTTATGAATGTTATTTTCTATAATCTCTGGGGAAACGGCGGCCCATGTTCCTGCGACCCCATAGTAATTGAATAAGCAATGAGAAAAAATCTATATTTTTGTCTAGGTGTACAAAAGAATCTTTTGATTGAATTATAATTCGAAAAAAAAAATATATATATATATATATATATATATATATATATATATATATATATATATATATATATATATATATATATATATACATATATATATATATATATACATATATATATATATATATATATATATATATATATATATATATATATATATATAGATATATAGATATACATATATATATATATACATATATATATACATACATATATATATATATATATATATATATATATATATATATATATATATATATATATCTTGATCCCCAATCAAATCAAGTGAAAGAAAAACAACGAAAAGGTTGCTTGCTCTTCCAGAGTGTTGCACAGAAAGAAATCGAGCTGAGCTAGACCATGCAAGTCGAGCATATATATAGTGAGGACGAGAAGCTAGTTGACCACAGAAATCCTGTTAAGGACAGCGGCTAATAGAAATGTCACAAATCTGTCACTTCCTATGGGAGGTCGCTCATCGCACGCACACGCACCCAACCATCGCGGTTCACTTGGCTTGTCTTAGATGCGCTTTTTATAATATTACTCTCAACTCTTCTGTGATGCTATATACACACACACAATACGACAGACAGACATATATACAGACATACAGACACACATTTCCATGGAATCACATAGGAGCTGAATCAAGTTTCACTTGCGTCCTAATTATACAATACATTGTTACTTTCAAATTGTTAAACAATATATGTATGTAAAAGTAGGCATATTCTAGTTAAGGACGCTGTGTATTCGCCTGTTGGCGGGCAAGTGCACCGTTTATTCATTCATTTATATATTCACTTATTTATATAGTCCATTCGAATAATACAGTGTACCAATAGGAATCGTCATAACTAGACTGAAGGTAGGCTAAAATAGAAATAGAAATTATATTAGGTTAATACAGTATAAATAGAGGAAAAAGTAGGGATCAAATGCGGTTGAGATTGAAGCCAGAAAGTTCAGGACTCGTTGATTCCATAGAATGGATCCGAGAGGAGATATTTTTCTCAGATTTGTGAGAAATATTTTAAGTTGGTTGGATTCTAAGGGTAGGTTATTGTATGAAGTGATGCAAAGGTAGTGAGGGTTTCTGATACAGAGGAGTGATTGTGAGATATTGCATGGGTGGACTTATACTGCTTATAAGCCTTTAGTTGTGTAGATGTGAACAGTGGAATTAGGGAGGAATATGGGACCGAACGAAGGATCAGGCTGCGAGAATCAGGGTGGAGGTAAGTGTTAATATATTTAGGTTGTTGTCAAAATGAGCTGCGTCGAAAGATACTGACAATTATGCGCGTTTTCGAGGTTGAAAAATGCGGTGAAGTGAGCTTCTCTGCTTTGAGGTTTTCAGTGACTGTTGAATCGTGTAAACCACTGGTTACTGGTTCCAATAATTGCGGTTTCGATTGTAACTTCGATTGTAATTTGTCACTCCGAGCTAATTTCGTTTGATCAATTCTTATATTTGTTTTGTTACCGTCCAAAGGAGAATTCACAAGATTGTTATCGAAATAACAATGAGAAATAGGATGCAAATCATATGGACAGTCAGCTTTTCTATGGACAGTCAGCATTATTTATATGGAAAGAATATTAAAATGTATAAATGTATGGTGATTTGTGTGTGTGTGTGTGGGGGGGGGGGGGGGGGGGGTCTGTGTATTTTGGAACGTTGAGAAAAAATAATGCTAAGCATTCATTGCGCCTGAATAAAAATGATAAATTTGAATGAATCTTGCTATGATAAGATTGGGAACTTTACAAGACATTGCTCCCATATTGTTATTTGTTTGTTTACCGCACCGTATTCCCCATGTGGATGTGCGTTCTGCCTGATGCATAATTAGCTAGACGATGGCTGATATATCAAGTATACAATACTGGATTTGTTGAATATTAATTAATAATCTTTACAACTTCAAATGTGGTATGCACTGAAGATGAGTATACTAACTTCTTGCAATTCTCATTACAATTCACGATCCATTTCACCCCCTCCCCCTCTTCCCGTCTCGCTTAACACTCTCCCGTCCACCTACCCCCTCTTCCCTCTCACCCACCACCTTGCAAGCATGCTCTGTTTATTCCTGAATCGTTCCAGTGTGCGAGGAGAGAGAGAGAGAGAGAGAGAGAGAGAGAGAGAGAGAGAGAGAGAGAGAGAGAGAGAGAGAGAGAGAGAGAGAGAGAGAGAGAGAGAGAGAGAGAGAGAGAGAGAGAGAGAGAGAGAGAGAGAGGGAGAGAGAGAGGGAGAGAGAGAGAGAGAGAGAGAGAGAGAGAGAGAGAGAGAGAGAGAGAGAGAGAGAGAGAGAGTCAGAGAGAGAGAGAGAGAGATCATTGTTTCCAAAATGACACTTGATATAATATGGAATTACTATACAACTGAAATGAAAGACACTGGCAATATTATCATCAAGTAGTAGACTGGAAACGAAATGAAGGATAGCGGAAAACTAACAAGTTAGTAGATTCTGACAAAAGTTTTCATTCGAATGTTGTTCATGATATTTCGTGCGCAAATAATTGTATAAAACATTTCAAAAGTCTTTCTTTATACTGGAGTATAATAGAGTAGAAGGAACTTCTTCTCTTTACGATTTAGATTAGGTTTACTTTGCAAGTTGACAAGAACCCTATAGCTTTTAAGAAGATTTATTTCGTCCAATATTTAAGTTGAAAATGTATCGAATTGGCTGCGACCCAGGTGTGTTGGACTAACTTATTTGGAGTAGATGTGTTTGCCAATTTAATATCTGGTCACCAAACCATTTGAGATATAGGCTAGTTTTGCGTGATTGGACTTCACTATAAAAAATAACAACCTAATGAAAATGTATCTTCTGTGAATTGATAGGCCAACCATATGATTAATTTTGAATATTACTTTTGTATAGTTTTTCCGGACTGTACGTTATCAGGTGGGGTAAAGTTTTTCTGTTATCAGGTAGGCCCTATTACAAGAAGGAGAATGTGTATCTTGTATCGTGCATGCTCCTTTTCTGTTGATTTTCATCAATTGATATTATTGGAACTTTGAAAGGAATCATCATTCAAATCAACAAATATAGGCCTATTTAATCCATTCGAATTGTCAGAATAATTTTAGAAATTATTGCTTCGACATTCTGGAATCGAATAGAATTGAGTAACCATAACTCGAATATTAATTAACGCGACTATTAAGTTACTCGACTGTAGGCATGGATGTAGATTTTTGAACAGGAATCGACAGAAGTGTCGCTGTGAGGATATTGGGTATATTGTGTACTTCAGCTTTTATTATTTCAATTGAACACACAGTGTTCAATTGAAATGATGAACCAATTGTCATTTCAATTTGGCCCATGTATTTGAAAGAAAATACCACTTTTTGAAATCAACGTCGACATTTTCACCATAGACCTTGTGATTATAATCAAGTAACGTATAGCCAATATACGGAATAACTTTTTCAGAAGTTTTGGCATAGCCTACAATCTCTTTCTCTTCGGCTATATTATTTTCTAATTGAATCGGGAGTTCGATATTTTCAAGAAAATAAATACAGTGCAAAGTGAGCGTTCATCTGAAAATATAATCTCACAATGTTTTCTGTTTCAACAATATCATAAAATTACATCTATTAATGAAGAGCAATCAAGAATGCGTTTTTTCTGATGCAGAAATATGTCACGTAAAATCTAGTACCTCGGCTAGATACGAAGAAAAAGTGACCGACATAAAAAATGACCTTCTCCTTTTTGATCTCCAATATGCAATGAGTGAGGAGGACATTGACCAAACTATATTATGGCTTCATATATAGCCGATGGCTGAGTTGAGATAACCTCAAAGTTGAGGTCGAAAAAAATCTGTGAGGACGGAAGATGATTTCTTTTTACATATACATCATGGTAGTCGTAGATAGTGTGGCTTAGCCAGCTTCAACGAATGACGTGAAACGAACGAGCAAAAGTAGCCTTTTTTACGAGTTCATTTCTCGTCTTGTGTGTCGAGAAAATTGGGGGGTTTGGGTCTGAGGGGTGTGTGTGGGGGGGGGGGGGTGTCACCAAGGTAGCAGCTAGGTTTTCTCTTGATCGTGGAAACTGTCGCCAGGGAGCAGACCACCATCAATCGCAGCCTCGCCTCGCCACGGCTGACCTTTGCTTGACCTCACTTCGACCTCAGGTCACCGTCATGCCTGGAAGCTTATCTTTATTCCCGACACTTACACCTTACCTTCGTGAGACTTATCCAGCACATGACATACAGATCAATAACACAATTGCCAGCTTTAAGCTGAATAGCCTACACCAATGATTCTTTTCAATCCTCGCGTTGCTTGGCTATCCAATAGCCCTAACGCTTCTCAAGTGGTTTTGTCATTCGTGTGCGCTCGTGTGATTTGTATGGTCATGTTTCACAGCAGGTAAGCTGAACCTTCTGTGAAACATTGCCTATGGGTCAAACCAATAAACCTGTTGGGTGGACTTGTAGGTAGACCTGCTAGGTGGACCTGTCGGAATACATGACTGTCGGTCACCGAATGGTGGGCCTTGGTTCTTTTGTCGCCCCTGACGCGATTTAGGGCCGTGCACACTACGTTCCTTGGGTTCAATAATAAAAGTAACATTCTTCATGTTGCTTGCCATTGCTTAGGAATGTGTAAATAGCTTGAAGAGATGGTATTCATCTGTCAAACATTTAGATGTTGTAAAAAGTTAAGACATATAAAAAGCTTGACTAACGTTTTTATTTAACATGCTGATAAATCAGAAGAATATAGTGTGTAGCCCTTATGCATATAGTCGGATATTATTTAGATGCCCAGCAAACTCTATAATATCTCACTGAAGAATAATGATTAAAATTCCTCGCAAGTTTGACAGATTTCAGCAATGAACTCTACTCACCACTTAAAACTGTTGATCTTGGCATGGAATCGCCAAAAGGATCCCTTCAGGTGTTCGGGATGTATAATTAGGTATACCTAGTTGGATGGAAGACTAAACAAAATTGTAGATTCGAAGTATCCATCACGAAAATGTGTCAACTATACACATAATAACACAATTTGTTTTTTCCTATTTTAATTGATACAGAGTAATATATATATTTATATATATATATATATATATATATATATATATATATATATATATATATATATATAATTATAACGTACAATATCTCATACATACATACATACATACCACAACTAGCCCATAATCGAATTCACCTTTCATTCGAACCGTTGGCGGAATAGAAAGTAACCCAAGAAACTCTTCAAATATCTCAAGTTATTCTATTTTTTATCATTTCCCATGTTCAAAGGCAGCCAGGAACCTTTTTCCAACCTAATTTTCATTATGTAAATTCGAACGAAAAAATCATGTATCTTTTTGCACTGATTCTGTCGGTTCCCGAATGCTATTCCCATGTTCTCGCCTTGAGCCACCCTGAATGTGGTACTGTCAGCTGCTGATAAGGAGGCAGACCAATTAGCAACGAAAGGTGTGTATGCTTATCGGTGCGACCAATAGCCACGTCGCACCTGTACCACGACTGTGTCTGTGTGCGGATCGATGCAAGGTGGAGTCGGCCAATCAGCGAGCTCGATGCTACCTGGATCGCACTGGGCAGGTGTGAGAGCCGGTGATAGGCTGATCTCTCTTTCTCTCTCTCTCTTCCTCTCTATCTGTCTTTCTCTTTCTCTTCAAGCAACCTGACATCGGGCATCCTCAGCAATGGCACAAACTGCTCCTATGCAAGACACGTGATGCGCTGTCACATTTAGTTGAAACATATTTACACACAGGCGTAGACCCCTACTAGTTGTTTGCGTACTTCTTACGTGTGTTTATATGTAGGCCTAATGGATGTATTTCTCATAGATTGTTTCATGACCTAGAATCAGTAATAATAACCGTTAGGCCTATAATAATCTCATGCGTACCAATATTGAAGTATGTGAATTTTGAAAGGAAAAAACAAATACACACATGAATAAAAAATAATAATATTCATTGCATATCCTTCTTTCATCAGGTTGTTTCGAATGATGCATATTTCAAAGTTGTATTCAATATTCTGTTTGCTTGTCCACCTCATCGTCATCAGCTGGGTTAATTTAGGTTTTCACAATATCCTGCCCTATACGGTACACGGACCCACGACCAACGGAGAATTCAGTCTTAAACGGTGCCTTAATCGACTAAGCTGAGGTGGGTGGCTGATGCGTACATGAATACAAACAATTTCATTCAAATTGAGTAATGACAATCACAAAGTTGTGAATTTCAATTATTCACAAATATTTCAAGTAACCGGGGTGCTGAAGAGGTACTATCGATTATATTAACATCGCCGTTACTGTTTCACTAGTTGGCTTGATCACTGGTTTGGATGAGCATGCTTCTCCAGACAATTAGGTAGATAATTGGACTCCTCTTGCCTCGCAAGGGTTGTACACTTGCGATCATATCAAGTTAGCGATCAAGTCATATTGAAATATATCATCTAAAATATTTACTCACATTGTACCCACTAAAACTAGAGCAGAAACTGTACGTATCCACACTCCACGCAGTATGAGGAAAATTATATGTAAATTAGGTATGGATTTGAGATACAATTTTTCACCAAACACATTTTATGTGACCATGAGTGTACCTTTGTTTCAATAAGTGGTCGTCGATGTTTGTTTCTGGACCAACAAGTTCTACTTGAATTTAGTTAACCTGAGTGAGGCTACCTGATAGAACACTTCCATCTTGGAGTCGTGGATCTCATCCACAACCAGCCAATCACGACACACCTGAGCTACCTGCGTGTCACGCACGTCATTGTCCCCCCATCTTCCCCCTGTCTGTTATTTTCAGCCACCAATCGCAAACTGTTATAGGGCTCCAAAAAATAATAGGGAGGCGGCTGATCATTGAGGGGAGATACGTTAATTAAAGTTTCAAGTAAAAACCTCTTTCGTTCCGGTCACCATAGAAGCCAACACAAACTCAACCTTTTTCATCACCTGTCATTTTCTAGCCAATCTAGAGTAGGAGGGTACGAGGGTGTACTGGGATCTATCGATAATTAGTATAGAGGAAACGTGCGTGCTCCGTGTAACCGGGATGTGGGGATTCAGATCGGGCCCAGGTTCGATCCCCGCCACCGAACATTTTTACAGTTTTGTTCCTCTGTGAAGATGTCATGATGGTTTCCACAAAATTGCCTATACGACCGCTCCCTTTTCTCTAACCTTCCCACTAAGAAACCTTCACCTCATGAACCCGTCATCTCACCAATCATTTGTTCTACGTCAATAGATCTCGGTGAATCATTACAGTGCGTTATTTAACTAAAATATAGAAATAGGTAAATTGAAACAAGGGGCAAAAGATGAGATAGGTGTGCGTGATTGAGGTGCACAGGTATATGTCCAATAAGCTGGGGTGTCGAATCTATGTAGCTGGGTCTGTATAAAAGAGCCAATAGAAAGTGCAGGTTGGAAGTAGATAACGTAATAACACCTGTAGGGAGGTGCCTACTTATACTTGAGGCGTGCGCAATGCCCCACACGTTACCTCGACACAGCGAAGGATACGCCTGCTTATCTCGCGAACAGTCGATCCAGGCACACTCACATTATACGCTAATATCGCATACAATATTGTTCTTCACCGGGAATCATCAAGACTTGATTAAGCAAACGAAAACATTCTTATTGATTTCACTTTTCCATCTTCTACTGACTTTCTGTCATCTGTAGGCCTATATACTTTCACAATGTAGTATAGTTCCGAATGAATCGCTATAGGGACCCGTTAATTGCTACATTCAATCTTATTAGGAAATAATGTGAAAGTACGTAAAGTATGAGTTTAGGTCAAGAATTGAAAAATGAGTTTTATGATGTGAATTGGTGTCCAACATCTAGCCAGATAGCCCCATATGTTTTAATTCACAAATGTAAAATGCTTCTGATGATTCTACCCCCACTCTCATAAGACATGGCTGATTATTCTACGGTGTTGTATTAAAGAGGGTGGTGGAAGGAACGGGGGGGATGTTTCTTTTGAATCGTGAGTCATACAGGGGTTGTAATATGTAGACAACCTATGTACGATGTCAGGATGGTGGAAGGGGGAGGGCTACCGTATACGTATAGGTCATTGAAAATGGCAGGTTCCCCAGTTGCATGCAACCCTATTGCTAATTCTTGGTCACGGCTGAGAAAATCATTGTGATTCATTCGCCATTCTTGAATTGCCTGCCTCAGAATCCCTCTCTCCCTCTACCAATCCCCCCTTCCGGGGATTGACCAGCTGTACTAAAAAAAACTGTACTAAAAACCAACTGTACTAAAAAAAAATGTGCTAAAAACCAACTGTACTGAAAAAAACTGTACTAAAAGAAACTGTGCTAAAATTCAACTGTACTAAAACCCAGCTTTTTGAGCAGTCTGTACTTCTGTATAAGGCTCCTCCCCTTCACAAATTGTGACCACCCATCCTTGAAAAATAAGTTAGTTGTTGGTTAGGTTAGGGGGGTAGGTTGATGTCGTTGTTGGGGAAGAGGGGGGGGGGGGTAGGCTGCTGGAACTGTACTAAAAAAAAAATGTACTAAACTTATTATTCAAGGATGAGTGGTAACAATTTGTGAAGAGGCGGAGCCTTATACAGAAGTACAGACTGCTCAAAAAGCTGGGTTTTAGTACAGTTTTTTTAGTATAGTTTTTTTTTTAGTACAGTTGGTTTTTAGTACAGTTTTTTTTAGTACAGTTTTTTTTAGTACAGTTTTTTTTAGTACAGTTGATTTTTAGTGCAGTTGATACCTTCTCCCCCTTCCTCACCACTTCTCCCCCTTGCCAGGCCTCTCTTCTGAGACACCTTTGCGGCGGCGGACTGGGCTGACCCTACGACGTATTGGTGGAGGTGCCGAGTTTACACCTTGCGTTGCCCTAGTCCCAGCGCGTTGCGTTAGAACTGCTCCTGTGTGTCAAGTGTATGTTGTGATACGCAGCTACACGGAATGAGGTGTATAGACACATACGAACACATACTGGTACTGGCTTTTTTTTAAAAAAAAATGGCTTTTTTAATTCATATTGGGTTCAACGACGCACTGTACTGAGTGACTGAGTTACATTATGATGATTTATAGTTTTGGGGTGGTAAAATTCCCCCTTCCGTGACCTGTACGAAAACGATCCTACATAATTGAGAAATAGTGATTTTATGTGCAGTCTCGAAGTTAATGAAAATACACATAGGCCCATATATAGAGATACACATGTGCATCGAACGTATGTGTATACAAGGTTTGTTATTTGTGTGGACCAAATTATTGAGAGCCACAACGACAATGTTGACTATATATATTCATATACATGAATAGAGTCCTGTTTATTACAAGGTGTCATTTATATCAACTTGGAAAACGCAACATTGAGTGAGATATGTAGCCCATGAAGTACAACTTGATCGAAAATTCTACACACCTTGACTCATACGGAATATATAGGCCTACTCGACTTGGCGAATGTCGAGTCATAGAAAGCCACTAATTTCAGCAGCATGGTTCTGCTATCATTACTATTTACTTGATGAACGAAAAACATTCATTTCATCATTTTTTTCGAAAAGGCTGCAATTATGTAGGTATCCCCATGTGTTCATATTCAGTGAAAATTGAAATATTTCTGGATATTTGATCTTTCTAATTTTCATGCCCATGCAGCCTAATATGGGGTTTTTAGAAACTATGTGATGAAGTTTCTCAAAAATGATCGCACCGATTTGGCCCAGAAACTATTTACAGTTCTAAGTTCAGTGAGTGCACATCTCCAGGAAGCTTTCATACTGATCAGTCAAACCGTGCGTCCCGTGCACAGTGCTTACAAACAAACTAAGAAATTGAAGAACACAGACAAAGTTCCGTATAAGAGTAGGATGGAGTTCTTCGCTATCGCTCATCCAATTATATAGGCCTATACATGTAGGCTATAATAAACAATTATTGTCGGCCTGAGACTTGAAATGTATACTCTTATTGTATCGAGTTTGAATGCAAGGCCGAAGATATGGCGTCTAGCTGATCGACTGCAAGTGATTAGTTATTTTTGACATGTGCTTTATGGCAATTTGTCTCCTCGATGTTATTTCAGTTACCTATCCATCACGAGTGGAAGGAAGGAAGTGTTTGTATATCAGCCATGTATCAGAGCGCACAAAGAAGGGAAGGTCCACCATTCACATCGCCATATGTCATACACCTGTTTGAATATACGAGCAGTCTCACAAAAGAGGTGAACCGAATGACATAAAGTGGACTTTTCTAAAAAGTAATTTGAATCCAAATAGAATCCACGTATTATTAATCACTAATTTTCGTACACACTGTAATTCGAATTCATATAATATACATTGTCTGCTATAGTTTTAATGCGTATTTTGTCAATAAATCTTTTTTCGGGGTGTATTTCAAAGTGTATTCACGAGACCGCAAGTGTACGAAGAAACCACGTAGATCTCGCGTGTTTGTTTCTATATCACTTGGTGTCGTCAAATAGAATAATCAATACGAGAAATACTGATATGACAATATATATTATAGAGAAAATCCTCTGCTTCATCGTTCTTCATCCTATCCATTGTATTGGTTTTGCTGTATTGGAGTCAGCGTTGGCAAGTAGCTACCCAGCCCAGCCCAATAAAACCCGGTGGGCTTTATTGGGTATTACCCACGTTAAAAAACCCGGTTCAACTACCCACAAGTGGATTTTTTAATTTTATGCATTACTTATTGTATATCTGTTGGTTCATGCGTTTCGTGTTTTCGTCCTCTGGTTTTATTTGGTCCAAATTAAGGAACAGGCTGGGTTCTGACAAAGCTGAAAAACTTGTAGCAATTTATAGGTATTATCAAACCAAAACTGTCAGCCTAGATGTCGATTGGAGCGATTGGTCTTAGATATTAGATTCTTATAAAACAATCAGCTTTTGTTAATATCTTTTTTGAATTGTTTGAGGCTTTTGCGACCCGAATATGAGACATTAGATACCGGTACTGGGTTATTTTGGATTATTTCGTTGCGTCGTGTGAGTTGATTTGTTACTCGATGTTTCGATCTCCATGTTGAGACCTTTCTCAAGATATAGTCTGGTTCGGAAGAAAGAACCGTCTCAGAATAAAGAGACTGACTTAGTCCACTAAGTCACTCTCTTTCTTCTGAGGCGGTTTTTTCTTCTGAACCAGAATATCTTGAGAAAGGTCTCAACATGGAGATCGAAACGTCGAGTAACAAATCAACTCACACGACGCGACGGAACAACCCAGTAACTAAGACCTCTGATATATTTTTTATTGTTTATATGTCCGTGCATACATACCTTATTTTACTGTGAACGATCAACAAAGTTCTTGGATGTAATTATATAATAGTATACGCGGTAGGTGTACTTTCTTAATTCAGGACAAGACCCTTATCCTATCAAGTTAAAGTCGCTAGTGAGTGGACTTTATTTCGCTCGTTTGGTATTCTGGCCAACAGAATGCAAAAGTCTGTGACTTTTGTTTTATTTAAAAAAAAACGAAAAAACCCAATAAAACCCGTTTTTTTTTTAAAAACCCGCCCGGGCTGGGCTCTTTTTAAAAAACCCGGGTTTTTGCAAACCCTAATTGGAGTCCAAACATCGTTCTCCAATGATTTGCGCAGATCATATTCACGAAAACGTCTACTCTAAGGACGTATTTCCTGTGAATTGACAATTTCACTCTCGAAATCTGAAATACCATTTCTTGCGAGCAACGTTAATTATTCACTTGAATTCAATCAATTTTGTATCTCAATCAAATGATGTCACAACCCTGAGACCAGATTTTCGTAAATAAGGACGATATTCATCTCCCCAATTTCAAAGAACACTCGAAATCAATCAAACCATCATCTTTATTTCAGATGTTTTTGTCCTGCAGAGCCCACCGATCATGACGTAAGCATTATCGATTAGGTATATAAACATAAACATAATCGAGTAATGTCTACGTCACGACTCGGAAAAAGGGCCGGGTCTTGGAGGAAAAATGAATCAATTGAAATGACTGTAATTGAGCTGATGATTTCTAGTTTTCTGTAAAATAAGGGAAATGAATATGGTCATTATTCCTTGGAATCTGGTTTCAAAGTTATGATGTCCTCTAACTTTATTTCTCCATTCTATATTCTGTCCAACTTGATATGATTACTTCATCAATTATCAATTGGGTCAACAAGTATTCTACATTTTTATTCAAACCAACTTGCGAAAACTTTTCGTATGGTATACTCGATTGAAATACAGGCCTATTCTGCAGAACGTCTTTCTTTCCGATAGTTGTCAGTATGTTGTTGTAAACTCGGAGGACAGTTTTAATTAGGGCGGTCTTTGTATACCTCTAGGGAGGGCAGGGCAAAGGTAGAACTCCTGATAGCGACCACAGCTCGTCATGGTAACCTACCTTGCGATATATTACAGCGCCATGGTTGGTTAACCCCAAACAGTTTGCAAGACAAAGGCACGCCAACTAAGACTTCGGTCCCTCTGTAATGGATTGTAGGATATTATAATACCATGAGCTACCAAATCCATCATAACAAGTATAGTTGGATCTCAACACGAGTTGGTTGTTCCGTGTGGTTCTTGTAATAAATGGAAGAAAGTATACAATGGGAAATATATCATGGTTTTACAGCTGTCATTATCTAGTTCATCGCATCAATTAACTCATCATCTACGTGCTTCGGGTGTGAATGTATAGGTGATTAGTAATAACGTTTTTATTATAAATTGTTCATCTAATTAGGCTAAGCTAATATTACTCGCCATAACACCAATAATGATTGACTTCTAATGGGCCTGTATAGGTATTTATACAAATAATATTCTTCTCTTCATCGCGTCTATTCTTTTTTGCATTTGGTGATTGATTAAAAGATGTGTTGTATATATACAGTATGCTTCATGCCACAAACTTCCGCGTAACGCAACTTTAAGTTACATGTTACGTGATAATGGTAGGGGGAGGGAGAGGTTGAAGTTTAATCAAAAAGTGGCGTAGCGTGAAGGTGAAGAACACAAGTGCTGGTATAAGTCCTATATCAAAGCTGTGCTTTATAAGAAGTAGAATGCATTTATATTGTCATTAGCGTTGCTGCCTGCCTGCCTTGCCGTATCGTGGCCACCCACAAGCAACGTGGCCTTACTTGTTGTTGCTTATAGGTGTGCTCTCACTCCCTTCCGCCTTCCGCACTCCCCCTTCAAACTCCTTCACAGTCCTTTGCCACGTCGAGAAGATTGCCATCTCACAGGTTGAATCGAGTATTATCACAGTACGGCGGACAGCCTCAGCTTTGTTTACTAGACTTCTTCTCATTGTGGAAATAGCCTTGAGTAACGTCCCCACTAGAACGTTGTCAATGTTTGAGATACGAATGGTAAAAAGTAGATCATTTAAAAGACCTGTGCCAATTTGTACATATTTCTTGTATTTTCGTTTTGAGGAAACGTCTGCTAAAGTGCGTTTTAAATGTTCAGTCACTTTCATCTAAACATTGTTTGACGTATATTTATATGATGAACTAAAGCATTTTAAGTGGAAGACTAACCTGCAGTGTTTAGGTCTACCACCATTGAGTTTTTATACACAAACCCTGTTGCGTGAAAAAGACATGGCTACATACACAAAGAGAATGGCTTCCCTCAATCCTTCACGGTCTAGAACAAAGGTGGCGTTGTGAAACACCACTTTACTAAGTTATAAAATTATTTAGGAAATACCATTCATCGACTTGAAACATTTTCAAGGAACGAGGGCTTTTTTATTTATATGTTCGGTTTATAGTCAAAGCTGAAGTTGAGTCTGAAACAATGCTGTCAAGTGATAACATTGAGGAAAAGGAGGCGTGTAAGTGAACTGTTGGTTTCAAGCCCCATGGAGATCCGTGATTATTATAAAGTGGAACGAATTAATAACAGCAATAGTTCGAATAGCGTATAAGTTACATGAGATATAATTCTCAGGGCACTTATTCGTTCAATACATCCAATAGACCAATACATTGTAGCATTTGTTGATTGTTAGTGTGTGTTATGTCACTTTTTCATTGAGTGGAATGTATGCATCTCCATGAAATAGAAAATTAAATTGGGCGTCGGAACAGTAAGTGACACAGTGAGTTTCTCATATCCAAAAACTAGTTGAAATCTGACGAAAACCAGTACTATGGAGAATCATGAATAAATCTCATATTCTGGTTCTCTAATATAATTCGCAAGTTTTAATTCGTATTTCATCAATTCAATATTGAGTATTAAATTTTTCATCAAAACCAATGTGATTAAAAAAAAGTTTTTTATGCCAATAATTAACTTTTTTAGAGAAGATCCTATAATATAAAACAGCGAACAGAAGTGTTTAACACGACTGCCACATGCATGATAGTGTGAGCTTGGTACACGGTCGGCAAAAAGAGTTCGGATTTGTTCAAGTGTTTTTAGCCATCAAAAGACATCATCAGAAGGAGGCTGTTTACTCTCCTATGTCTGTACCATTGCACAGTAATACGGCTGGACAAGTACAACTCAAGCCTGTGTTATCTCTTTATCTTCACTTATGACTTGACATTACGATATAGCAAGTAATCAATTAAGTGTGATTTATGTCAGAGAGGTAGACCCAAGGTTTCGTTTGCAATTAACTCTGCTAATTGCATGAGCTGACGTAATACTCGATTGAATGCCATATGCCCAAGGCCAGGCTTGAAAAACTAAAAATAATTCAAATTTTTTCATATTTAATATAAACAACTTTAGACAATCATTACTTAGTCAGATACTTGAAAAACTTTATGAATATTAGATAAGAGATCTATATGTTAGGTATTTATATTTCATATTTGGTTATTCTAATTTCAATTTCATCTAAATGGAATAGCAATTGCTATTAATGATTATTGTAGGGCCCACTATTATAATTCATATTGTTATGCAGGTAGTGAGGCACATGTTGTTACAGGGCTTTCGCTCTATTCTCACTATACTTTCATATACAATGTATTTTCCACTGTAGGCCGCGAGTGTATACATGATTTTATTATAGCATGCAAGAACTTACGGGAGTCAAACGAGATGTTTCATCCTCAGTAACACTTGCCGTCAAAAAGTGTTGATTGTTTGCTCAACGACCCACCAACAGCTAGGTTGTGCGGGGGTACGAATGAGCAGTTGATTATGAGACTATGAAGTGATGATGAGTGAAAGGACGTTTACAAAAATTCGTGCCTTATGGGGGACTCGAACTCACGCCCAACGGAGATATCAGTTTCTGAAGCCTGCCTCAGATGACTGAGCTACCGAAGGCGGCTAGTGGGGTCTTGTCACTGCAGCATATCGTAGAATATATATATACATATGTATATATATATATATGTATATATATATGCACGAGGGCACTTCTCTTCAAAGTCGTATATTCATAATACAAACAGAAAGTTGTCAAATTTTTGGATATTATGAAAAACATGACATATTTAGAAAATTATTTTATGCGATTATTTTTATGATATTATACAATCACTGAAGTTTGTCATTCAAAATGGTATCTCATTTATCCATTCATACTCTTGTATTTCCATCATATACAATGCAGTTTAAAGTAAGTAATTGACATGAATATAGTTATAGTCATTCTCATAAACATACGATTATACATTCCCAATTGCCTTCATAATGATGAACAAAAAGAAAATGTGTAATTGAACAATTACATAGGAGTTCATTCATACTAATTAATGATAAATTATGATAATGAAGGATATGAAATGTGCCAATGAGTACTTTTTTTTTGTACTATTCAGTATTCATGTCGATACACTATAATTACACCGTGCAATTGATCGAATGAATGAATGAATGAATTGTCTTTATTTTGAATGTAATTGTGATACAGTTCAAAATGGCGAGGTTCGGTTTGTTGGCCTTTCTTCGCACTGTGATTAGAGTGATTAGAGAGCGTTCTGTATAGCCATCCAAGCAGGGTGATCTGTTGACTCGCTCTCTGGCCACTAACTGACCTTTGACCAGTGTTGCCACCGACGGTAAGAAAAGTACTATAGTTCCAAAAAAAAAGCTACGAGGCCTACATAGCAAATTTAAAAAAAAGCTGCTGAAAATAAAAAGAAAGCACCCAGTGAGTAGTTTCGAGTATAGTTTTCTTTTATTGGCTTTCGCGTTTTCGAGCAGGCGCAAGATTGCATGGTCAATATCGATGTTCCCTCCGCTTGGCACCTTTACCAGAGTTCTGGTATAGCCTCATGAGTAGTTTTATGGCGTTATTAGTGCTCCTATACTCCTCGACTCGACAATACCGAAGTAGTGTTGTGTCTTGTGTACAACAATATAGAATATAAATGAATGTGTATTCTATCTCGTTGGTTCTGTATCAATTTATGCGTCTAAGAACTGTAAAAAGGCGCATATTTCCAATTTCAAATATTCCAAATAACTAAACAAATAGCGTATAATGAGTTAGAATTTTCTGACTTGCACCTTCATTTCTCACATTGACTCCTTTATTTGAACATATGAGAAGTATCGTGATGTATAAAATCACTGGAGAGAATGAAAATGTATAAATAGTACTAGAGCATAAAAAGTACTCCCTACATGTCACTAAATCATTTCACTTAGTACCAGATCTAGTACCTATGTACAAGCAGTGGCAACACTGACTTTGACATGCGTTTGAACAACCCGTCCCTCGGCTCTCCTCTCGATTATACATGTTGTACACCTTGTTTATCTCGACACACAGTCATATTCACAGCTGGTATGTTTAAATTAGGGCCTATCCACAGCTGTAAGGTAAACCTTCCTCAAACTTTTCTATCATTCTATGTATATTTTATCTCTATAGAGACACAATTTTTTGCCAAGTGTATTAATCTGAATGCATGTGTTGCTTTACCCCTGGCCGTGTCGGTGGTGGGTGGGTGGTGTGGGGTGGAGTGGGGAAGGGCACCAATATGAGGCCTGTTGTCGGCCTAATGGCTAACCGCCCGACCACCGCACACATATATGACATGGGCCATGCAAATCACAAAACATCAGCTATTGCCCAATGAGGAAAACCGCGCATCAAAAACAAGACGGCAAAATACATTCCGTTTTATAAACAAATCGACATTTTCCTTTGACGCAAATCTGTGAGAACCAGACTGAAAACCGAACAATTTCATCCTTCTATAATTGACTGGATTGGGCTACAGTGTAGCAATTGCATTATGCTTCTACTTAGAAGATAATCGCTGTACTACATGGTCCTATCAGTTGACCGTTTAAATGCATCAATAACATAATTGTGCATTTGAATATCTCGCAGTCATGATTTTAGTATAGGAATATATTTGACATTACTCAAACTTGTTGGACTTGGAATGATGTTGGACTTAGATCAAAATTAGTACCGGTATATTGATTAATTATCCTCTGATCAAATAGTACTCTATCGACAATATGATCAGATATAGGCCCATATAAGTATGTATATATATATATATATATATATATATATATATATATATATATATATATATATATATATATATAAATATAAATATATATATATAAATATAAATATATATATATATATATATATATATATATAAAAAATGAACACATTCATTTTTTCATAGGATATTTGAGCGAGGTTTTCAGTTTTATATGCTCACGAATATTCTCGAGAGTTGACGGCATTCTGCTTTACCAGTGGAATGTACCCGGCTTAAACGAGCTATGCTACATAACATGAGCGATATGCATACGATGTCAATGTAGAAATAATGACCATAAGCTTGGGGAATTCTGTATAGGTCGAGCTTATAGAAAAAGTAATTTTCTCCTTCATTTGCATATTTGATGAAAATCTCGTGGTAGCCATCATCATAAGCCAACCATCATTCTTGGTCTCCTTCCTTGCAAGAGACAATATTATGTGATAGACATAATATGACGCCGTGTGCACACTAGATTCACTCGCTGAGCGATTTCAAATACCACATCATCTGCTGCAACAACCTGAGCTACTGTGCGCTGTAGTGTGCATGCATACTGATGCTATATAGAGATGAAACAAAATCAATCAACGGGTCAGTTTATTGTGTAATTCATTTTCTATCATCATTATTCTTTGTGTTACCTGTTCTACATGACATATTTAGAAATACATTTTGAAACAGATAAAACGACAACAAATATATGTTTTTGAAGAGCAAAACAAATGCTTAATGACAAATAGTAGAGAGATCATAGATAAGTTTAACGTCTACGTTTTGGTGGAGGTGCCGGGTTTCCTCGTGCTCTGGAAGCATTGTCGCGGTGTCCACGCAGTCAGCACCTCAGTTTGTGTGTAGAACTACTGTTTGGCTCCCAGGCATTGATCTAACGAGAGAAACCAAACACGCACATGTCCGTACGACGGTATGACGGTACAAATGACATATTACGGTAAAATACGAATACCACATTTGGCGTGATCAGTTATGTACTGTCTATTTTTCTATTACTTTTAATTATACTGACGGCGAGCAGGAGGGCAGTATGGCAGTGGGAAGGGGGGTAGGGGGTGTTGCCCATTTTCTAAAAACTCATTACACCGCGTTCGAATTGTAAAGTTAAGGGTGGTCCGTGGAGAGGGGGGAAGGGGGTTGAATATAATATGTTGCGCCATCCCACCTTTCATGCTGTTTCGCATGTAGCTCATATGATCCCATGCCATCCCTGCCATCAGCATTGCTTATATCGTAGTCGGCTAACATTTTAATAAAGACCGCTCTCTTTTCTCTCGTCCTCCCTCTCAGTCTTTCTCTCTGTGTGTAGGCTATGTGTGACGGTCCAGTACTCATTACCATTTATGAAATGTAAAGACCACGTTCATCCTCCGCCAGGCGGTTTATTAAATCTTAACCGTTTAGGGCTAGCCTTTCCGCCGCAGTTTGGACAGCGAATAAATGACTCGGAATATTAGAGACGTCATTCCATCACTTTTGTTTTACAGCTCGTGTGCAAAAGGTCAGACCAATTAACTTTTTACTGCAGGCCTGGTATTTGGTCTTATATCGTATCAAGATTCATAATCACTTCTTGATTTATCTCCAATTTTGATTCCCTTAATCAATGTTGATTCGTTGTTTACGAGTTTATATCGCCAGATACAACAATTATAGGTAGGCCTATTTATTTTATATCATTTTACAGCGAGGATAATTCCAATTGATTAGTTATAGTTTTCAACTCTCGGAACCTCCACTCTTTCCAAAACAGAAGTAGTATCTCCAGTCTATCTCTGCCCTATCACCTATCACTTCCAAACAAGGACAAATAGACTGGGAAACAAGGCCTCGAGTTCCGGCCAGCTCTGCACTCTGTAGCACATTTGCACAGCGTAATTCGTACGATCGTCCTAATTTGCTTCATTTCTGCGATTTATATACTTCTGCTGTTCGTCAATTCCTCTTGATTTCAATTCTAATTCAATTTCTTGCCACATTTTTATATATTTGATCAAATTTCACATTTTAGCATATCAAACTTTCCAACTTTTTGGATGTTTACTCTTTTCCTTACCGGATACGTTCCATTTATGTTCACTTTCTCTCTTTACGATATAGCCCGAGCTATAGCCTACCACCAAATGAAAGTTACAGATTCATTTCCGTATCTAAAAAACTATAATCTAAGCTCCCGGTACCTCAATAGGGCTGGATGAATAGCAAATGTGTGTGCATTAGATAATTATATTTGATTCAAAACAACGTTATTGATCGAAATACGTTTCTGGTAATCAGGATTTGAGAACGTCTGTTCTGCCCCTCATCTTTCCGCTGTTGAAACATCGTAACATCATTTAGGCAGACAAACATGCAGTCATTCGGTCCTGTCGAACCTCAAACCATATAGCACAGCGTGAACTCTTCAGACCATAACAACCAATTAATTCCCTTAGTTCCTGTTATTTAAAAGTATCACAAACAAATTCGTACAGAGAGACTTGATTACATGTGGTAAATCATAAAATGCTGTCAAGTTGAAAACTAAATGCAATTACATTCAATTAGCTTGTTGTTGGAAACACAAACAATATGATAATATCTCACTGCACATCAATTGAGAAGAACCAAGTTAAAAGATATGATGAGATTAGTGCATGATGCTAGTGCCTGGTGCCCAAATCGAGCCTCACACATATTCTCTGATACGTCTGGAGTAATCCCATGGAGACGCACGTACAAATGAATATATCACATCTAATAATGATATTGAATACGTGAAAGCAAACTAGATACGTTGTATATACATGGAATAATTATAGTGCACAGCTTTTTTAATTAGAATACAAAAACTCTGTGTGTAGACTAATTCATGTTTGAGCGAAGAAGGTATAGTGGAACTGTGGAAGAGTGAATTGGAGGGGGGGGGGGGGGCAGTGGACTAATCCATTCTTTGTGTGACGGCGTACCGCGTCGCTTTTTAATCGCCGTTTGCCGCGTGGGTAAAACATCAAAGTACAGAAAATCTACCACAATTGCTTTATACATCAGCTACTACATTGATGATTCGAACCAAAATATCACCGTTTAGATAGGAATTAACCGGCTTTGTGGTTGCTTTTTTACCCTGCGTATGAATGAACGAGGGAAGGGGGGAATTTTTTGAGATAGAAAAACAATGTTCGTTGTAACCGATATATGATTGCTCGTTTATTTTCAAATTATTTTCCAATTATACTTTGAAATAGGTAGCTTCACTTTCATGCTGTGTAGCGGGGCGATAGTGACTTAGTAGCGTACCGTAGCTAATGTGAGGGGGTATGGGCTCGATGTCATTAGATGCTACTCAACTGATTACTGGAACGGCCAGCTATATCTGTCGTCAACTTGCTAATGCTCCACAATATTTAGCTCTGCATTATGCCTGATGCATATAGGCTCCAAATGATAGCTACAAATTAATCCTATATAATTCAGTGGCGTTGACGTGAATTTGGCGGGTCGAATGGCTTGAGTGTTTGTTATGGTAAATCGTTACTGCCAACATCATAACTGTAAATGTATACTACGGTTTCAAAGAAAAAAGAAAAGAACGAGTGAAGCTAATGATGTTTCACCCGCGTATAGCGATTTAGAAAGATTTACCAGATTGCGCCAAGTTCATGTAACACCGTCACAAGTAATAGCTCAGTTCTTTCAACGCGCTTGCTTCATGTGACCCATGAGGTGAGGATAGATCGAACCTCTGTTTGATCCCTGCCAACATCATCGTTATAGAGATTTATCGTGGTTTCCGCCTGTTGTTTGAGCAAATGTCGGGATGGTTCCTACAATATACGCCACTACTGCTTCCTTCCCAATATCCCTCTCATTTTTCTACGAAACATATGACTCATCATCCCATCATCCCAATAATCAATCATCCCACACCAATAGATCCACGTTAATTATTACAGTGAATGCGTCGTTAAATCCAATGATAAAGATCGTTCCTATTTCTCTATTTGGACTTGACCAACATGGTATCATTTAGTCAACTTAGTTTGTATAGTAATATGCATTCAATAGTACTATATTCTGTTCATAACAGATTGCTCAATATTTTAAAGTTCAATAATCGAGAGAATTTGTATGGCTATGATATTGGTGGAGGCACCTTGTGTGTCAATGGTATTGGTGGAGGTGCCAGGTTCTTGTAATCGACGTGTTCGAACTAGTTCAACTGTGACCGCGATGATTCCTGGAGGTGAATCAGCGTAAAATCCATTAGTTGGGCTCTCGACGCGATCATCTAACGAGAAATAAAAAGT
This sequence comes from Brachyptera putata, assembly GCA_907164805.1. Lineage (NCBI taxonomy): Eukaryota > Metazoa > Arthropoda > Insecta > Plecoptera > Taeniopterygidae > Brachyptera > Brachyptera putata. Next base: position 40,602,336 of record OU015463.1, read on the forward strand.
TTTGCCATCAATATAATAATTGTTCTACAAATAGAAGAGGCATGAACTGAAATCAATTCAGGCCTATACCGTTACGCGTAATCTAGAACGAATTATGGAACAATGCGAATCCTTGCATGAGAGTTGAGAGTCGTTAGCGAGACCTTATGAAATAGCCGTGTGCTGGATTTAGAGCCATGTATCACAACTAGAACATAATATATAGACAACCATAACACTGAGAAGGCATACAAGTTTCCACCATGAGATTTCACCGATATCAATGATCGTACAACATTATCCGTTCAAATACGTCACCAATGAACACATCATAACATTCAGATAATTGTTGAAAATACGTACCGTAGTCGAATTGTATCATAACAGAATGTGGAGAGATCAATTGTAGGCATAAATGAAACACCAACACTCAATGTATTGCCATCTATTTCTACCTAATCGCGAAACGTTCTATATACAAATAACTTGTAATCTGATGTGAATGTATAGGAGATCGACAGCATTTGCGAATATGCTTCTTCAAATGGTATGAAGCAAATTCACTACACTTGCTTGAACGGAAAATCTCTATAATTGCTTATATTATCATTATTTGACAGTGAAAATGCTATACGCTGTGGATAGGTAGGTCCCTCTTGAATTAATCGTAACTAATTCCAAACACCAATTGACGATATGACGTTTTCACCAATATTCGTGAAAAAATATCCTTGACACCCGCAGTGTAGAATGTTCTAGGGTAGCTTGGCCGTGTGACTTGGGCCCTATAGACACTGACGTCGTACACGACAGTGCAAATGAGTGTATCAAACGATTTGTTACATCACATAAAGCATGCGAGTGTGCACCCACCGCTCGACGGCCAGAAGGCTACCTAGATTATGCCTGCCCTAATGCAAGGGGTGCTACGTATTGAGCCGTGAGCGGAGGGGGGGGGGGATGAATATATGAATGCATTTAGTGAATGAATCACTGCTCTGTATATTGTAGGGCCACGTGAACAAGAATTTGTAGTCTTTTGTGTGTTTTTTTTTGTAGTCTACACACTCATAGTAATTTCAATCGAAAGTTACCTTAATGATTCTTTATTTATGGTCTCGGTTTTCTCTCTATTTCCCTCCATCTCCCTCTCCCTCCTTCTTTGGTGAGACTGCATGTGAGCAGGATAAAGGATCCACTATTTGTTCTTCGGGGGGTTTGATCAATAGCTAACATTACCTGCATCACCATAATACCATTATAATCGGTTATAAGTGAGTATAACGTATTTGAAACTCTTGGTTTAGCACAGTAGCTACGTTTCGTAATGTCATTTCAAGTGACGGATTGAGAAGATTTAGTGCCACTAACATTTCGCTTTTGAACCAGTGCTTTATAATTATCATGTAGCTTGCTTTTGGCAGTTTTCAAAAAAATGAATTCGATGTCCAAACGGTCAAATCAGGACTGTTTTTAAAAATGGGTACCAATCTCTTCCAATTAAAGTATTCCTGTCAATAAAGCTGGAATTATACAGTTGGTAATGAATAAGAGCGATGAAATATAATGGTAGTTAACTCTTCCCATGTATACTTGCGGTCACATATCATTCGTTTTTTAGAAATTTAGTTTTACAGTAAATTTACTCATATTCTACCGAAAGTGTCGTTAAGTTCGTATCTAAATATATATATTTGACATATATTTTTGTGTTTCGCTTTTGGTGTGTATGCTTATGTGAAAATAAATTTTCTTCACGATGCATTTTAATGTGTCTTTGAATGACCACTCGCGTCATCCACATAAAATATGTTTTCGCATGACTAAAAACAGGCTCTAATACAAATTCACGTGTCCAAGGAACATTTTGTCTCAAAAGTGGCTGAATTGCTCGTTCAATCGGTATTCATGTTGATGCGATCCAATCGACTGTGGAGTTATATGAGTGTTCAGTGGGTTTCAGTTCTCACTGATCTGTTCGCTACAGCAATGACAGTGTTACTCAGTTTGGTCAAGTTGACTTTTCACTGCAAATTGTTGGTATATTCAATATTTATCAACGAATCCTACCATGCACTATTGAAATGATTGTATACCAAAAGAATATAGTATAGCAAAATGCGTTTGAAGGCAAATTAAGTGGTTCGTTTCCCCTAGGTTCCTACTTGTCCGCATTACATCTCACGAGAAAGCACATTACGTGGAAATAAGTAGTTTATTTTGATCGTGTAGACCAAATGGCTAACCAATTGCTACCTCTCTCTCTTCTCCCCCCTCTCTTCTCCCCCCTCTCTCTCACTCTCTCTCTCTCTCTCTCTCTCTCTCTCTCTTTCTCCTACTCTATGTCACTCATTGATTGTGTTATTGTGCACCAACAAGGTTGGAGAGAAGTGCTTCTATGCATCCGTCCGATGGCGATCGCGTCGACCCTCTTTACCATATAAATATCCATTGCACTATGTGGGCGAGGAGTGGGGTTGATGCTTAGGGTGCGGGGAAGGGGCAACAACAATAGGTGAAGACGCGCGTCATAAGGAAGAAGTAGCAAAAGAATAGCCGGAAGTCCAGATTGAAAGCAAACCGGAAAGTCTGTGTATAGGGATGCTAGAATAAAAGTTTGCCTGCGGAGCTGGATATATATATATATATATATATATATATATATGTATGTATGTATGTTTATTAATGTGCGTGTATATGTAGTCAAGCGTGCCAGTCTTTTGAAATACAGGCATAAAGATTTCGATGATTTCTGCTACTAGTCGTGTTGCAGAAATTAGGCAGAAATTAAATCTATTGTTACAACAGTTATTATAAAGGCTAGTATTGAATCAAAACTTGAAACATGAAAAATCGTGCAAAATTTAATAGTAATTTGAAAAAATCCATGACCAACATATTGCTTGCATGCAATTCTATACTTTTCACATCTCCTTCCCTATAATAGGGTGTGTTAGCATAAGACATATGTTAGCTTCATGTTTTCTGGGCCACCCTGTAGGCGTCGCCACCGTCACGGTACGCGGAAAGACGCCGGAAGGAGGTGTACGGTTAGTGGGGGGGGGGGGGGGGGGGGGTGACTCATCATCTCTACGGGACCGCGATATTCGCCATTGTTGACTCGAGCAACAATGGGAGCGCATAAGCTCCCTACTTTACCGACGGGTCAGCCGACGAACGGTATCGAGCATTGCTTCGGGCGGACGCTGCATGGAGCCGAGGAGGGCTGGATGACCACCGCCACCGAGAGAGGTCAATACACACGCTCAAGATTATTATCTCAGAAAACAACCTTGCGTGCAACTAAACTATCGGTCTAGCTAGCGGAGTAAGATATAAGTTTTATAGAGAGTAAGTTATATATATATATATATATATATTCTTCCCTCGACATCGTAGTCTGTAAAGGCCTATGCTTGTTTGTATACACATTAGTGAATCAGACAAAAACTAGAGAATTAACTTTTTACACCCTTGACTTATGTGTCTTTATGTATCTCGACTAAGAATCAACTAATTAGTAAGCTATTATACAACTTGGTACAACCGGCTCTAAGCGCAATGTTTTTTAATGGAGAGATGACTGTTATTATATAGAATCCGCTAAAAATATAAGAAAAAGTCAATGATAGAATGATTGAGATGGCATTGTGGGTATTATCTTATGCTATTTGCAATATCCAATATGTTTGTTTTCTCTAGAGAATTAGACGGAGCCTATTTCAACAGTTGACCGTTCTGTTATGCTGAATATAGCAGCCAATTAAAACTCGTCCAAAGTTTGTTTCTTTTCATGGTTCGATGAAATAGCCTAGAGCTACGTCGTGAGGAAGCTATAGGTATCGTGTGTTCATTTTTTCTACTTTCATATATTTTCGAACGTAAAAATGGAATAATAGGGTCTGTTTGATTGTTTGATTTCACACTGTCCGTATAGTCATCTCTCAAGGCATGATCATTAGTTGTGATAATTATATCTGAAACATTGTGAGCTAGACACGTATGTCTCTATAATAACTTTCAGAGGTTTGCTAGAATCAATGTAACAATTTCATCATTGAGAATTAAGAGCTGACTTATCATGGAACCAAAGGACGAATAAGAAGGACATATGTACTGCTGTACAGTGTAGACTATATTCGAAGAGCTGCCTTCGTTATACAGCTATAAACCAAGTATCACTCCATATTACCACATTGTCTCGAATTTGTGATTGTTTTTTACGGCACTCTGAACTATTTTACTATCTTTTGTTCCTCTCTCTCTCTATATATATATATATACACAACATCTAGCTATATTTTTTATGAACCTAGCTAAGAATATTTAGTTTCCTTTTCTTCGCTACAATTGCGTGTATAATACTAAAAGTGACTGCAAAAAATGACGTCCTACGCATACAAAGCGTCGGTTTTGCTTATTTCCGGCGTCGTCGGGCGTCTTGAAGTGACGCGGTGGTTCCGTGGGATATCGCCTCTCAAATGTGATTGTCTCAAAAGAGATACCATCTTAAGCAATCTGTAGGAGTGCGTAGAGCGTATGAGGCAAACCCACTGGCATGCCAGCCACAGTGCTTGCAATGGTACGTCAAAACATCACTCATCTTCCACAACTGGAAGAAACAAATGATTCTTCCGGTTTTATGTGAAGTAACGTAGTCCATAGTTTCGCTTGTTTTATACCTTGGTTTTGTTGACTTGAGTTCTGTTGAATAGACGATTGTAGCTCCTATTCCGATTCACTATTCAGTGAGCTCAAATTGATTGGCTACTGTCAAATATGTTTTTGTTATAACAACATTTATCTCTGGATCGATCTAATACACTCAAGCAATCACGTTGGTGTACGCAGTATTTTGACACAACGTCACGATAGAAGATTTAAGATTTATTTTAGGCATATATTTCGATAATGGCATAGCTAAAGGACATCACAACCCAGGAACTAGTTATGGCGATATTCATTTCCTTGATTTTAGAGAAAACTGGAAATCATCATCTCTATTTCAGAAACTATAATTGTTGTATTTGTCGTTAAGACTTGGCCTTTTTTCTTAGTCGTGATGTGGACATTACTCGATTCTGTTTGTGTTTCTACACATAATTGGTAATGCCTACGTCATGACTCATGGTCTATGGAGGACACAAAATTTAATTTCAATTTCTGAAATGGAGATAATCTCTAGTTTTCTCTAAAATCATGGAAATAAATGATGTCGTCATTATTCATCAGAATCAAATCCCAGAGTTGTGATGACTTTCAAGTTTCTCAATTCTAATGATACTTATTATAATTATAATTATGAAACACAGTGAACTCGGCGAATTCAAGCCCATTCTGATTTCAAATCTCCCCGACTCTCATGAAGAATTTCACTGTATTTTCATATTTATTTAGTTCATTTTGTCAATCATGTATAAGTGAGTGACGGTGATCGGTCGCTCATTCAGTCGTTTTTCCCGCGGTCTATAATATCGTGCCCGCCTAATACGTCTATAGTATCTACCCCACACAGTCACAGTCACATAAAACATTTCCTCCACACACTCTTAAACTATATGGATCAATTTATTCGTTCCTCCGCACAGTTTGTTTAGTTTCACTATTTCTATAGGCAAACTTACATGCGAATATTGTCTCTCGAATTGCTAACGGTGGTCCAACACGTTGTAAATACATAAGAACATCTGAGCTGAGGGAAGGCCTATACATTTCACTGTTACGTATAGTTTATAAGGCCAAGGGTGGTAAACTGGGTCTACAAAAGAGCACACACTGAGAGAGTACAGCTATCATATGGGAATGGACTGAATAGGGACAGAATACGAACAAAAATAATAATTATGAAAAGCTGTGAAACATTATGAGGTTGAAACAACGGGCATCTGGGATTGCTATTCATTTTGAGCACAAAATGTGCTGAAAATGTACTCGATCCACTCAATAAGCGTAATTTCAATACCCTCAATTTTACTTCTATTATGAATGCCAAAATAGGTCGATTAATTACGTAATTATAATGGAAAACAACTAACTATATCTATAGTTTTTTCACAGATCATATCACCCGTTACTTGGTCATTTTTCCTCAAAAAGTAAAACTAGGGTGATAGTGGCGAAATAAGAATTCCAACGCCTGCCGTGTATTTCAATGTTGTGCATATCTCTCCACATTGACGACTGAGAGTTCGCTTTGGCCTTCTTCGAAAGATTCAAGTGTAAAACAAGATTTGTGAAAATATTAAAAGTATGTATCGTAAAGTATAGGTTGCAATGACCTCATTTGTTGTTTGTATAGTTATATGTCGTGAGATTTTTCTACATAGTTATGTACAGCCTCATAGCACCCAACTTATTGACAAAACACATATTCGTGAATGATTTTATCTGTTTGTGTGTGTATTTGTCTGTGTATGTGAATGTGTGATGGAGAGAGAGGGAGAGTGAGAATGAGAGATGTCGCATTTTAAAAAGTGTAAACAGTGGAAGCTATCTGACACGATCTAGTGGTGCTGTGTGGGTATCACATTGTTTCGCGTTTGTCTTCTGGCCTCCTATCCTAACGCGGTCTTCTAACCATGACGGACAGGCCAAATGTCCTAGAAAATTGTCTACGCTTTTTATATTCGGAGTAGGGAATAGTATGCTGCATTTTTTCACCAGAGACGTAAGCTTTCTTTACCACAGACCCTATCGAACGAACTATTGAGTAGACTTTAGTGATAGGAGTGGACCCGTGGCTAGCGCACTGGACCATTATTCAGGAGCTTGGGGTTCGATTCCCGCCGTGTACGACCATTCGATCAAAGGTTTTCCGTAGGTTTTCCTATGTCATTGAGGGTGAATACTGGGATGACTTCTTGAGAAAAAAGGCTACGACTGTGTTTTCCTACTACCTACAACGCCGAATGGAATAACCATTCATATCATTTTCTCATCACCTATTATTCACCGACGCCAATAGATCTTGGTCACCATTACAGACTCCACTGCGTCGTTGCCCGCAATATGATTCTTCTTCATTGTATAATATGTTTCATAGTCAATTATTTATTTCATTAAGTTGTGTGTAATTGATATTTTCATAAATATATTCGTTGACTATGCTGAATATCGCGAGAAATTTCCGTAAAGTACTATTTTCTTCTAGTAGACCTACCCACACTTTATATACAAGTTGGATCAAAAGAAATGTATTCAGAAACGATATATGACATGTTTGTGGCAGGTTGAAGTATTATGTTGGGTTTGCTCTATCACTCGATAAAAAGATATCGTCTTATAAATTCGAGTAATATATTTCAAAAATGGTATTGCTTACGATTTATGAATAAAATTAGTGTTACGCTCGTTTCGACCTTTTATACCAAAGTCAGAAGCATTATTCGAATTCCATCTTCACACCGTTCTAGTTTTCAGCTAACTCCCTCTTGGACTTGGCATTATCACCTATAACATCATCGTCATATTTCGTGCAGTAGACAAAAAGTTTCACCAACGAACCGAAGCAGTCCATAAAGTATTGATGGAAGAAGCCTATTGAAAGATAAAACAATAGTCAATATGTTAAACTATTTCAAAGTCACCGACTTAACTTTCTCAGCACACATCAAGCTTATGGAAATCTTTGGTGACAACCAACTTTTCACAAACATTCCTAAAATGCCCCTTATTTTGTTCAGCGACGCGCAATGAATTTCTTTTTATCGAATGACATCAACAAATCGGCGTCGCTTTTCATGTATAGCTTTCATGCGCCACGGCGTGGCATGGCACGGCAGTGTGCATGCAACAGTTTCCACGGGGCAGGTCTATTATCGGTCACCATTTGTCTTGGTCACTCGCCGGCCTGGCCTGGGGGGGGGGACAGAGACAGAGATACTCTTCCTCTTGACAAAAACAGAAACAGACGCACCCTGCATATATATAGATATATGGAAAAGTAAAACCTATCAATACCAATATATATATATATATATATATATATATATATATATATATATATATACACATCTACACATATATTTGTGTGTGTAGAATAGTCATGAGCTTATTCATAGTTCAGTGGAATATAGTAAAGCCATTCTCGCACGGAAGTTTGCCATCATAAATAACACTGCGATATGTGAATGTTGGTGATATTTCGAACACAATTGATTTCAGGGATGAAAAAGGAAAAGTTGCTTTCTGAAAATATCTTTCTAATATTTGCCAAATTCAACCTCAAATACTTATTTCGAGCCATTTATACATATGTCAAGAGCAAGGCCTATCTCTTCAATGAAGATAATTCTTTCTTATACACATAAGATTGCTAAGAAAACACAGAATACAAGTCAATTGAATGTAGGAATAGTTGTAATAAGAATGGAAAAAAATTAATGGTAACTTGAAAAAAGGAAAAAAGTGAGTAAATACAGCTAACAGTATTAGAATAAAACAACAACGGAAAAGAAGAACAATGAAATGTCATGAAAAAAAAATGCTGAAGACTGTAGAGATGATGTCTTGAATATATTTTGATAATAGCATGGATCAATTTAATCATACAGATTCAATTCACTTGCTTCAAATTAATTAATTTGTCTGACGAAATACTATCACTGATGGTAACAATTATATTCACAGTTTGTAATAATATTTCAATTGAGCGTACAATTTTTTATGCATCATATATATATATATATATATATATATATATATATATATATATATATATATATATATATATATATATATATATATATATATATATATATATATATATATATATATATATATATATATATAATATATAGAATGGTTTGTGACTTGTTTTCCATATAACACTGTGTTTGTGCTATCGTAGTTCCAGTCGAAAACGATCAACGTGGTTCTACTATCATTGCATCTGTAGGAAACCACTTCACCTTGGTGGGCAGCCATAGCACCGTAGCAGTCGAGGTGGCCATATGTGATAGATTTACAGGATCCCAACTGTGGGAAAAGGGGTGCATATACGACAATTGTGTCTAGTATTATAGTGGGTGCAAGAGGGTAGGGTGCCACCCCATTCCTCCCAACGCGGTGACATGGGGTGCCTCTGAATGGCATGTGATTTCGTTCGGTGAGTTGAAGCGACAAAAGTCAGACCAACCAGAGATGAGGGGAGGGGGGGGGGACGGTGAGTCATAGATTGTACAGGAGGCAGGAAAGGAGCAATCAGTGATGCTGCAGTGACAACGACGTCCATCTCGAATCGACGTCTGTATCGCTTTAACCGTCATATAATGCCACGTGCTCATCTACTTACTAGACGCACGCTGGCTGATGTGAGACTGGAGAGACGAAACACAACCCATGAATATTGGAAAGTGACAACCGTTCTCCAGGCAGTACTCGAGGTGAAAAGAATTCATCTTTTTCGCTGTTTGCCATTTTGGGAGAACTATCGTTTACGGGTCTTTCTCCACCCTCCCCCTTCCCCTCCCCCGTTCTTCCCTACTTCACCGACAATCAAACGTTTCTCATTCAATATTGATATGTTATATAAATGTTGATAACATTCAGAGTTTCGAAGATTTTTCACGTAATTGAATGCCGATTATCCGATCTTACAGGAGGATGACAAAAACGAAGTTTTGGTTTTAGTGATCCATTTTTCTATATGTTAGGATTAAAGCGACGTTCATGTTTTTGGTAACTTCGAATGTGATTATATGTACATATTTGAGGCCTATTTCAACTCTCATGATTATCGTAACACAGTTCTATGGAGAATAAATTCGTCGTTGATGATTATAATTCGGTTCTTTAGCCTGTTCTTCACCGCGGTGCTCGAGTGAGGTGGATCGGGGAGGGGAAGAAGTAGAAGCACTTCCTCAGCAAAGTGTTCACGGTCTCACGAGTCGTAAACGAGCCGTGGCCTGCCGTCGCTGATTAGCGACCCCCTCTCCCCCCACCCACTATCTCCCCCGCACCTCCAGCAACCCCTTCGACATTATGACGTCATTTCTTGTGTGACGTGCTATTTCTCTGGATAGATACCTGCGTAATTCTGCTGGATAGATACCTGCGTGATTCTGATGGATACCTGCGTAACGTGCTATTTTACTGAATAGGTACCTGCGTGATTCTACTGGATACCGGTACCTTATTAATCATTGTTCATCAGAATGAGTAATTGTCAAGACGGTGGTGCACGGTAACATTTCTCCACTGATCGAATTGGAAAATTTCCTATGGGGAAATGGCAAGTGGAATCAGAAAGGGATTGTATGTACAAGCAATGGAGTTGAGAAAGGTGTGTGTGTTTGTGGGGGGGGGGGGGGGGGGGGGGAAGGTACATACCCCGCATGAGAAAATTTGAAATCATACTTTTTCAGGCATATTGACGAGTTTTAATAGCCTTTGTCCTTCAGTTCATTTGCCACTTTTTGGTGCTGAAAATAACACTGATCCGGAGTATATTTGTGAATAAAACACATCGCAAGATTCACGCGACAGCATTTTATGAATGGTTTTACTATTATGTACTTGTGAACAAAGAACAAGATGTGTAAGAGCAGGGCTAATTACCGGTATAATATTATGTGATAACTTGCATTAGGTGAAGACTTGTATAATGGTTATAGAAGATAGTAAATTCCTTCTGGTTAACAACACATTTCTTTTTGGGGGATGGAATAAGTGATCATTTCTCTTTGGAGGGTTGGCATGGCATCCTCCCGCTTCGAACACCACATTCTCCCACTAAGTGTCCACTTTCTGCGAGCTGTATGTACACGGGCTGCTTGCCGCACTGTGCGGTGCCTGTATATTGTCTTGCGACGCTTATTGTCTCAACTCGAACCAGCCGAGTGCTGTATCGCACTTTAGCTTGACGTGTGGCCGACATGTCATCATCCTACGCGCCAGCGGTGGGAGGGGGAGAAGGGGACTTCAGGTAATTACTTTTACAGACAATACGATCAATTAATTACCGCTGACAAGTTGCCCGAGGCTTTCTCTTTCCATCTCGTCTTCTATCTCTACCTTGACGCTAGCCCGCTAGACTCTTGACTTGAGAGGAGGCGATGTGCGATTTATTGTTAACATCACCATTACCAGCTATCTCCATCTCGGCACTGGCACCGGATATCATAGCGTTCAAACTGTTGCGACAGTTTCACATACGCAACTCATTCAAGGACTACTGGTACTATAACTATTTCGGTTTCCGTCTTCGATTTTCGGAGTTCATAGAATATAAATCATCGTCATCAAAAAATAGCTTCAACTCTTTTAATTTTGAGATGTGTACCAGGAATTATGAGAATCTCAACTCTTTGAAATAATAGGTAAACCTCCATAATTACACATATATGTTTTTCGTTTAGTCGAGTTTGTTCAATCTTCTGTCATCAGCCACCCCTCTTTCACCCCTTTTCTCTCTCCCACCCCATTATTCCCTCTCCACGTAAACTACTGCTAACTACCTCATCGCTCTTATTCCCAAAGCTGGACGCTATTTGTTTCAAGTCAACAATCTGACGACCGTTGTTCAACAAAGTACAACCCCTTCCATTGAATGTTTGGCGGGAAACGAATGGTGCAGCTCAATGGCGCCCAACGCTATCCACTACCTGTGCTATATTCCCAAGCTATCTCGTCCTATTTGCCTTCTTCAACGAGTCGATTCATAGTTCATTTTCAGTTAGCGTGTGTGTCAATAAATGATGATATTATTATGATCAATAAGTTTTACGCACTAATATCAATGTGAAATTTCTATAATTCAATCATTGTTCGCTATGAAGTCGAAAGGAAATAAAACAAACATACCGTTTTCATTAAAAGGCACACGTTATGTAGGTCTTTAAATTTAAATCAAATCTACGCACATACAACCGCAAATATTCTCATTTACTATGCGTGGAGTAAGTATACACATTGCTCATTAGTTTTAGTGCGTTTAATATCAATATATTTTCTTCATGATATATTTTGATATAGCTTGATCGACCACTTCATGTGACCGCAACCGTACGTAACTGATCGCTAATTTGGAGATTTTTTAAAACTCGGCACCTCCACCAAAATGTATACTCAGGAGAAAATGTTTCGTGCTTACCTATATAGATACAATAGTAGAATACAAACCATTCCCGTTCCGTTCGAAATGGAATATATTTCATTTTGTTCATTCTATGAATGTCACGTTAGTTTTCGTCCTTAACAGTTGAATCATTATTACTATTTGCCATGTCGTCCTCTGTGTACCAATGTTATGTAAAATAATATTCATCATCAATAATAACAAGTCGAGTAACAAGTCTGTGAACGGTGAACTAGGTGCATGGCTCGCATGTTCTGGGGTCACATGTGACGTCACTGCCAGATACTTCACATTAGTGTAATGCCCTGTGTTTTGCGTGGCCGACTTGTCATAAGGGTACTCGAGCAGTCATGCAGGCTACACAAGCTGCATCGGAGAACTGCAGCCCGAGCAGGACGCGGACCGGTGCCGGCCGTCCGGTACTGTGCGGTACTGTCCGGTACTGTCTGCACCGAACAGGTGACGGCCATGCGCTTTTCGAGCCGTTTAAATACGATTTGATTATATATCTAGTATATTTTGTGTCGCCGATAGCCAACTCTTGAGTTTGTCGGCGCAGCGGGTGTTGGGTCATGCCACAATTATCTCACTCCTCGGAACATAAATGTGTCCAATATGATAATGTTGGGTATAAATCAAGTACTGGTAGGCCTATATGTTATACTGGTCAAATGACAGAACACGGTTCGGAATGTGTATTACTGTATTATCTATTGGAACATTTGGAAGTATAACTTATATAGCCAAGGGACTCGAAAATTTCTTTCCCAATTGATTATGCTGAAAACTTTTCCTCTTTGAATGTTTTCGCTTTTTTATTATAATTCTTGCTCCAGCGTTTTACTGTCACTTGTAACGTATTTTTTTGATAGCCGAGTTGGTCAAACGTTCTACGTTACGAGCTTTGTAATATTCATAATAGTATTGTTAGCCAAAGTATCAAAACTTGTATTGATTGTTGTTTGCTTAACTACTTCACCAACAGATAGCTAGGTCATTTGGGGATACAAATGAGCAGGTGATAATGAAGCTATAAAGTGGTGATGTGAATAGACGTTTACAGGAACTCATGCTTTACGTGGGACTCGAACCCACGCCCAACGGTGACTCAAGTTTTTATATCAGTGCTTTATTTGACTGAGCTATGGAGGGTGGCTAGTATTTGAATTTAATGTAGTCACTTTCATTGATATACATCATCGATCTGAAAAATCGCATCAATATTTGATTGAATATTAATGATTCCATCGTCTTGAAATTGTTCACGTAGCATAATATGGAAATAACAATTTCAAAATGTGTGTGTCCATAATAGTCTGAATGATGAAGTAGTTTGATTGTCTTGTAAGGATCGAAATTCTTGTCATCGAAATCGCTGTTTATCCATGAATGAATGAAGACACAAGTCGAAGCTGAAAGCAAATTGTTTGTAGGCGTAAGATTAAAAGATGTAGCCCAATGGCGGCTATAAGGCTGGTGTGGACTGCCCCTATATCGCTGGGAGAGACAACGTTAAAAGTATTTACTGCCGAGTGCTAGGGGTGGGTGGGGAGGGGGTGCTCCTTTACAAGGAGCCAGCCTGAATGATATCTTACATTTCAATCGCAAGAGTGTTTGAATTTATTTTTATCTACAATACCTCCGCCCATGAGCACCAATCAACTCGTAATTTTACAACGAAAACTAAACTTTAATCAATTCTTTACGCTCTCGAAAGAAGAAGAGAAAATATATAAAAAAATCCACCCTCTACTTTTTTTACTACTTCCGTTTTGTTTGAAGCATCCCTGTTTTATATATATTGCGGGGTAAGATATTTGTAAAAAAGAAATGTAGCGCTATTAAAATTGTGCTTTAGTTTGTGAAATATATACGTGTATATATTTAAGTCTGATCTTTGTTAAAACGCCCATTTTGTAGGTTTTCGGTTTTCTCGAGACAAGATCTATGGTTCTATACGTAACGCTCCATCTCTTCTGTGTGTGCCCTTTAGTTCAATTAATGGTGAACTTTTCGATCTCTCTTGCATAATGTCATCTTCGATGGTCTTTCAAAAAACAGAATACAGAAAAGCGTAGACCGTGACTTTTATCAAACTTAGAGAGAAGACAAAATATTCCACAAAATATTTGCAGAGAATTCATTAGGTGAAATAAAGTTTGAAACAAGCCAAATTGAAATGCTGGGGCATCCGCTTAGACCACGTGATTTGTCGTCAAATTGTCTCATTAATATATTAGTTGTTCATTTCTCAGTAAATTAACATTTCTTTTTCTTGTTTCAACATTATAAACATATATCAAATCGTATATTGATCATAATATGACTCAGTTCTTTAGCTCCAGTTTTTGACTATTTGACAGTCGACGGGAATTGTTTTATGTAACTTCCAAATCTATAAACCTGTAACATTTGATTATAGTTTCCAACTACATTTAATAATATTGTTTTTTCTTATTACAAATGTACTTTCTGTATTATCGCTTCATAGATATAGTAACTCTTATATGGGTACTCAATCCAAGTATGTCTTGCAAAAATATAATACCACCTCGTTACTTTTAAGAGTGAACCAGCAAAATGTATACTTTAATCCTTTACCACTGAGCGTTAACTCAATCTACTGTCTCTAAAACTGCCACAAAAGTTATTTTCAAACACATAGCCAGTCGAGCAATAAAATCGTCCAACGCTATATCAATAAAATGAGTCGATTTTCTGTAACAGTGTAGCAAAATGAAAGTCCAGTATTATATGGTACTTTTTCCACAATGAATATTACAATCTACATTGTATCTCGTGGTAATTGAAACATTTATTGATTCTAGAAATCTGGCGTGATTGACGCGGCATAAAACGGTATACACATTACGCTCAGATTCTGCATATTTGTAGATTATTAGCTATAAGATCAATTGCATCCCGGAGGCTTGGGATTGTTCGTGTGTGTATGGGAGGGAAGGGAGGCTGTGAGCTAAACTGTGCTTCTTCATAGTTCAGGTTTTAATAAACTATATAACGTGACGTCATCTAGTCCAGACTGCGTGAACTGAACGAGTTTTCGTTTGTACATGGGAAAGCTATACCTTGTCCACCTAGATAAATGTGCGCACCGCGCTTGTCTAAGGTTTTGGATTTATTTCATGATCGCGCAGCGACGGAACTCTTCAGTCATTAGACCATAGATTAAGGAGGTTAGTACTCGCCATGTGGTTTGTTTGCCATCACGGAGGGGTTTGAAGGTAGCAAAAAGACTTCTTTTCATCTTAGCCTACTTCCATGTCCTATATTTGAAACGAAAAATCTCCGTAGAAAATTATTTTTGTGATTCATCGGATTTTACTGTAACTCACGTCAAGTGACGAGAAAAGAAAACATTCACATTTTCCCTAATAAGTTTCTGGCGTGTACTGTTCTACACATAGACTCTCCATTTGTTATACCAGCTTCAAAGAAATTATACCTTATCAACGATGTATTGAAATCTTCCAAACTAGCATGTTTTTATGCATTTAATTAGTTCTATTCCTGAATTCAGTCCCAAATTTCTGCGGACTGTTACGTACGGTTGCGGTCACTTGAAGTGCTCGATGAAGTCACGTTTAAATGCATCCTGAAGAAAATATACTGATAATACAAGTACTAAAAGTAGAAGACAGTGTGCATATGCACTCCACTCATAGTCTGTGAAAAACATTATCGGTCAAATCTGCATATATTTCATTTAAATTCAGCTTGTAATTTCGAATTAAACCATCTCATATGTGATCGAAATTGTACATAGGTTTACGATGTTGCACAATAACTTCGATGTTGAACAGTAACTCAACGAGAATCCAGCTATAAAATGTAACCTTCGAGCACGTAGTTCAATGCAAAGAAGTTCAGATCAAAAGTAGATTTTGATGATAATGAATCTCAACCTCAAAGCATACAAACTCGAATTCACTATATCCAATAATTAATTAGTACTTTGAATGTTGATCGTGTTTGATCAGAAGCAGGTCAGCGAGAATATTTGTGATTTTTGTTCTGTTGAAATGAGCACATTAATAGTCCGTTAAATCATGCAAAACAAGGCAAGCACTTGTACCTAAAGTGATATGTCGGGTGTTTTGAGATTGTGTTAGTGAGCGAACAATGAAATGGTGGTGCTTGGTTTACTTGACTGATCCAAGGCACTCGGACAAGTTACGTGGCACTGCATAACTCTCCCGGCTTCCACACTCTCTGTCTGCCCTTCTGCCCCTCCCCCCCTCCCATCCCCTAACGGCCTCTCACCCAGAACCTGCATGCCAAGATTTACCTAACCAAACGTTACTCCATACCGTATACGATGTAATAACGTTATCATATCTCTAAATCCAGTACACAGTACACTTGAAACTTATCCGACTCCGGCATTGTTTGTAACCACTCACCAACCCGATTATCA
This sequence comes from Brachyptera putata, assembly GCA_907164805.1. Taxonomy (NCBI): domain Eukaryota; kingdom Metazoa; phylum Arthropoda; class Insecta; order Plecoptera; family Taeniopterygidae; genus Brachyptera; species Brachyptera putata. The sequence goes on from OU015463.1 coordinate 40,618,826, forward strand.
TACACCGGCTGAGACATTGCATCTACCACGACAATATTATTTCGGTCAACAAGACAATGGTTGTGTGTTCACGCCGTTATATACCTTGCTACGTTGAATTAACAATGCAAATGAACCAAAATATTCAAATGAATCAAACTATTCCAAAGTGGAATCAATTTCTGAATGTGTTCACACAAGTTTTTTTTTCGTTCAGTCGTGAGTTTTCGTGACATTGAAAACAAAGTTTTCGATCTGAATAACACGTATAAAAGTCGAAGTTATACAAATGTGTTCTTTTTGAATTGGAGAATTGAAGGTTTCAAGATCACAAATGATCACGACAATCAATTAAAAACTGTGATAACAATGATATGTTTCTGCAATAATGTCAAAAATAGCTAGGCTATTTGGGGGTACAAACGAGCAGACTGTACTTGAATGTATTTATTTTGAATAAATGAACTAGTGCTCTGTGTGAGTTTCGAATTTCGAAAGTTCTCTTGAGAAGTTTTAGATTCCAAATCACAAAACATGCTTCAAAAAATGAATATAGTACATTATTTCGCTCTGATGTTGCAAGTTGAACCTTTCCGTTATTCCGTAATTCACCTTCATTTATTGGTTTTTAATGAAAAATATAATTCAAGCTATGGAGGCAGACGTGAAAAGAAATAGCACCATCTATCTACTCAATAATCGAATATATACTGAAATTATTGAATATATGACAATATGACATATGACAATTAGAGTGGGAATTGTGTCTTCCCACATCAACATGGTCAGCTGCCGTTATAACCCCATAGTGGTGAGGGCATTGACAGTCATAGAAGGTGAAGTTTTCTTCTCTTTTTCAGTGGACTTGGAGAACACCAGTGGTGAGGACATAGTATTGACATCAGTGGCGGCCAGTGTCGGTGACCATGAAGACCTCCCTCCTCTTGAGCACGACAGTAACCACAACCACTGTACGGGACTAACCACGCCACTACACCCACTGGACCTGAAGGAAGAGGGAGACGTGACTGATAACATGGACCAGGATAATTACCCGAGTAACGGGATCGTCGGCTTGCTGAGGATGCATGTGATGAAGGACGTGGCCAGGCTGGGTCGGGAAGAGAAGGGCTCCTGCAGGAGAGATGAAGAAGAAGACAAAATACAGGAGTACTTGCAGAGGAGTGATACGGCGGTCATCTTTCCAGAGGCAGTCGGGACCAATATTCAGAACGGTAAGAGGACTATTATTATTCATGAATGCCAAATGATGAATAGCCGCACAATAATAGTGGAGGTGCCATGTTCAATCAAATACCTCAAACAAATACTCGAACTCAAACAAATACCTTTCTCACTCACATGACGTAGATCGACATCATTCTCGTAGTGTATCCTCCTCCCACCCCCTCTCCTATCACCCGTCATATCATTAGACATATTACAAAAGTGTTAGACTGACTTGCAGATTTATGATATTGTAAGACTGAAATGTTATTGCTCAAAATTGAATGGGGGAACCACAGTGAATAATATCAACTTTTAACCACTACTATAACACCTATAACAAGTCAACTTTTTGTGACTTTCGGGTCTCCAAATTGTACCTAATCTATGTAAACATATGAATAGGAATCCGTCGAAATATAAATATATATATATATATATATATAATATTGTGGATTCAAATTTAGAAAATATAAAATGTAAAACTGAATTTGGAACGCTGCTGTATTTCGTACATTTGAAACGAGGGAAAGCCACGCGAATAGTGGTTTAATAAAACTCCCAACGTGCATATAAATATATATATATATATATATATATACATATATATATATATATATATATATATATATATATATAGGCCTATATATATATACGGCATTCAAAATAACCTGACATCTTTGATATAAAATTCCCGTTGATTCATTTCCTTCTCAACATTTCTTGTGTTCTGCTGATAATAATTAAGAGAATCTAACTCAGCAATTAATTCAACTTCGCCGACAATTAATAACGAAACTGCTAACTTTAAAACTACAGTTACATTATACAGAACTTGATCAAATAAATTGCGATATACTTTTGATTAATCGACTTGGTAATAAACGTTCTGAATACTGTTCCAAGCTCACAGTTTTGAAGACTAAAACAATCATCTTGCCATTCCACACTTGATCTTTCGCAATGATTTCGTACCGTCGTTACGTCTTATCTCTGTTTTCTTCACTGGACTCATCCATCTTTTCTGCGTTATTTATCTGTTATCCGTCCATTTCCTTTCGTTCCCCTCTTCCCCTCTGCTGCTCATCTCATACCTTCTAATCGCACCCCAACTCTTCTTCCTTCCTGTTTTAAGATTGTCCCAAACAACTTGTCACCAGTTTGGTACATGGGTCAGGAGGCGCGTTTGTATACTCATAAGAAGTCAGATAGCACGCAGGCATGCATCCCTTACGACCGGCGCTCGGTTTCCGGTTACTAATGTGTGGGTGGTGGGACCCCCCCACCCCATCCCTCCCACGCTATTTACGACAGCCGAAAGGGGTACATGAGTCCAGGGTTATCTTGCATTGTGTCCAAGACGGTGGTCGGTGATTGCCCAACGTTATCCATATCATGGCAGCTAATGATCACTTCTTGAACCGATTGGTACATGTTCGTGTGCTCTCTAAGGTGCTGGTTCCAACAGTCGTTAGCTGAGTACCGATTTCTCCAGTCAGCTGACAGCAGACATACTATTATTTTAAATTCATACAAATTGCCTTTTCCTCATTTTCGTCAACACTCTAGCACTGTATACAATAAAAATGATCAAACTGTTCTATTATTACCCTCATACTTTCTAGAACATTGCACGCGACTCGACGTGTTTTTCTCTCTGATCGCTTGTTCGTTTGTTTGTTATTTTGTTGCAATGAGTCTTATAGGGTAATTTTATAGATACAGACGCCATTTTCAAGTATCACAATTCGGGAAATTATACCTATTTATGATGTAGTTTGTTTGCCAAAAGGTTCAAACGATGGCAAAGTCTAGATGAAAATGATACGCTTTCGTAGACAGCACATATTCAGAAAGCGTATTGCACGAGTGTATATATACGCTCTTCTACGCTCTTATATTAGACATTAGCCTGATAAAGTACACAAGCATAAGGGAACAATTTTGCCCGTTTTGGGTGAAATCCAACTAGACACATATGCTATTATCAAGTTTTGATCTAGTTGGCAACAATTTGCTACATCCATAAGAGTGTGGGGGGGACATTCATGCCATGCATCCATGGATTATATCTCAAGTACAAAAATACTAATATATTTGTATCTATATAGTATGTTGTTCGCCGCTGTTATATGCAACCGTATAATAAGATACACCTAACAATGGGGTTCTAACCTAACGAAGGAAGGCTGTATGAAAACGAGCGATGGAAAGAGAGGAAAAAGTTGGCAACATGATACGGCGCCTCAGAAAAACTCCCATGGACCAATTGCTTTTGGCGTCTGTATGGATGGTAGTTTACGTAATATTTTAAGGGGTTGGATGTTAAGAAGTGAGTTCTGGGTGGGGTGGGTGAGGGGACGAGGGTTAACAAATGAGAATTCTTAAGATCAGATTAAAACTTGGAGATTGGAAATTTTCTCGGGTGGTAAAAACAGATTAATGAAGTCAGTTATTTTTGTTGAGAGGTTCTTAAGGGCTAAGGCATGGAAGGGAGGCCAACAATAGCCGTTTTGTCGCCAATGATACCAAATGGTTTTTCTCTAGAGCTATTTGGGGGGTGGGAGGAGGGGGAGTGGCCGTTTTGCCACGAAGATACTTAATTGTTACGTAATCGTCAATCAAATAGACAAATGTGTAGCATTTCTTTTCAACTTTCGTATTTTTTCGGTCCCCTTTGCCGGAAGAACCGTTTATATTGGTCGATTGAATTGATCTCCATTCTGACGGTCGTAGTGATGAGACAACTCGCTCGCTTACTTCTTTAATTGGAGACGATTTTTGTAAAAGACGCAAAGCAATAAATTTGTTCTAAATTAAAAGTCTTATAAATACAGAAGTCTTTTCTTAATAGACTCTTAGCTCAATACCACTACTGGAACTCATCGGAGCAAACAAACAATGTAACATATTAAGAGACAACTTCTAATTGTCTCTGTATATAGATCTATCGCTCTCTCCTTCTCTCTCCCTCCCTCTCTCTCTCTCTCTCTCTCTCTATCTCTCTCTCTCTTTCTCTCTTGTCTCCAAAGAGAATAGTGGGTGAGTGAGAGAAAGATGGAGCGAGAGGAGAGCTGCTAGGGTATCCCAATGGGGGGAAACAAGCGTCTTGCTCGTTTTTGTTAATTGCCCTCAGAGTATTTAATTGGAGGGGAATCACATTGGGATTTATATAGGCTAAAGGAACGAAGATTTATTTCTACACAACAAAAATAGTGAAGATGGTTTTCCTAGCAATTTGTGCTCAATGACTGTTTCATTTAATTGTCAGCTATCGTCTTCTTCTTCGAGAGAGTAAAATGTTTAGCTTTCAGTAATAGGAGCAATTATATCTAATAGTCTGCTCTAAATACTGGAGATACTTTCAAAATCACTGTTGGCATAGTCCACAATTCACATTTCTCTACTCGAGGATTTTTCTTTCTTCTGATGGAACTCGCGGTTCGAAGTTTTTTAAATGTACTTTCTGCCGATGTATACAATGTAATCATTTTTTTTTCAATAATCGAAACTTGATACAAAATGACTGTTCCCAATCAAGACTATTGGTTAGTGATTGTGTCGCATTTTTCACGTGTATGTGTGGTTCAATGTTAACTAGCAAAAAATATCCTGGTTCGGAACTTCATATTATTCTATATGCGTGAATTTATAAACAATCGAAGATAAATGAACATTATTGCACAAATAGTATTGCTTCGTACGTAACTTAATCCGTGATGTGTCGTTACCCGAATTGAAATACACTCCAAGAATTACAAAACCTCTTCGACCAATCGTCTTCAAAACCAGATGTACGTAAACATTTCGAAGTAAATTTAATATTGATTGCTCCAATCTCTTGCTTTATAAACAAGCGCCAGTATACAGTCCCTATAGTCGAAACACACCTATTCAACGAACCATGGTTTAGCTACATTTTTAAGTAGTCTGATTTCAATTAAAACAAACATAATATTTGTAATCACCTTTTGTTATGATGTTGCTTGTGTGTGGTGATCATCAGTGTACCTCTTGTCTTGGCGCTATTTAATATCAGCATGGATCGAGTTGGGTGTGAGCAAAGACCAGTCCTAGGCGAAGGCCGCAGGATATCAAAGTTGTCCTGTAGATGGGTTTTGCGGTCTCAAAAAGGAGATACAGACATGACAACGTCGCTACGATCTATGGTGTATTTCCGTTTGCTTGGAAACTCAGCGGCTGTGCATCTCTCGCATGAAGATCACGAGTCACGACACAACTTCGCTGGATATTAACCACGGACCAACAGGAACTTGGGGAGGTCTCTTTATAGCCGGAGGAAAAGCACGAGTTGGACGTACACTTGTGGTGACATCAAATCGTTTAATCGGAATCTAAAATATTGTTTCAAATTAAATCTACGCACATTTAACTGTTAATTTTCATGCGTGGAGTGCGTATGCACATTGTCTACCAGTTTTAGTGCGTATAATATAAGTATAATTTCTTCATGATGCATTTCAATGTAGCTTGATCGACCACGATTTCTGTGTGACCTCGACCGTACATGTAAACTATAGACGTGCATCTCGGTATTGTGAAACGAGACTGACTCCTGGTCGGAGACTTTGGTGCTTCTTGAGGTGCAAAAAGATCATCTTGCACAAATGTATTGCTTCGTTATCTGGCTGTGACTCTACTTTTATATATATCACTATCACTGATTAGTTCAGATTCAGCATATTTTGATTAGTGTGCGCATAGGGTTCTTTCAAACCTCCTCATCCTAAATACTTTCCTACCATCCTTATTAGATGACTTAACCGACGGTTCCATGTGGGAAAAATGGGGTTTGTGATCATGTTTTTCTACTCGGTATATACATTCCAGACAAAACAACCAATGTACTTGCAGCTTCTTCTGGACATTGGTGCCATACCAGAGTGGATTAGTATCGTTGTTGAGCAGAATCGGTCCCGCAATTTTTGGCATTAAATATTGTTGAATATTTTTAAATCCCCATAAGAAAGCGTTGAGTGTGATTGTCAATTTTGAAATTCTCATGGAATGTTATGATTTTCCAATACGTGTTTCTACGGAATTAGAAGAAATTGGTTTTGTTGTTTTCAGTTGAAAATAAATGTATCATGTTGATGATAAATGAAGATGTTCAACTTGGTTATTTGATGATCAACAAGTTGGGCTGTGTGTATGGAAGGTGTGATCCAGTGATCGATAGTTTGAGAATCAAGGTGTGCATACAGTTTTTGAGTACATTTCATATACCTCGCTCATCTTACAATACATGAGCTACGATGGTATATGTGGTATTTAATGTGGGTATAACCTAGACACAAATGGTTAACAGAATCGAATCGCATTCATCTGTATCAGTGGAGATTATTCGTCCTAAATATTTGTCTGCATTTGTCAACACCCTGTGGAGGCCCATAGAGTGAAATTCAGTTACGTTGGCATTCCACTGACAATGAATGCCCAGCGTGTACTAAGTTATACTTGAATGTATCAACTTTACCTCCAATTAATTGCTACTGGTCAAAACTTGGACTCAGTTCATAAAGGAGAGTTACTGGTCAGTTTTAAAACAACATAAGGTTAACTTTGCTATGCGAAACCATCGAGAAATCCACTTTATACGTCTCGGCACTCTCTAGTTTTACTCAAGTTAGTTTCGACTGAAACGTCTCAAGAATTTGTGTGGTCGCTCGGTTGGGAGAGGCGGCTAGAAATTGCTATGTATCTCGTAAGGGAGGTCCAGTATGTTAAATTACACTCAAATTCCTGAGGCATTTAATTTTAATCTATCTTAGACCTAGCTCTTACCAAGTTTAGCCTAAAACTTAAGTTTCCTTTTAGGGGTAGGGACTGGGGAGAAGGGGGGCATGGTACATTAGATTACATTAACCATTCATACCATGGAAATACAAGTTTATATAGAAAAGACATTCAGGGCCGGTACTACATAAACTATGGACCATAGCGTGGCGATGAAATGTTGCCCTTTCTTACAGTAAAATAAACTAAAACTATTAAATGCTCACGTATACCATTTCACATAATCGTGTTGACTTACAACAAGCCTTCCACATGGCACAGGAAACTTCTTCCCATTCATTTCAGTCGCCGCTCACAACTGGCAAGATAGTCGCAACTCCCCATAGCTCTCGCCAACTCACCGACTTCACAAACTTACAACACACGATTTTAATTGTATACGTGTATATGACAAACAAATTGTAATTGGAAAAGAGAATGATAAATGTCGTGAGAACTTACACCTTGTGTCCCATGTTATGTTTAGCATGGTGTTTCATGTTGGCTTGACATTTCGCAATTTACTTACAATGACAATTATCTGGAATGCAATGTTCTAGTAATTAATTATCATTATGAAATTCCGATTATCATTCGAATTTCAACTCATGGAATTCGTTTATTCTTGGTGTACACAATTATTCGCCATGGAAGAAGTTATTGTCTCATCAAATATTGAACCATCACGTGATGAATCTGAATATGAAAATATGATATGGACACAGTGCACTTGAAAATCATAGTCCAGTTATATAATATTATTAGACTATGGTTAAAAATTGGATCGATACATTATTGTTCCGTTTTGAATTGACTCTTGATTGGACTCGGAATTTATGAAATTCACATTTGATGAACATCTCGATTCATTCGTTACTATGAGCTGCAGATTCGAAAATGTGTTCCTATAAGTGTACATGCGCTGAACTTGTGAGATGTTATGTTGCAATGAAAATGGCAGAGGCATTTGGTAACGGATAGCTGTGGCATGAAACTTCATCGGTCAAGACTCTCCAGTTTTCAGTCGTGAAGATTTGATCATCCACATAGTTGTGGTATCCATCACACTTACCCGAAACTTGTACTTCACCAAAAGCTTGCTCAATGTATTTGTTATAGAACTTATTCAACTTGTGTTACACAGCCACCACTTTATTGTTAAAGAGAAGCAAATTAATTATTTTTAAAATGTAATTTTTCTTATTTCAACTCGAAACTTTTACAACAATTAATTGAAGATTGAAGGCATGTACCTCTTACAAAAGCTTCAAAGACCTAATTGGCTAATATTCAAATGCTATTATACTTTTCTAAAGTTGGAAATATTTCTATTTATACGTGGGCAGAATAATAATGTTGACTATAACTCAATAATGATAATAATGAGACTTGTTCAATATTAAAAATAAAAAGGAGCCTATAACTTTCTATAGAATAATGTTCTTTCTAATACAGATGCGTAGAGAAAGAGGACCCCCACCGAGTCAAGTTGCGTGGCGGGAAAACCTGGCTTGAATCGCGTTAGAGTTGAGAAAATCTTCTCTTAAAATTAAGCCAGACCAATATATTACGTTAATAGTGTAATGTGAGAAGTTTTGCGGTTATTTAAACTCTAAATTTACGATCTAAATGTCTTGATCTTGTGTATAAAGATAGTTAATCCGCTGTCTACATGAACATTTTTCGCATGTTAAGCTGATTATGAGTGCTAGAAGAATGCATTTCTAAAGCTCCGTTAATATTTATGGGTATTACATGCACCCGGATAGTAAGCTCTTTTGGCTAAGAAGCGGCGGCTTGCGTCTGTGTAAATTAACTTTATATTTACAAGAAGAAGAAGTGTAGCAGTATAGAGTAGTAGGGGAGGTGTTGGATTTAAGCTGCCAAAATCTCATTAGTTGTCCTACCGCGACCATATTTCTTAGACAAGCGCGAATTTAAAACACAATTTGCTTGAGATTAAACGATTTGTCGACGTTTTCTGAAGTATAATATTACGTAATATATCGGAAAGGTAAAACATTAATAATCTTGTTGAGAAATAATATCGCTTCATTCACAATTTGTTTCATTTCTTTCCTTGACTCTTCGTTTAATGTTGATAAGACGACGTAGTGTCAACATGTACGGTCCGGTGGACTTAACATGCACGCAAATGTACTTGATAAATGAACAACTCGATTGTGTATCCATGTCTGTATAAGTGCTCAGGTTATGTAATTAAAGCTGGTAAAAGGAATAAAGTGGGCATGTAGAAACAGGCAGGCAGGCAGGCAGGCAGGCAGGCAAGAGTGTATGTATGGGTGGGATAGAGTCTGAGAGGATTCTCAACTCCTTTTTGTATATTTGCTCTGCAGAGATGTTGGAGTATTCACATCTGCTCTTTTAGCCGGGGTTCTTACTTCTCAGACTTTAAGTTGGTTATTTACAAAAGGGCGTATTGCTGGGTATGCGTATCGCACAGACAGAAGAAGAAGACGGAGAAGAAGTAGTAAGTATAGGCCAAACAGGAAAAAGACAAAGCTCAAAAAAGAGATAGATATCTCACTCTCGCTCACAAAAGACTTTGTACATCACAAAACTCTCTATATTATAAAGTTTACTCTAATTAAAAGAAAGGTACCGTATTCCGCACCAGCAGTACTGCTATACTTTATATACACTTCGTTTTCTTTGTTTTTTAAAACCGAAATCCTTTGCGCCAATCCTTTACAGCTTTACGGTTGAGATCTGCTCCCCCCCTCGCTCCCGCTCCACTCTCACCCAACTCCCTTATACCCTCACCCATTCCAACTTTCATAAAGATTTATACTTATTTCGAGTTTCCAGAAAGTGAATATTTAATTCTTAATTACAGTGATTGTTAACTTGAAATCTTTTCCTATTTCTTCTTCTCGATAAAAGTTGTTCGTGTCGGTTTTTGCCGTGTGTGTTGGTGTTTACCGACCGTGTTCTAAGATTGTCTGAATGATTGCCAAAGTTTACTGTACACGGAGATAACGTAGACAGTTTTAACATGGGAATATGTAAATATTTCAGTTCCGCTACGGGATCTTTCGGTTTGGTATCTTAATTAAAATATCAACTATAACCTCACTAGTATCAACTGTAAGTGATTACTGGAATGAACTGAGTATGTCTTGGTTTGTAATTGTGAATGCATGATGTTGGGGCGTGTGAGATTATAGCTGATAATTCAATTATTCATTGAACATTGATTTCCGTTTTTCATATTTCACCCTTGTCATTGTAACGTTATTTGTAAAATACTCGTGTTGAAGTTGAACTCATACGTTATAGACAGTAGACCTACAGAACAGTGCGTGTGCATGGATAGCTATTAGCTACTCTCGGTCTATAGAAATGGTGGGGTTGTTCGAGATTAGAGATCTGATATACCTATATATTGTTTAAATTGCTTTTAATTTTCTTCACCATTTCTCTTGATTTTCCTTCGTCTCCGAGAACAAGAATTAAGTTTGGCTTTTGTAAATTAAAATAGCAGCCGGACTAAAGGATAGAGAGGGTACGCGTAAAGGGATTGATGGTAAAGGGAGGTTGGAGAGGGGGTGTGGTTTTTATTCTAATTAATTCTGCTTATACATTCCGATTCAAACATTTTCCCTTCCTCTTTCACAGGCAAATCCACTCTGAATTTTATACCTCTAGACCTCTCGGCTCGACTCGTTCGCTGTACCTTAATTCAGTAAGTGTAGAAAGTAATACTAATCTATAGAAGCACTCGCTTTGAGGTATCATTACCAAGCAATTATTTCCTGCCTTCTTGGTCGTCGCTGTTAGTTTAATGGCCTCATCTCCAGTCATTACTATACTAGACAGACTGGTAGTCATTCTCACGGAATACCAACCACAATAGTCCTATGACGATATCAAAAGCCTCAATAACGTCGTCGGTTGTTCGACAGCGTAACGTCTAATGATCACCGCAGTTCGTAGGTATAAATCAGACGGTTCACTTGGTTTTCGTTTGTGAGTGTACCAGCTTAGATTAGCTCATTTCAAGGCAAATATCTGGCAATGTTTTATTTAATCGAATTAAATAGAAATTCCGTTTATTATAAGTGAGGTCCAGCGCTACAAAAAGGAATGTAATTTCTTTTCGTAGCTCGAGTTTGCCTTCTCCCATCTGCATCACTTCAATCGTTTCCGTTCCAATCTCAAACTCCTTTCATGTTTTCAAATTAAAGGCAAATGTATAAAATCATACTGGAAGATGCTAACAATCAACTTTATTAGCATACAGCCATCCATCTACATATATATCTAGAGACAAGAGCATACATGTAACTCCATGCCAGTACCATACTAAGTCATATAGCTACACGAACGCTTGAATTGGTTAGCAAATATAATGTTTTATTAAAACGGAGAATACTTTTTTCCTTACATATTGTTTGGTTTGGTATTATTTGTCTGTTGAGTGAAAATCCTCTTTCCTACCGGTATACTGCTTAGTGCTGGGTGCTGACTATGTTTCGGTTGTATTAAATATCTCGCTTTATTTTGATCATGATATTCAAATAGGGGTCACACCTGTCCAAGAGATACATCATCACAAGAGATTGCGGTAATCACACCGTGTAGTTAATGAGTAAGCGGTTACTCGTGCGTAGCAAAATAAAAGTTGAAAACGAAATTCATTAGGGATTATGAAGTGATTTATTCCAATTGGATTCGTATTTGAGGTTTTTGAATTGTCACAAGAGGATCGAATTTTGAAAACAAAATGTCAATACAGTACATTGACGAATATTGTTCTCGACTCGGAAAGGTTTCACAGACCCAAATATTACCAGTATTTCCCTGCAGGCATGAATATATTTCGCTCTCAAAAACATGCTTTGAGTGTTTTTTTTTTCATTTCTGTGAGATTTTGTTGGAGGTTATTGAAATGTCTCCATAGTTGTAGGCCTATAACCGATAATTCCCAACAACTATCAGTTTGTCTCAGTTGTATGTATTATATATCAGTAATAAGAAATTCGTCTCGAGTTTTTCGACTTTCATTGTCTCAAGAAAGATGGCCAAGTTGACTAATAAAAGAGGACATTTCTGCATGTGATTGAACCTACCAAAAATACATCACCTGCATATTCGTACCCCCAAATAATCCAGACGTTGGTGAGCTCATGAAGCAACGATTCGAGTCCCGAACAAGACTGTACACCATGCTAAGTAAAGCATCCTTCCTTTTATAGTACAGCGTTATTGTCTCAAGCGTGAGCCAAAAGCGTAGGTCAACCATATTACCAAAGAAATATCTACCACAAGGATGTACAAAGCGTGCTAATATGGACTTGAAACAAAGTATATTTCTTCAGTGTTCAGATTATTAAAACATTGCATCGGTTACGGGTAAACATACATCTCACACTCACACATTCTCATACTTACATGTTACGTACTAACATATCACATACTTACGTGTCATATACGTCACATACTTGCATGTGTCTCACATATACTAACATTACTTATAAGTATACTTATAAGTAAGTGACATATTTATTTAGCTTGTTGCTACTTCAAAAACACACTACATTTTTTAATTCATATTAATACATAACGAACGAAAGAAAAAATGCACTGAACATGAAAACTATTACAATAAGGGGATACTAAATAGTAAATACTAATAAATAACGTTAAAAGATAGAATACCGGTAGCGTTTTTCAAGGCGGAGTAAGATTGTTAAATATATCTATCTTTTAGTATCTTTCTGTCTTTAGTTTGTGTGAGTTGTGTCGGTATGTTGGCTTCTCGTACTCAATTTTTGAACATTTTTCAACATGATCCATATTCCATTTGATTGCTGCACAACTTCAGATGTAGACTCATAGGCCTAGTGTTGATCTTGACTCATTTTCGAAAAATCACATTGAATTTAAAGAAATTATAAATGCATTCATTCATGTTCTTCAGGGTTATTGAACATTGTCAACATTTCACGGACTGCATGAGACGGGTGGTCGAGTGGCTAGCACCATGAACCGTTTATCTTCCACTATCCAAATCACCTCATGGAATGACATTTCACCTCATCTTCCAATCGTCTCATTCATCATTCACTGACGCCATAAGATCTTGGTCATCAGCACACTGCGTCAACCTGATGTAAATACAAAGTCAATCATTTCCGACGCCAAATTGAACTTAGTGATTATTACAAGTGAATACCCGATATAAATTATATATAAAATTAGTCAGGGTATATACGCAGTATGTTATGTTCACCCCTGAGAATCTGGTGGGATAATGAAAATCGAGGTGTAACAATTTGTCAATTGATTCTGTGTTCTGTGTGGTGTGTGTTGGTGCTGGTAATGAGTGTCTCCAGCGAGCGGTGACGACTGGACCGCGTGGTCGTTTTGATAACACTCTTCCTCCTAACCTCCAATCACTGTAGCCTACTCTCATATCCGGTAGCCATTATCAGCATCGTCGCCTACCAGTGCTTAACTCGACTCATCAGCGCGACTGCCACCGTCATTAAACACGTGCAAAATGACGGAGAAAGCCTCAGTCGCTGGTCGATGGTATGGCAGATATCATAAACGCGCTCGCTTTCTGTATGTTGTGTGAAGTCTTCTTTAGTTTAGTAAGTGCAGCTAATTGTAATGTTTGCAGGTGAACTTACTAAATAACGGAGACTATATATTCAAAGTAATGATCAAATGATCACCCTGATTATCTACCTGGACTGGTTATTATGAATAATTTACTACTAAAATCGTTCATCTATATTTTTCATTATTGATTTATATTAAAGACTCTGCCAACAATTCGGTTGCCACAGATGGCATGGAATAAAATAATGAAATACTAATTGAAATAATGAACACAATAACTTCAAACATCTTGGAAAAATTGGTCATTCCACAGCAAAAGATCAAAATTGAACATGTTTGAACTAAGTCGGACATATTCAATTGAGCTTTTCCGGAAGTGCTTGACTTCCAAAAAATTAGGTTCAACAACAAATTGAAGAATATGTATTTTCCATTTCCTCGACAGCTCAAATGATTGAGGATGACGATGTTCATTGTTTACCTAACGACCCCACCAAAGCTAGGTGATGATGTGTACGAAATACCGTGCCTTCTGCGAGACTCGAATCCACGCCCGATTTGACATGAGTTTCCGGAACGGCAAATAAGTGTGTGAGAGATATTACAAAGTAAAACGTACATGCATAATCTTTTTTCTGCACTATCAAAATGCTCAGTACTTGACTCTTCACTCACTTTGCCCTTGATCAGCTAATTAATTCTTGCGTCGCTATCGAATTAATAGGTAATAAGTAACTATAGCAGTATACATTATCGCCGAAAGATGCTTGAGAGAACTACCCCCAGCATAGCATCCCACGTGTATTCCATTATTTGGTCGCGGTTTTCAAGTGTACGCACTGATAACAGTGGTAGGCCTTATTCCAGTGATTCCCTCTCTTCACACCACTTATCATCCTCTTTGGAGCGGTGATTCCTGACCATAACTTCTCATTTAGCTGCAGTCTGGACCCTCGGCTCCTCACAGTGTAGACGCTCACGCGTGCTGCATGGCAGTATACGACCAAGAGAACACCTCGAGCGGATTAATGCGTGTGGCACCGTGTATTACTCCCTGCTCGCTGACTGTTCATATTCAGGAAAATCTCTTTCTTTTCTGGCTATCATATATGAAATTATTTGTTTTTATATTATTACTTGTTTGATATTCCAACGTTGATTCAAAATCGTTGAAAAATCCATTCCCCAGCCAAACTTGCAACTACAATAGTTCTCTTCCGAATACACTGTACACAATCTATGTATGTACAATACATTTATTCAATTCTTGTTTCAATCTAATTCCTTCCTTTGATTCATAATTCTATATTGCTCATTCCATTCCGTTCTCTTCATAATTTCGGATTTGTAAGGTTCTTTAATAAGTTACATCAATTTTCTCATAAGTTGAAAAAATGTATGAATTCATTATCTGATTATTCTTTTATTATACTCCTCGCAGAGGTAAACCCATTCAGGCTTCCATAGATTGATGTACAGTTGTACAGTCTATTCCGTTGATTGATAGAAAGCCATAATAACATTATAGCATTTTTCAAATTCAAGTCGTGAACTCGGCACCTCCACAAATAATTTGAAATATTTTCTCTCGACGAAATCGGTTGATATCCTAAGTAAGCTGAGTATAAATGTGACTCCTGATCCTAATTTATAATTCTCCAGATCCGTCAGTAGGATATACATTGAGTCTTTTACAACTCGTAACACATTATATGCGTGCGAACATGGACTGTGACATTCTCCTGGATCAGGTCCTCTTGCGTTGATTGTTTGCGGCGAGCGTCGTCTCAAATGTATGGGCTTAACCTTTGAAACCGTCTTCTAGCTAGCTCTCTCCACTCTTTTCTTCCACTCTTCTCTCTCCACTCTTCTCTCTTTCAGCTGGAGAGAGGCGAGTAGAGATGGAATCAGTACAACAAACAGCAACGAGATTGTGAATAATGGTGGCAATTTGATGTCGTCGAGGTCTGAACTGTTACCTGCCGCCTCCCCCCACTCCTTCGGCCCCTTGCCGCACTTGCCACTAACACCTATCAATTTCACGTCAACGCCGATGGTTTTTCTTTTTCTTCTACCAGTCTCCGAATACTAACCCCTCATGGCTCTTTCGGTTGCATTAACTTGGCTTCCGTCTTCTGCAGATTAACGTCACACAATGTGGCATCGAATCACGATCATTCATTGCAATAATGCACTAAAACACTGTTGTCAATAAGTATTACAGTGTATTGAATTCTTCTTGCGTCTGGTTAGGATGTGATGGTGTGTGGGCGTAGAGCTTGACGAGCTAGTGTATTGAATTGAACTCAACTAAGTGCACCAATCAGAAATCGCAGTTTCCTATTTCCAGGAAGTGTAAGATTTATTCTGTAATTCGTTCATCTCGGCTACGTGCTTGGTTGTGCTATGTGGATACTTCATGATCCAAACTTCGCACTATTTTTCTATACGAAATTATAGTTTGATCAAAATGAATGTATACATTTAATTTCTTTGTGGCCGAGATATTTGCTTCCTTTTTTAAAAAGTTGACTAAATAAAAACTGTGTAAGAAATCAAACAACTCTTGCAAAAGAGAATGATAATGTGACAAAATATAACCAAAAAAATAATAATAAAAGATGAAGGAATAAAAAAGTGAGTTTCTGTATACGTTGCCTTTTGTCACAGTAGAAGCTCGTCTGTCTTTCCGCGTCTGTCTCAGCTTGCCTCGCGTGTTATTTCGATCTGCTAATGATACATGATACATGTATCTATATCTGTGCATGTTCTGAAGCTGATGTAGCATCTGATGATGAGATGGTTACTCGGGCAGAAGAAGTGCTACAAAAGTAGTATAGGAAGCGATTCTCAGTCAAACTGTCAACGGTGATAGACAAATGAGTAAACACTTCCCGTCAATCTAGCCGTAGCAAGCATTTGCGTTGCTTTTTTCCCTAGCGTTATTTATCATTTTATTTCACCCTCGTGTGCGTTTAGCAGTTTAGCATTTCATCCCCTAAAAAACAGTGCCTGTATAAACATGTAATTATTAGCGTCGGATGAAACTGTGATGTATTTTAGCTCGATATCCTAAAAGAAGATAATTTGGTAGTATTTATTTTGTTTCGTGATCTGTAATCAAAAATAAATGCGTTATTAAAAGAGATATGTGTTTTGATAATCAATCTCCATATAATAACCAACTTTTGGATTCAATTGTATATGGAGTGGTTCGAAACGAGCTAGTCAAAATGTATGCAAGTGATTCAAAAAATGTTATCTAGTAAGACTTTGTTAGAAGTAACGTGAGAAAGCATAACCGTTGTAGATAAAATACCATAAACTAGTTTCTTTTGGGAGGAGAATTTTTGTTGAATCAATTTTTCGTCATAAAAATATATCCATATAATAGTCTGAATAGTTTCAACCAATAAACAACCCTTGTTAGTTTACAGCCCGCTAAATCTCTTCTAAGGGGCCGGGGTGGGGGGCAATATGGGGGGGAAGTAAGCACATCAAAATACTCTATCACCTCTCTCTCTCTCTCTCTCTCTCTCTCCTTCTGTGTTGAAGTTTATATATATATATATATATATATATATATATATATATATATATATATATATATATATATATATATATATAAATTATACGGGAGATGTTACTGATGCTGTGTTGTAAAAATCTCTCGACAAAGCTGTTCAGTGTACCAAAAACATGACGTCAAGTAATGATTCGTACCCTTCCTCCCCCTCCTTCTACCCCTCCTCCTCCTTCTGCTTTCTTCACCTCCCTCTCTTCGTGTACATAATGAATAATTCAATATTTTACTCAATCCTCTCAGTCAGTTGACTCTTAGAGAAAAAAGACAGGGAAAACCCCGCGCGCGATTCGACGATCTTAACACAACAAGGTAGTTTTGCTCCACTCGACTTCGCCGTCTCTTCGACACAACAATATTAGCATGAGTCGTCTCTGCAGTTTACCTTGTTTTTAACCCGGCTGCACTTCGTGTTGACTTGGTGACAAGTTCAGTGCATGGGGAACATTCAGTCAACATTGTTATCGGTGTAAAAGAGGTTTACTGTGAATAAATATCGTTTGCGGAAATTATTCATTCAAGAGAAATGTATGGAAATGGAATTATTAATTACTTGGTTATTTATCCCGTGATGAAATGACAGAAATACATTTAATTGTCATATGTTTTATTATAAAGAATACTGTACATTTTATGACATCACTGTTGTAATTTTGAACTGATCCACGCTCACTTTCTATCTTTCGTGAAATTGGTAATATAATGATTATCTTATTCCCCCTCGTCTTTCCTCAATTATATGTATTTCCAACCCTACAAATGTGATGATACGCTTTATTAAGTTCGCATTGAGGCATACATGTTTTGGCGCCACATGATATCTCTTGGACATATCATCAAGTGTATCTCCAATCATGAGCCAAATTCTTTTCTGACTTTAGACCAGAATGCATGACATTTTTACAATACAATGGCAATCAAGTCATTATTATATTGTCTAGTTTTTATATTAATTTGTTACATTCCAGTTGTCCGACCCGCTCGAGTTGTAGCTTCTATTGAAGCTTATGGACCGATAATCTGTTGTTTCTAACTTTGATTTAGTTGAGTCGAGTTCAATATATAGCCGAGATTAAGCTTACAATCGAAGGAAGGGGTCGAATAAGGTACATTTCTAAGTGGTAAGCTTAATGTGGTCAGTTTGGGTACCATGGTATGAGAGGGAAAATGGAGGGGGGAGAGTACAAACAGGCTTAAGTCCATGCATTGATTGCTTTCATTACAACTTGCTACTTACGTCGCGTGAATGTGGTACAAGTAACAGACTACATTGTTAGCTTAGCTCTTTGTTTGGAATACTGAACAAATTTTAGGTAATATTGATCTGCGAGAGCATTGTTGATCTATACTTGCATGTTTCCCTTGTAGAATTCAATCCCGGATTATGAAAGGTATTAAAGGTCACGTTACTTGTAAGACTGCAGCTCTACAACTAAAGATTGCTGAAAATGAATGATCGTCTGGTGAAATATTGCGTTCTGTGCGATGATTTCGAAATTCGGTCACCATATGCAAAGCAGTGCAGGACACGACACTTACTTAGCGGGTGGAACGGTTTTGATGTGATCCTTCCACCAATAACGAAAACACTTGTCTTTATTATTGAAATTTACCATTTTCACTGTCTTTTGTGTCGTATCCCATTTGATTATCATTGAATAGACATGAAAGTGTTGAATGGAATCACATTTCCGCATTAATAGACTTGTAGTTTTCCTTGGACCTTCAGAGTAAATTTTTTGATCAATCAACTTATATATGAACATCAAACATCATTTACAATCGAATTAAATCACTCTATCATAACTAGTACTATAGCTTTATCGCTATAACTATAGTGGCAAACATTTTTTTTGAAATGTGAAAAAAATGATCAATCACAGTCGCATTGGCACGACCGATTATTGCATTGTCATTTGTTTTGTCAAAACAATTAGTATAGATGTGAAACAGATCGTATGTGAAGAAGTATACCTGATTGATTCTACCCGAGTGAATAGAAACATTCCGTGGAGTTCTGTCCGAAAAAAATAAATCTCTTACTTCAAGTTATTCCAGGACGCTATATTTATTCCTGCAGTCAAAAATAATATAATAATATATAATAGACGGTTATTGCGAGGATTATATCGTAACAATTTTATCATTCTTACAAATTTTCATCTGAATCTCTCGACGTGAACATCAGCGCAAGCTGTCACACAAATTGTATTCTGCTTTCTTCTCTGCCCCTTCCCACCCACATGCACCTTATGTCTCATTTAGCCGAGACCCTTGCGTGCCTATAGCTGTGCCCTAGCTGGCTGGCTCACTCGAGCAAAAAATACTTTGGGATTTATCAAATATTTCACGTATTAGATATTACTCTGTTGTAGACGGATTCCGTTGCGTACATGTAGGCCTTTAGCTAGTTGATGGCGTAACAGCGAGGTCAATGGTAAAACATGACTTGACAAACTCATTTCAAGTGGAAAGATTTCTCACTTGTGTATTGAATTGTCAAATAATACGTTGGATATATGAACTAGAGTAATTACTCCAAAAATATATACGTCCCTGTATTTGACTTGCAAAACCTGTCTATACCGATTTGCATGTTGAACAAAGGGGCAATATTAATATTATACAGAACATACATCGTTGCGTCATAGCCTATAGTGCGCTGTAAATGTGTAATTACTCATTAAATGGCATCTTTCTCAGTTCTTGCACAACTTTATAAGTTCACTTGAATTTGAAAATTTTCATAAATTATATTATTTTGTGATCCATTGACGAACAATTGTCGATCGTGGATACACCCTTTATCCAATATCAGAAACAGCCTGACTACTACACGTTCGTGTGTAAGTTATATATTTTTGTGGCAAATGGTGCTTATTGCAGCTATAGGACTGCGCTTATAGCGTTTTCCCTTGTTTACTGAACATTGATCGATCACTGCCAATTTGTTCAAGTTTTATTAAATTGGTACAGGGAAAACTTCATCTCACTTTGCGTTTTGCTTTGAATAACATGAATTGAAACTCATATTCTTTGAATGGAGGCAAGTCAGTTATTGAGTTCGAGTCCCGCAATTGAGAAATTGGCTTCTGTGAACACCTATTGTTCACGTTTTTAATGGACTCAGAACGCTGTATTAAACCCATGGAAATGACAGACTTTCTGTTAAATTCTTTCAAAATGATCGAATATATCATTAAAATGAATGTAAATAATTGAATTGTTCAATGTTTGTGATGGAAGAACTCTTCATAGACTTGCGAAGTCGCGTGTATCAATCAACGGGACAAAATGTTTAGCCCCTCTTAGAGCGTTTTCCTACGATCTCACATCGAAATTTATACCGCTCAAATTTGTGTCCATTGATTCATGGCTATAATGTTCAGAAACAACACATGTCTAAATGTAAGAAGTTAGGGGCTATAATATTACTACCTTTTACTTCTGAAAAAGGTTTCTTGCCCGACTAGTGAGTGGCTAGTCAACAGTGAAAAATATTTCTGCTGAAATGAAATGAGTACATCGCCGAACCCACAGCAAAAAAATGAAAACTCCGTGTCGAAACTATACACCTTGTACATGTTTTTCATATAAATGTGGCCCAAGCTTCAGCTTTATTCCGGGGATGTATACTCCCTCAATTCTGTCAATTATTTCTCACTGATAGCACACAGTATATAAGTCAGTTGTTGATATATATATTGTTGAGTATATAAGTCAGTTGTTGACGGGTCAACTGTTTTAAACTCTTATTAGGTGATATTTGTTGAAAAGATTGTATAGAAGTAATCTTGCGGTTATTTCTCGTGTAAACGATGCTTCTTCCATCATAATTTAAAACGTTTTATCACCGAAAGAGCCGTGTCTCGTAGCTGCCGTCGAGGGTGGTGTGAGGGGGGGGGGGAGGGGAGGTTGTAACAGTCTTGTTAGTGGTAATACCTAGCATCCACTAAGATACCGTCCCGCAGTTGCAAATTGCATGTCTTTTGCATACAATAACCCAGGGATTTTATAGTCACAAGAATGAGGTGTTATTATGAGTTTGACTTAGAAAGACACATTTAACTCGGAGGAGATAAAAAATAAGCGTCGACAAGGTTTGTGTGCGATGATGAGGAGAGAGTGGGGCGCAACATGGGGGTAAGGTATTCACAGTTGAAAGGTGTTCCATCACGACGTGATGGTTATATTTACTGACTTTAAATTATCAAGAATTATTTCAAGTAAGAAGATTCAAATTGGTCTGTAATGTTCATATTTTCATTTGAATCGATGATATTCTTATCAGACGATGTTTTTTTTTCAAAAGAGAGCATGAATTATAAATCTGTGAATTGAACTGCGTATGTATTTCTCGTCATAGCTAATAAATACTTGCTATCCAATTGTTCACTTGTAGGCCTAAGTATAGCCTCATAATATTTCACATTTCACAGGTTTATTCAGCAATATATATATATATATATATATATATATATATATATATATATATATATATATATATATATATATATCTCTCTCTCTCTCTCTCTCTGTCTCTCTATCGTCTCTTCGTATTCTTCCTCTGTATATATGATCGGAAACTAGCTGTGTTGCCTTTAGGGGTTATTATATGCCCGATTATGCCCGGTAATGCCCTAGCTCTATCGCTTGTCAGCCACATTCACAGTGTCTGTCTCTCAACTGTTATCTGCGGTCACCAAGACATAGTCGTACCAACTTGAACTAGAAGTTTGTCGTAGATGACCTCCGGCCAAAACTCTCGCTACTTTGGGGTTGTTAAGTTTGATGATGAGAGACGTTGACGACGGAAGGAAGGACGGAAGGACGGACGGACGGTGGGACGGTTCAGGGAAGTTTGATGGAAACAGCCTGCAGCTAAGCTAACGAGTCTCCGAGATTCACGGCACTGATTATATGGTCGAAAGATGCGTGGTGACAATGCTAAGAATGAGGTCTAATAGCCGCCAGCTTGCAACCGATAACATCTTCTTCAATGGATTCATCTTGAAATCCATTGCGCAGTTGATAATAACAAGAAATCGCGTCTCAGCTCGACACTGCGATCTGAATGTCGACCGTACTGACAACTATCGTGTATAACTAAGAGAAACGTTCGACCATAGAGCGACCACGACCAACATATACAAACAAGGAGGTACATAATGAGTGTTTTTGGAGAAATGAACATAGTCATCGGTTTCTATTCGCTCATCATTAGTATGTGTTTGTGTGATTGTTTCTTTTTCTGCCATACAAACTGCTGTGATTTATGCAACTCACTATCATGCTTCTATACTTCTCCATAAATTTTTGTAAGCCATTAATTAAATAACTACTATTCCATCTTAGAAGAGAAAATAAAGTGAAATTACACTCTCGTCTTCCCATTCTCTATTCTACAAAATGCAGAATATTCTGCATGTATTCATGCAATTCATGCAGAACGCATTCCAATATGCTTTGCGCTATTGGAAGTATCTTTGGTCTGAGCTCAAGTTTCTCATAAAACTGAAAAAGCTTCCAATGTCGAGTATATCAATCGATTATTATTTTTTTGGGGGAAATTTGAAGTGTAGCATGATTTAATTACGTCAAGCGCATTCTTGCTATTGGTGTTTCGGATCACAACACAGCTGTCCATGTGAATAGCTCGAACAAGAAATGAAGGTATGTTTCTGTTCGTCTGATACATGTTGAATCCTATGCAATATCATAAGGTTCACTGTTTCAGCCAGATGAAAAAATGACGTTTACTTCTGGTTCAAGATTCTCTAGCAGAACTCAGCATTGAATTAATCTCTTGAAAGGAATCAAACCATTCGACACACTACAACCTGAAAGTCTTGACGAACCGTCAACATATACCCTGAATACCCTAAATGGTGTTTCAAATATGCAGAATAAATCTCCAGCTATTTCTTCTGGTTTAATATTCATGCAATATTGAGTTATTCAAACTCCTCTTCATTTGAATAACCTTCACCGTCCCCCAATCATAACTAAATTGAAAATATCTCTTTTATTTTCAATCTTAATATCGATTAATCAATAAAGTGATTGTACAATCGTGGACGTGGTAAGGCATGGGCTAGGAGGTAGGCAGGGGAAAGGGGGTTGTTAGTTTGGTGTTAGGGGTGCGCTTGTAAAGGATTTTCGTCCTGCTTATATATAGGAGGGTCCATCGGGGGCATTAGATAGGGGGTGGGAGGGAGCAATCAACCTTAATCGATCCTGTAATCCATCACACAGGTTGGGCTATGAGTCAAGACAGGAAGACACGGGAAGAGAAGGGAGACGAGGGATGGTTAGTTAGGACGAGAAGGTACAGCCCTGTACACTACAGTCTTGACTCTCGACCACATTCAGCACTTGAGTTATATTATTATAGTAATACGCTTTGTATTAAGTGGCAACTTGAGTTCAGTTTCTATAAGTGAGGGGATAGCCGATCTTGTGTTAACCTGTATGGGCTCCACACTCAGTAACCTGTAAAACCTATCCAGACGCTCTAACCTTGTTCAGGATCCACAGTATCATTGTAGAGAAGTATATCACGTATTTACCAATGAATTTGTCCCGCTTTCAAGATGTTGTACTTTGTCAATCACGGCACTTCCACCTATACTTATTGTCGGTGGTCTCTCTCGCTCGTATGGAGCCAGTTCGTTTTGATGTAATGAAAGCGATTCGATGTTCCAGAAGAATGCGGGTCATACTCACCATCAACATGATGAGTGTATTTTCACTATTTTGTTCGTATGCAGACAAATCTGTCTTGTTTTTCACGAGTAATGGATAACTTTCTAGTAATTAATTCGATTAATATAAGAATGCTTTTGGAATTTGAGAATAATAATTAATTACATCAATTTACTTGATTGGATGTTTCTGTACAGACAGCAGTGATATTCATGAACTGAAGATCACAATAGAAAAGATCTGAACACCTTTAAAAAATTCAAATCTACATCAGATCACGTTGAGGGTCGACTTGATTAGAGGCACGACCGGAAGATATGAGCGAAAAAGTATCCTCTTTGACGATGCAAGCGCAAGGCTTGGGTGTTGGCTGCCACATCATGTGGCCTATAATACGTGACGGCCTGACGGGCGTCCAGGCATGTAGGCACCTTGTGACGGGAGCACTGAGGAGGCGGGTGTGAAGCGGCGCTAAGTAAGTCTGAGGGGTCGTTCTTAGATGTCGACACTTACCGGTGCTGTATACCGGTGAAGGAATGGGGAAGGGAATCAATCAGGCTTGTCTTGTCAGTAAGGGGAGGGGGAAGGGTATCATATAGGGTGTATGAGAAAATTATCTACCGTAGCCCAAGTTTATGATCCAGTAAAAAGTGATGTCAGTGACTCAGAGCTATTAGTAAGTTATATTTATCATTGTATTGAAACTATTGCCGTGGGATGCTAAAATTGCAAACGATAGAGGTACTTCGATATCGAGTTTTGATCGAACTATATCGAAATTTCGATTTTCAAACAATATAGAATCGGAGTGAGAAAAAAAATCAGGTTGGAAAACACAAGTATGCATAAGTGTGCCGCTTCATCGCCGACTTGTTTATAGAACCAAATGCGAGAAATTCCTGTTGTCACCTCTCGTACCCCCGTGTCACGTTGTTGATTCAGGGAGTCACGGAATGTTGTTCAATTTTATTGTGATTATTCAAAAAGTTTATAAATCAGGGCCGTATTTACGTACAGAGGCCCACATGCCTCACTTGTAGGGCGCCAATATGTAAGGGGTGCCAAATTCTGCCCAGCTCATCGAAATTGAAGACAAAATCATATGAAGTTGTATTGAATATTATTCAGTGAGAAGTGAATTTAATATCATCCAGTATCTAAAATTCTACATTTATTGTGAGATGTCAACTCATGAATCAAGCAAGTTTTAAAAATTAGGCTCGAAACATGGCTATTGGAAACTATTAATCTGATGTTAAATTGTTTTCAAAATGGGGGGTTGGGAGACGCAATAATTTTCAGTCAAAGGGCGAGAAATGTCTATGTCTCTAAACGGTCCTGGGCTTGAGGGCTCTCAGAAAATGCTCTTCGACATTTTCGATACTCTTCGCTATTTTTGTCAATGTTATTGAACGTAAATTACTTGAGAATATTCATCCCACTCCTGCCACCATAGTTCTTGTTTCTTCTAGCAAATGAGTCTAGTTTTCTCCTCGAACTGAGCTTTGGCTTTGCTCTACTCTTTTTCGTTTGTGGAGACTTTTGAGTCCTCCAATTATAATCCCGTGGTCTGAACTGGTGCATGTGTCACGTAGACAGCTATGTATAAAGGTTAATTGTGGGAAATGAAGTGACTTCATTTCGCCGACTTCTGGCAAACACTGATATCGTGGTGGCAAAGAGAGAGAGAACGAGAGAGAGAGAGAGAGAGAGCGCGTAAGAGTGAGGACAGAGAGAGACAGAAAGTAGAGAGACTAGCAGTTTTATTATACAAATGTGTGTGGTTTAAAATCCTGTCTTCGTCATTTGCGATCCGCCAACTTCCAATTGAGTCGTTTGGAGTTGGAGTCGGTAGTCAGCTGAGAAGGAATTATATCTACTTGGCAAAGTTTTGAGGTGTTTTTGACGTTAGCATGCAATGACAACTCACTCACAATTGCTCTCTTGACTTCTGGATTTACTCCTTAATTACTATTGTCTGCCCCAAGATCATGCTTTCGTAATTTGTGGATTTCTACAATTGCTTCTTCAGCCATTTTTATATCAGTTCTGAATAACGCATATAGATTTCATCTTTATCAAGTTCCCTCTTTTTATTTCCGATAAGTCACTTCATATTGAATAACTTACCAAGGAAGAGGCAAGAGTTTGCCTAAACGACGCCTTGAAGATAAGGGATCAAGATGCACGAGGATTAAAGCGTTAATAATGGAAATATTCGTTATTATTACCTCAGCACGCGTTATATGCTGATGTTTCTGCTTCTCGCTCTCTCATTTCTGTCGCCTTGTATCTCTACTCATTACCATGCACCTCACGAGTGTGGCGTAACCCGTCTCATAGGCGGACTGCTCGCCTTGTAGGCGGATAGGCGTCAGTAGGCTGGCGTTATGATCTGCATGCAGGCGTCTCTCTCTCTCTTTCTCTCTCTCTCTCTCTCTCTCTCTCTCTATCTATCTATCTATCTCTCTCTCTCCTCTCTCTCTTTCTGAAAACCCACTGAAAACACTTGACTGAGTAAATGTCGATGCGGTCACGCGGCATAGCGACGTGACCGGGACGTACGCTCGTTCGTGACATAATGGACATACCTAGAGCACTGAGTTCGACGCACTCATTGGAGTCATTAATTTTTGTAAATAGGCCTATAGATCAGTAGGATTTACAGATAGAAATCAAGCTAGAGATGGGGCTGTACAGTAACATCGATCAATATCGATATTATATCAATATTGCAGATAATTTTGTTGTAAAAAAAAGTCAGCTAATTTGATCTCAAAAATCACACAATTCTACATGAATGTCTGAAATTTATTCTGAAATCTTGTTCTGGTTAGTCTGTCACAATCAAGTTAAGACAAATTGAAAAGCGTGTGACAAATTACTCCTTATTGTTTCATTTTTCTCACTTGATGATATGGAAATGTTCACTTCACGTTTGTAAAGCAGTGATACGTGGAACGACACACGACATCCTATAACTGTTCTGCTATAAATGGCCTATCTTTATATATAACCCATTCAAGACTTTCTTATAGCATAGTTAAAATTATTATAATACTATTCAATTTTGTTCATAAATGTCTTCTTTTTTTCATCAATATAATCGTGCGGCTCGATAGCAATCCACTCACATAAGACATGTCCGTATTTCTACGCGACTCCCACTCTGGCACATTTACTGCTAACGTGACAGCACGAAAAGGAGGACTAGAGCATACAAAACCATTACAAATCTCTTCGCGCGGGCTAATCATCAAGAGAATGGACTATTACATATCGAATAGTGTTGTGAGAAAGCTATTACTTCGACTGGAGAAGCCTATCGAATATGCATGTAGCTACACATGGAATTGTTTCCGAGGCGTCTGAGGGCTGTTTGTTCGCCAGCTTCTTCCATACATAAGTACAGCTAAGATAGTTCTTTCAAGTAGAGAGTGATTATTGACCCATAGCGTCTTGGTGATTGATCGTTATGATAATAAAGGATAGGTATATACTTTAGCTCTTTCCAACACCCAATTATACGTATACTGCTTCACGTATAAGTACAGGAGAGGAGATATAATCAATATGGGTCAGAATACCATCGAGATGGGCGTGGGTTCGAGTCCTGCATGAAACATGGGTTTTTGTAAACGTCCTCTCATTTATCATCACTTCATGATTCCACCATCATCCGCTCGTATACGTACCCCGTATAACCTATAGTTTTCGGTTGCTCCATCTCGTCCGGCAGGGACTCGGTTCGATCCCCGCCACCGTCCACCTTTACAGGGATTTGTCATGGTGCACCTCTGTAGGCTACGCCAATTCCGGGATGGTTCCTACAATATGAGGCACAACCTCTTCCTTCCCAATATTCTTCCCATTACCTGCGAAACCTTCATCTCATCATCCCGTCATCTCATCAATCATTCATCCGACGCTTATAAATCTTAGTTATCATTACAGTGCATCGTTGAACCCAATATAAATAGATAAAATGAAATACTGTGTGGCATACGTTGGCCTGTGATGAGCCCGAATCAGAGTCAGCTGATGCACCTGATCTATGCAGGAAGCCACTTAACACGCTGCTGGTGTCGTGTGCAGCGTGGCCACTCACTCAACCGAGGCTCAGTGATACAGCGTCGCGACGCCAGACGCTAAGACTCAGACGAGCGTCGCCATCGCCATCACCATCACTGTGCGTGCACACGCATACAACACCGCGACAAAACACAACCAAAACAATAGAACAATAATTATATGTAGAAGAATTAAGTTTTTTTATTCAATTTTCAATTCAATTTTCGGCTTCATGTTACTGTTCTTCCATGATACTGTTCTACAGTATCACACAATAATGATCAATGTATCAACAAAAGAGTATTCCGTGAACAAATGGAGGATGATACTTGAACCAATATCTATAATGGAAATACATAAAATTGAGTAAGCGATTAATCTAACTGATATTAGTTACAGAACAAAACTATTATCTGCAAAAAATCATCAATATTATTCAACGAGTCGAAAAGCCCGGACTTGATTTTCTTCTCAACAGAATCCATAGTTAGAAATGCATTAGATGTTGTGGAACGACATTGAGAATAGCTGCATTGGATAGCATATATCAACCGTTGTTCACGATGCTTATTATTATAATCGGGAATTATATGATTATTGAATGATCCGAACTTGTGTTTGAAGTATTTGTTGAGAGAATTTTGGAGTCGTCTGGAAAATGAAACTTGTAGGCCTAAATCTAAACAGTAATAGACTTTGTACAGGCAGTAGTTCAGAATATTGATACGGAGATTCGATTTCATTATTCAATCTTCATTGCAAATTCGATGTTGCATTAATGTGAACTAGATGTGATTATTAATATTGATGATTTTTTTTCCATGGCGTTTCATTGACAAAATATGTTAGTACATTATATTGAATGATGTTAATAATAGGCATAATAATACATCATTTTTGAATTTGCTATCATTTTCAAGCTGAAAATATATTTGTCGAGGTTATGATGATTGGGATTGTATCATTAACCTCGCACAAAAATACCCCGTGCCTAATGTAAATGATGCTTGAAACCAGTACATGCTAAGCAATTAGTTTATATGAGAGTTTGTGCCTAATTAGTGCATAAATTCGCTTGCATAGGCCTACGATGTAACACGTACCAACAAAATACTAATTGAATACATTGATAATTAATAACTCATGACTGGCAATTGCACGTCCATATTGTTGGTCCATTTTTTCCTCGTAAAACGGTTGTTCTGTACCTCTTGTATACATCCAACACATTGTAAGTTCTGGGTGTAGTCTCGACATCCATCTCTCTCCTTCCGTCCCACCTCCCACTCGGGAGGCAAAGCGCTAACCTCGAACCATGTAAAGTAACGTAAAATATGAGTTATGACCACATTATCACATGGTCGATTTAATACAGAATATATTTTAATCGTTTTATTTGTAGGGTAAAACAAGGGGGAGAGAGTGGTTCAAGGGGAGTCGGTGGGTACTTCATTCGATCTCATCGAAGTGAACGGTGACTACTTGCTAAGTTATACACCAACCCTTTGCTCTTCACTTCCGATGTCTGGATGTTGATCAATTATAGAAACCGATGAGAACCGTAATATGCATTGCTAATTACCGGCGAAAGAAAAGTGTAATTTCTAGCGGACGTTCATATAGGAGTCAAGAGCGACTCGGCGGCGATACTGTTGACAAATGTAAATTCAGAAGCATAATCAAATGGAATGCATAAAAGTTACGGAGATCATTTGAACGATTTCCGAAAACACGCAATGAGGAGAGAATATTTCATTGTGATTAAAAGACCATGAAAAATGAAATATTCACAACTAAAGTCAATTTTAACAGATTCATTGTTTTGAAATTTCCAACTATCAACATGAAGCAGAATTTGTATGTTTCCTATGGAAATTGATTTCCAAAGATTTTTATTGTGAAAATTAGAATATTGTATTACTTCATGTCGCTTTTTTTGATGTTGCCCAATAACGTGGCGTATTATGTGGAATATTTCATGAATTTTTTCAGACATTTATTATTTACTTTGAGAAGAACACTACTTGGTGTTCACCGAATAATTTCATCCATCAGCGAGCCTTTTGCATTCTTTGTATGTTTTCTTAATTAAAATGAAGAGTTTTTAATATAATATCAGCAAGCCAAGTTTTTCGTTCTTTCTAAATTTGTCTTGAGGTATTCCTATCTTTCTATAAAAAGCACCGATTTCAATGGCCTCTGGGCATAATAATAAAATAACCTACCCTCGAAACAAGGAATGGCGGGGAAGTAAGATATGGCTTCATATTCAAAATGTAGCGAAATTGTGTTGCTGCATGCTATGGAGCTAACGTATCAAACAAAAATGTCTAGATACTTCTGTAATAAAATCCTTTAAAAAACACCCTTAAGGTATAAGGAGCATTTGAAAACAGTGAATATAATAAACTGGCAATCTAAGATGAAGACATATTATTGTGTTGAACCCTTTCTGGAAAGATGTGCGGTGGAGTGGGGAGGCGGGGTTAGGGTTGTCGGAATCATTGTTAGGGGGCTGACAAAATTGACGCTTCGTTCTTAGAAATCATCAAACTAATGTTTTCAACCATTAACAATCACATTACAGTGAAACGAGTTACTTTGAGCCATCATACGTTCTGTGCTGTGGTAGAAATAATTGCATTGAAATGATCGTGAACCGAATTGTGTAAGTTGTACTTCTCACTGTCATAGAGTGCGTTAGATACCGCTTAATCCCCTCTCTTTATGACTACGATGAAAAACCTAACTCACTTCAATTGTTTCCCCTGCAGTTACGTGCTCTCAAATCATTCTACATCCACAATTACAATTAAAACAGTAATAAAATCGTCAGACGCGTTGCGTGAACGTTTTGCATCCAGTCAAACTTCTTGCGTAAGTTTGCATGGTTCGTAAGTCGACGCGTCTTGATTTGCGATTTCTGGTGACTTACCCCGTGTGTCTGTGAAACGCAAAACGTACGTCATTTTCTATTATTCCAAATCTGTTATTTCATCACTTGAGTCACAGTTCTGTAGCATTGGTATCAAGATATTGATCTGCAAACAGTTACATGTTTGACATCACCTCCCTCACATACAGTCGTTGTCACTAAATTAGTGCATCCGTAATCAGTTACATAGTTGCTTAGCAAGCTTTGTCTTTACCTCCGATTGAATTATTCCTGGTGGAGGTGCCAGTCGGATACGCCGTCACTAAAATCCTTGTATATTCTCTGTTGAACATGATTATGTATTATATATCGTTCATAGTACGGCGTAGGATGTTGGTTCTGAAATTGATGAGTAATCAAGTATGATGCTATAAATAAACAATGTTTGAAAGGATTTCAATGAAAATTAGTTTTCAATGTGAATACCACAGACAATACAAGTTTACATGTATTTTCCATGATTTCGCGATACGTTCTTCAAACTGTTCTCAGTCATTCAATGAAATTGAATCAAATTTCAATTTGTCAAAGAAAACTAGATAATATAAGAAATAGGTAATTTTTTCATCAAATTACAAGTACGTGTACAGAGACATTCTTTCACGTTTATTGATCATCAGTCATTGAAATATTTGTGCATACATTGGTATCCCTGTCTCTTGGAATATGAGTGTCATACAATGTGAATTGTGTTATCTGTGAGTATTCCTCTCAGTCAATCCATGTAGTCGAGCCGTCTATGCAGTAGGATTGTTCTGTATGCCTATACCAGTAGAGCCTCATCACTACTACGGTCACAACTCGATGGGTGTTCGTGTTTTTAATGGTTGTCACATTATAGCACGACCATTACATAGTAGAAATAAACTGTTAGTTACTTAAACAAAAGTGATTATCATGTGTTTTTGCAACAATGATTATAAAAGCAGTGTAATTATTGTTATGGTGCCGCCC
The DNA here is from genome assembly GCA_907164805.1 of Brachyptera putata. Lineage (NCBI taxonomy): Eukaryota > Metazoa > Arthropoda > Insecta > Plecoptera > Taeniopterygidae > Brachyptera > Brachyptera putata. Next base: position 40,650,667 of record OU015463.1, read on the forward strand.
CGGTATAATTTCCTATCTCTCATCGCTCTCTCCCTCTCTATCTCTCTCCCTCTCCTGTGCTACACTCAATGTATTATATATGTTTTTGGAAACATTAATTTTTGTAACGATGTCGGAATAAAGTACCTCAACTGCGTATTACAGCATCAATACGTGGAGTTTGTAAAACATCGAGGGTTATCCACCACGCAAACCTCACTGAAATCATAAAGTGGGATGGTGCCCGTTTGAATAGGTTCAATTTTATTGTTGAATGTATTGCTAACTGTTATACTGTTAGCATGTGTAATTTTGTTTGAAAATGAAAAGATCATTTAAATTAGTACAGTTTTAATAGCCAAGGGTTTCGGTACAATGGAATAATGACTTAATCGGCATGAAGACCTTTGATTGCCATTATGAACTATCACTGTAGTTAATATTGCGTATGCTGTGGTATCTCTGCAAAGTGTGAGATCCGAATTATTCTTAGTCATATCGCCACCGTGGTTATTTATTACTAAATTCATGTAATCGTTCTCTTGTTTCAGGTAAGTCATGAATTGTACATGCACTTTGAACTTTCGAAGACAGCGAAAGGTAAGATCAGCTATTGCAACCATCAACCTACGGATACCAAATTGATCGTCAGCCATGAACTGGATTATGATACTAGCATATAAGGAGACGAAAGCTTCGTACTGGAACGGATGGACCAGTGGCTAGCACGCTGAAGAGTCATTCAGGATTCCCTTCATGGTCGACCATCTCGAGTTAAGATGGTTTAGGATTCGTTAGGATTCGGGTGAATACCGTACTGGATAACAGCCCACGACCGTTTCTTTTCCACCATCCAAAACTCCTGATAAAATAACCTTTCGTTTCATCTTTCCATCAACTCATTCAACACCCACAAACGTTACTTCATGTATTAGTCATCAGTTATGTGCGTCTTCAAACCCAATGTAAATAATTAACAACGTTGTAGTAATTCTACCCATGTTTCAAAAGCAGCTACAAGCGGTCTCTCGTCTCTCATAGGTAATATATCTGGAGGTAATATCTCCATTATTGGTCAGTTGGTCAGAACTCCCGCCCGGATGGCGTTGACGTGATTTGAGTATGATGTCTCGATTGCCTTCAATTGAGTAGGTTTAGAGCAGTTGAGCACACATGCGGGAGTTTAGTCCTATACTTCCCTCCCCCTCCCCCCTCCTACCCCCACCCAACTCACATCACACCCCGCACGCACGGTCGAACAACAGTCTAATAGTTATATATTCATCCCGTCGTGCCCTATCTTTGACAATGTTACCCATATATTACGCGTACATCTTAATAATTGTATCATTTACGTACAGTGAGACGGGTTGCTCAGTCGTTGCTTAGCGCGGTGAACCGTCATTCACGTGGCCGGGGCTCGATTGCTGCATGATCCAGTATCCAGAATCCAGACTGAGGTAATTGATATTTGGTCCAGCCTGTATTCACGCCCTGCATTTCAACATACATGAAGAGGACTATCCATACTCAACAGATTTGCTACTGGTCTTACAAACTACAATTAAATAAAGAACAAGAGTTCTGAGCGATTGGCTAAGCATACATGGGAGTTTTTACAAACCGTAGTTTTTTTTTATATTGGGTTTAACGACGCACTGTAATGACAGCGAAGGTCTATTGGCGTCGGATGGATGATTAATGGGGTGATGGGATGATGAGATGAAGGTTTCCTGGTTAATGGGAAGGATAGTGGGAAGGAAGCGGTCGTGGCCGACTTATTGTAGGAGCCATCCCGGCATTAGCCTAGACTACAGAGGGAAACCACGAAAAACCCCTGTAAAGATGGTCGGCGGCGGGGATCGAACTGGGTCCGAAGTTCCCGTCGCCTACCAGATCACAAGAAGCGAGCGTGCTAACCACTGCGCTAAATGTGCTGGTCAAACCGTAGTGGTGGGATCATGTATTTATATGTCAGAATATGTGTATATGAGAGAGAGAGAAATTTCTTTCTCTTCATTAACAGTTACTGTATTTACAACTCACCCTTCTTTTGACCACTGAAAGGACTGCAGACGAACCAACGTCGTCAAATCACCGAGCATTCGAGTCACTCCTTGGACATCTTCCTTCAAAATAAGACGTTTATATAAAAAAAACAATCTCTTAATTAAAAAATGTCTCATTTTCCATGTCACTTTTATAAGACTTTTTCGCTGAAAGATTCCAGTGTTAACTGTTATCATCCTCTATTTTGAAAAAAAAAAATACCCAGCATTCTTTCTGAAAATCCGTTTCATTTGACAGTTGTTCTTTGGCGAGAGAGCACGAAGGATTACTTTGCCTGTCGGCTATCGCTGACTCATCTATGTCGCATTTTTTTTAACCACCCCTAAGGTGTTTGTAATTCCTATTTTCGAGTCCGTCTGTGAAGCCGGTGTGCATGCTGGATGGGGGATGGGTTGAGGGGGGATATGAATTCATCCACACAATCAACAATCATACTGTGGTTTGGTCTCGCCTTGTGCCTGATGAAGCCCGGGTGTTCTCGACGAGGCCCGAGGCGGTCTTTCGTCAACACAATGAGGTATGAGAATGACGTCGGTGGAAATTGCATGTCACTTCGGAGGTGTCAGAGGAATGTTTTTCCAACATCTCTTCCCCCCTACCTTTCTCCCCCTCCCCCTCAGGGAAAACTGGCATTAGGAGGGGAAGGTGTGCATGATGAAACGATAAGGACCGGGTGATTACTGATTAGTACCAAGATTTTACAAGTGGAGAGCTTTGAGTTTTTTCATAAGTTGTACGTGTTGATCGAGCCTACAGTGAGAGTTGAGAAATAGATGTCACAAAACCAGTTAGAAACGAAAATGCTTCTAAAGTAATTCATTGTTTTCTTTTTATGTTGTTTCGTATAACGTGTACAATTTAATTAGGAATAGAATGTTTTATCAAAAATGAATTTATACTTTTATAAGCTCATAGCTTATTAGTGAAAATATAAGAGGACTGTTATGAATTGAGGGAAAATTTTCGTCCATACGATTTTTAATTGCTAAACTTGACGTGTTAATCATATGCATCATCTTGTGATCCTTGATTAGAGCAGTTGTTTTGAGTTTTCGGTGGTGGAGCCGCATTGAAATGGTGGAGGTGCCGTAGAAAAGTGATCAGGCTGCTAAAGTGTACATGCGTAGTGAAAGTGCCAGATAGACATGTGGTTTGAATATTGTATTGATGTTCCATTCCCCGGTTTTGGACAAATTCAGCAATCAAAAGAATGAGTCATTCCAGTTTGCTTTTTTAAATATTTGTACATATTTATTCCCAATAGATTTTAGTACGGTTGCTAGTTTTTCCTGTATTCTCAGAAACTTTATTATCATTGGACCACAAATGTGTAAATCAATTATTATAGGGCCTAATATTGATAAAATGGAATCTTCGTATTTACTTATTCGTTAACATATTATTTTCCTTTCTGGTATGTACCTCCAGAAGATGTCCACATATCATTGAGTATCACTGTCAACAGTCAGAACGACGTGTCAATAACATGTGGACGTAATCACATCGTAAGTCTCATGAATATCATCAGAGTTGAACCAACGCGCAAGTTATTGCATGTAAAACAAATAACGTGCATTTGTATGTCGACTCGATACAATAAGAAATATTTTTGTCATGATTTTCTTCCAAGTTTTCTGGTTAATTTGATGAAAACACATTGATTGTAAATTATTCACTTTGATCATGATTTCAATTGACTGAAATGTATTTTATTTTTCATATTCGTCCTCCGATTACTAAACCAACTCTTGAATCCTGAGTGTAAAGCTTCGTGGTGTTTTAATTCGTCTCAATGAATAGGGCCCACATAGATCTTATGATTCTGTCTTTCTTGTTCTTATCCCGACGGTTTGAGTTGGCTATTCTCAGTCAATTACCACTAGCAATGAGAGTCAAAGTTCATCTCAAACTTCAGACGATGTATTTTGATATCAGTGTGAGATCGACAATCGAATTCCGCCGAATTTCGAGTTTTCATGGCGTAAGACGAATGCATCAATGTGCCCATGTTAACCAAAACCGATGGGATTTGGGCTAAGGCAGGGGAGCATCAAGGGATAAACTCCGAGATTGGAATGTGGGGAAGGGGGCAGTGGTAGTGGGCAGAAAGGGGATGGGGCAAGAGGAATGGACACAGAAAGTGAATTAAAGTCGTCAGAAAAGAACCGTACCAGAAAACTGTATAGGAAACCACACACATTTTACAAATACACTCAGTTTACGATTGAAAAATAAAGTTGTAATGAAATTAAACAAGAAGAAGTTAGAGATACGGGATAGGATAGTGAACTGAAGCCTTCTAATCTCTTGAATCACCGAATGTTTCATTCAGTATTAGATATTCTAGAGATAATGAAACACAGTGCAAGATTTACAATATTGACTGACCGAATTTCTGACCAATTCCCCCATTTGCTACAGGCATAGGTCTAGGTCTTCTTTTTTCTATTTATTCTCATTTTTGTCTCATTGCGTACATTTTCTTCATATGCATTTATACATGTGAGTACAAAATCCAATTTTGTTCGTCTGAAGTGAATTCCTGAATGCTGTTTGAAAAGGATCGCACAAATATCTCTCTAGTCGCCGTTTTCAATTTCACGTAATGTTCTCGACAGGTGAACGAAACGCCTAAAGAGAGCGAGAGAGAACGAGCGAGAGAGAGTGGAGTGAGTTCGAAAGGGAGAGAGGGAAAATCTCTACGCTGACAATGCATAGACAAGTTTTATTTTCACTTTACAACAATTCGCTTCTCGAAAACACACAGACACCACACAATTTTATGCAAACTCGTGTGGTATTCAGTTTGAAAATTCGATTTCGATTCGTAAAGATGCCTGTTCCAATGTCGTTTCACCGCTAGCGAGCGATCAACTGATAGTTCGGGTTACGCGGCATCACTCGGCTTATACATGTGATATTACAGATGTTACGTTGATGACTCTCAGTCAGTAGTTCACATTGTTTACTCGTTCGATACAAAATACTGTAAGAGTTGATTAGATAACTGAGAATTTTAGATAAGGGTCACCGAAGTTATCGAGATTAATAATAGTTGTAGCGATTTTGTAAGTTCGGTATATTATACAAGGAGATGTATTTCAGTGATTTGATATTTTCTGAATTACGTTTATTGTTTTCCGTTAGTCAACTAATTATTTCCTTTTTGAATATATACGCATATTTGTTTTAGATTTCGTGAATCTCGTGCAGCTTTTCATATACCATTTGAATCGTATAAGTTATTGGTAATATATTGTTTGAAGTGAAATATACCTCTGCAACATTACTTAAAATCAAAACTTCTGTATCGTCTATGGAAAAGTCATTTAAAATCGCTCGCCAAAAAATATCAAACCCAAAAACTACCACCTACGTTATTCGCATACAATTCATATATAATATACATTATCCGTGTGATGAATCTCGATAATGAATGAGTATTCAAACCCTGTGGCATGTAGTGGTGATATGGGGTGGTTTGGGTGATATGGAGCGGTTTGGGGGTGGGATATCGGCACCTCGTCCATATATACCCGTACAACTGCTATCAATGCCAATGATTTTAACGGCTCGAATAACATACATTTGAATCTGTCCGTCCAAGCCGGTATAACCCCGGCATTCAGGCAGCAGGCACACCCAAATAAAACGTGACGATCTCGTCGAACGCTTGTTTTATCGCAGGAGTCACCATAGTGGGTGGATTGGACATGATGGGTGAGGTGGATCACTTCTATACCGGCCGGACACACAGGCAAACATGGCCAGACACTCGTAACGAAATATTAATTCACTTTATGTATGTCCATGCAAGCACGTGAAGCGTATGAGCAATGTAGCACAATGTGTTGATTGGCATATGTAGTCGCACTGAACAAGCTGAAATTGAGACAAGTGGTCGAGTGGCTAGCACATCTCAACCATCATTCAGGAGCCCGAGACACGTTTTCTGCCATGGTCGACGATCCTGACAAGAGTTTTTCATGGTTTCTTTATGTCGGTCAGGTCAGTACTGGGATGGCCGACTCCTTCCCACTATCCAAAAACACGTAATAAAATAACCTTTCATCTCATATACCATTCACTGATACCATCAGATCGTGGTCATCACTACAGCGCGTCGTTGAACCCAATATAAAAAAAAGAAAAATGTTGAACCCAAACCAAAATTCTCCATGAGTATAGGAAACTGAACTCACCCCGATGTCTTGCCGACTAGTCTATTGTCTATTGACTGATATACAACTTGGCAATCTCCACTTGCGATCTAGAATCACTTTGAACTAACCTGGACCCCAGGAAGCGCATTCCTGTATCATTTAATCTGGTTTCAGGCGGGCTACTTCCGGTTTTACAATACACGTTTAGCACAGCTTAGGTCAAGAATCAAGATTGGGTGTATCTATACAGATGTGCAGATGCGAGCAATTCGCTACTCATTGATATTTATGTTCACATATATATATATATATATATATATATATATATATATATATATATATAAGCCCCGGTGGCCAAGTCAATTATCGCTAGCGGTAGTAACTGAAGTAACCGTTGGGCGTGGGTTCGAGTCCCGCATAATGCATGGGTTTTTGTGAACGTCCTTTCACCTATCGTCACTTCATCGTTTCATTATCACCCACTCATTCGTACCCCCGTATAACCGAGCTGTTGGTGGGGTCGTTAAGAAGCATTAAAAAAAAATATGTATATATATATATATATATATATATATATATGTATATATATATATATATATATATATATATATATATATATATATATATATATATATATATATACATATATATATATATATAAATACACACACAGACTCCTCCATTACGGCATATCATATCATTTTTACCAATTCACTAGATGGTAAAAACAACGGAATGTTCAAGTACAGTTGCTATTATTGATTGTTTCATGCGTGCACATCTAATGTATCTATTATTGGACGCCTACTAATCAAGTGTTGGTATTCGCATTGTGATTCTCATGAATTAAAAAGCTATTTACGGTGATTACCCTGATTGTTGGTGGTATCCTCTGGTGATCAGCTTAACTCGTGTGCCAGTTGTCCATCTCGTAGTCATCGCATTCATTGAATGTATATTGTCGACAGCTAGATGTGCATGGCCAGGCATATGGATAGATAGGCCTATGCTGAACGTCATGTATGCTCAATGCTCATGTAACGATGGGGAATGATATTACATATTACACTTCTAAAGGTTTTTCAGTGGAACCTCGTTAGCAATAATACCCGATGTAGGGGGCGGGGGTGCAGCGAGTGATTTACCAATGAAGGGGGTTGGTGGGGGTGGAAGGGGGGAATCGGGTGGAGGGAGGCGAGCAAGTGATAAATTGATTTTCAAAATTCAACCACACAAAACGAAGTCATGCATCCTCTCTCTCTTTCTCGTGCCACCCATCCCTCTTTACCAAATCCACTTGTCATTAACATGGGCTACTCACGTCCAGTTTAACATGGACACCTATAAAAACAATACCTTCATTCACTTGAATACCTTGATTGGTCGGAGAATAATAACTCATCAATTACATCAGCTATATATAGAATAGAAAAACAGTCGGGTCCATATTTAAATTCCATATCAAGTGAAACATACACGCGCAGATCTAAAAGAATGTTTCATCAGGACAACTGATAATAAGTGAACTTACATATAGCCAGTAATCATTTTTGGTTATACATATGTTGTTTCCTTATATTTGCTGTTTGTTTTTGGACTCATAATCAGCTCATTATTGTATAATGAAGAGTCGTATAACCAGCAGTTAGTGCAGCAACTTTTCTCTTTTTAATGTCCATTGAGAATCTTCTCGTTAAGGATTTTCAAATCGTGTACCCGTTAATAACTGAAACCAGATACGTGTGGTTCCACACTGGTTTATACTCCATTTTTCTTTGTGAATGCACCTCTTGTCTCCTGTACCTATACTAGTGATGAAAGTACTAGTACTAGTGATACAGTACTAATGATGAAATGATAACGAAACCTGTGTACGTGATTTATGGTGGCCACACTACATGACATAATAATATGTATGTGTGTTTGCATATCAGGGAAGTTCCCACCCCAACGGCCCAATCACCATAATATTATACCCTTTTGAGTTCGTGTCGTTTTTGTTCGGCTCTGATGATAATAACATACGTCCATGTAAAGGTGGACGCAACACATTAGTTGATTAGTGTGAGCATGGAGAGTTGTGTACTTGCCAATCAACTGTTGACAGCATTCCAATTGTACTTCCGCTTCTGTATCTTTATACGTGGGTTACGTAGTATATTTTTCATTCAAAATTTTCAAAGACATTTAAAAAAATGACTAGGAATTAACGCACAGGAAAATGTATAACACCAAACATTCAAGTCATCGAAAATTTCGTTAATTGGCAATCCCAAAATTGTCCTAAATAATCGACCTATGTAGATCAAGCGTCAGATATATAATCTTGGAGAAATGATAAAATATATAGTCAACACATTCATCTGTTATTTATAAATCAAGTTATGAGCTACTTAGTCCCAAGGTGGAGAATGCACGAGTCTAGAATTGGACATTACATGAATCTAAGATTTAATTTAATCAGACTTTGTTTGAAGTGTTCAATGCAGAGAAGAAATAGAATCAAATCATTTTTTGGAGTCCATTTTGCATGCCCTATGTCAAGAAGTGATTTTTTTAATCTCGTTAAGTAATCAGCGAAGTAAGAGGATGACAAGATCTCTTTATTTATGAACACCCCGCCCGAATGCATCTAGCAGTATAAGCATCTAGTAAAACCCATAACCATATCTGTGAATAGGTCTGTGAGAGAGTGAGACGCCCCAATAAAGCGGCCGGGGGGAGGGGTGAGGGGGGGGGTGACCCTCCCACGATGGGGTGTGGATGGGGCTAGTGATTCCTAGGTTGGAATGCAGAGCACGCTCCGCACCATCTGATATGTTAGTAGATCGTAGAAAGAGAGAGAGAAAGGAAATCTTAGCTGCTGTTTGAATTTGTCTCGGAAAAGAAGGTACTATATACTACAATGGGTATAACTGGTTTTCCCCTTTTCCTCCCCTTTTTTGGATTTTGATAGGATGAAGCTAGGCACGCCAGTATGGCAAAGAAGACAAGGCGTTGATTGTTTGTCGGCGCCAGCCTTTCGACGTCTTCGGCTATTATAGTTGCCTATATCTATCAGCTCGCGCGACAATATCCACCGACGACCAACTTCTTGCTTTCGGCCGCACAAGAAACCAGACCTACTTAGAGAAGGTACTTGAAACATACAAAGCGTTTTGTTTCGAATGGAATCACTTATTTCGAACCATTGTCGCTTGGTTTTTGAAGATTCATTGTTTTTAATAGTAGCTTCTATTCTTCTGTTTACTTGGTGAACAACTTGGATGCAATGTTGGTGCTCGCAAGACAAGTGGTGGTTACAGAACAAGATCATGTTTCACAGGCATACGTTGTCATTGGATGAAGCGTACAATTCATTCATTACATAGAAAATGAACACACGAAATAGCGATCTTTTTTACTTTCTATGCTTCAGTCAGATATTTGGGAATTTCATCGAGACTCTGTTTTATCAAGAGAGCTCAAATTATTTTCTCTATTCATCATTGCGTCACGAAATTATTCATTTCTGTTCAAATAAATTGATTCGGACTTGAAGTCAAGATACGATTTTCATGCCCTCAAGATTGGAATGATTAGAGAACTAATTAATGTCTTCTAGTAGATGAAGTCAAATGTTTTCGAATCGGTTATAAATAATCTGCTCTCCTCCAAGTTTTGTTTATTTTGCCGCCACGAGTTTGTTGGGTCGACATCACCACATGTTTGGAACCTAGTCACCATTATAGATGCAAATGCTAGCAAAACAGGCGCAAGCAAATCATTATTGAGGGGTTATAGACACTCTCTTTTGTAGTGCTTTGGTACAAGTTCGAACACTGGTTGGGATTTGTGTGGTACATCGCGGGAAAAGCACAGAACAGCGGGATAGCAACAACGGGTGAAGGTTCTTTACCCTTGTCTTTTATACACCATCAACCCACTCACCCACCCATTATCATGCAAATTTTAGCCAACGTTTGCCTCAATGTTTTGTTATAGTTTGATGGTTGATGTCTTAAGAATTAAACTACGTACTAGAGAGAAGAACAAGTAGATGTACACTGTGCAGGAAACTTTTATAATAATATATACAGCATCGCGCTCTATAGGGTATGATTTTTAATCCAGCTTCTGTTTTAACTTTTATTACTTAAGTAGAGGGAGCAAGAGAGAGTGAGAGATATATAGGGGGTGTGGGGTGGGGGGGTGGGTTGTTGACCGATGTCTCCTTATGGGAAATACATGTTTTATAAATTTATAATTGATGACGTTCTTAGTTGTAGAATCAGCCCTATTTTATGAGGTATGTAGTCAATTCTCGTCGCTGATTTTCTCACGAATACCTGCAGAACATTGAAACATTGCGATTTCATGCAAACCGCGACATCAACTGTTTTTAGTTATGCAATATTTACGGTGAGTGGATATATTCATTTTATCCTGTAGTTGCGGTAATTGACAAGTTAAATTTGCATTTCATTAGTCAATTTTTCAATCGGTCATTTTTTCGTCCTGAATGAACCGTCGAGTTATTGATATGCAACAAAGAATGCTCACCTCTCTGACCTACGGTAATTATGACATACCATGACTATGACTTCAAAATTATAGTCTCATTGAACTTGCTATAGATGGAAAAGACGCCTACATTGAACTATGAAGTGTTTTATTCCCTCTCTCCATCCCCTTCCCTCCCCTCTTCCTAGTACCCCGTTCTTCACAAAAAGATCTTGTATACGTATTCTGAAACTTCCCGCAATATTATTTATTGCCATTGTAGGCCAAAGCAAGTGGTGACTGCGAACAGCGCAAACAGTGTGTTAAAGCAGGAGTGTAGTTATCTTTATGTACTTGGTTGCTTCTCTATGCATTCTTCATGTTTCTTCTGTCTTGTGATTTGCAAGTGAGTGAGCAGTGTGACTGTTTGACTCTTTTCTTGCATGGCAGGTCGGCGATGAGGGGGAAACTCGCGAATAAAATGGAAATACAATAGAATCGGTAGGCGAGCGAGCGAAGAATGAACGGCTCGAAAAGAGAACAACAGATAGCTAGGTGATTTGAGCAGAATTGTGAGGCGAAGGTAAACCGTTGTCAAGACAAACATGAACAAGTATTTATTCATGAGATTAGAATACCAAACTTTTCAAGAGAAAAAGATGCTTTGGGTACACTTTGTTTATTTCTTTTTAAATAACTTGACTCTTTCAAAGTTGACTTGTTCGAAAAGAAAACGGGACAGTATTTGAGATTTTCAGTGTATGATTTTCGCTGCGATGTGTATTCGAACAATTCAATGCAGGCATCATGATCAGTTTGGTATTATTCTGAGCACTGTTAGATTAGTTTTACTTGGTTATATCGTTCAAACTCACAATTTTCTGAAAATAGTATAATCATGGGCTAAATTAATGCTATAATAATAATAATGATTATTATTTTTCATCACTTACATGGTATACAAGTTGAAACTTGTCTCTCCTGCATGAGTTTTGAACTTGACGCCCTTATTAGATAATCAGTAAACGAAGTGCTCTGAATGTGGTTCTGTTTATTTGTGGTCAGCATTAAACACATCAACAGATATTCACTCGTTTCTGCATCAATTTTGATTTAGATTAGGCCTACTTATACGTATAATATTACTTACTTATATAATGGTATACATACGTGTCAAAACGTTAGGTCTTTTTCGGGCTTAGATATTAGATCAATGCAGCAAATCACCATGCAGTCAGGTAATCAGTGTTTATCACATGACAACGCTCAAATACTATGAGGGGGTGCATGCACGGTGCTCAAAGAAATAGAGAAATGTATCTTCGCTATTTTTTCCCATGTTCACGAACCGGTGGGATTGAATAAAAAGTATATCAACTCCAAGATAATTTCATGCTCTTCTATTAAGATGACATCCTCTTTTTGTGAGTTGTACTGGTGTACGTCTAGCCTCAAGAGAGATTTCATATTATTTTTCGGGACCCTTATAATCTGAGCGGGCCGCGAAAAACTACAGAATGTATCAGGGGAGCCTTTTGACAAGAAGGTTGTGCGTCACTGGACTGTAGTTGCTATGTGTTGGGATCGGTGTCGCGATCCTCGCTGTCTCAGTCGGCCACTGACCAACGCGTTGCTGGCCGGAAATCTATTACACCACACTCCATTACTCATATAGCACCTATTATACGGTGATAGGCCAGTGAGCCTCTAGCTCCTATACTACTACATCATGCATATTATTGATGAGGAGGATGGAGGCTTTGATGGACGGAAATTCAGTTTACTGAGAGGTAAAGCTTGCTTGGGGTAACGGTTAACGGTACGCCATGCAGGCAACACCGTCAAGTAAATTACCTTCCTATAATCAATCGTCCGCTTTGAGATGTAATATATTGCATGGGCTACTCACCAATGCATATTCACCATGTTTTATGGGGCTAGCTGTCATAGGTTTGATATTAATATTCTACCAGACAAGCAATACTCGTGCAGTAGCTGTGGAATAGAAGGGGAAAAGGCAAATTGTTATTATTATTTATAATAATTATTATTATTTTCATTTTTCTTCTTATTCATAATATTTTATTTTTTCATTGTTTTCAATTGGAGATGGTCATCAGCAGGTATCTTCAACATACCTTGTAGGACAATACGATTAGAATGTTGGAACGAATTTATTCAGATAACCTTTTCGTTATTGGCTAAATTAGCAATCTGTGTCAACTCGCTGTTATTATCCGAGCTATCACCTTTTCATATTTCGCAGTTTTATGTCGGTATGTTTCACGTATATATACGTTTCAACTTTTCTAATAAGAACACCAAACATATAGAAAGAATAATTATACTCGATTATGATTAGAATTTTAATATTCTTTTTATCTACACAGGTTTTTAAAGTATAAAGTGTAAGGAAATTGCAGCTTATTTACGAAATAGATTCTTTCTATGCAAATCTAATCTGCTCTCAAGGCTCTCAAGTCTGTATGTCTAGCTCCCAGTGTTGTACAAAATATGCAGATTTGTATTTTATTTGTAAGCATTTATTTGTATAGTTGTGTTGGTGCGAGTAAACTGGGCTATGTGGAATATGTAGCCAGTCGAATGGCAGTCGTAGATTTGGCCGGTTTTAACGAGGGAAGACGGCAAATTTAGCCTATTGCATCGTTGCTTGCAATACGTGTATTATGTAGCCTGCATCTCCAAACGACAGATCTACAGAAGGAAAGAATGCATAACTATATTAGTATTTTAAGGGTGCAATAAAAACAACGTAGAATGCTCAGCTGCTACTCACGACCATTAATGAACACAATTTAGTATGTGTACAAAATACTTGACAATCATTTGAGAATTGTTTGATTTTCGCGAGTATCTTTAGCTGTCGATTTTTTAATTCAATTGTTGTGTATGCTTGTTAATGGTAGGCTATATAGGCGACTGTCTCTATGTAGCACTGAGATTTGGAGATTGTAACTCTCCGAGGGGCGGGTGGATTGGGGGAGGAGACGTAGAGCCAGGAAGTGGGGTGAGATGTAATAAAAATGAAGGAACAACAATTTCAAAACTATAAGAAAATGGGTGTGTATACTAAAAAAATCGCATATCATATCTGAATCGTAAGAATTTTTATTGTGAAATTACCTCTTGGATTCATTGTGTTTTTAGATAGTGCTATAAAAGTAGGGGTTGATTGTAGATAACGCGGAAAACTGGAGTGGGGAATTCATAAGCAAACCGACTCTCTTTTTTTCCCTAAAGGAAACCAATTTGTTATGTTTTGGCTTCTCCAAAGCCCTGAGTTTTGCAGATAATTTGAGCTATTTTAGACTTAGGTTTTGATTTATTGGCTGTTTTTGAATCGAGATGGAATAATTTACCATGCCGCCATTTCATTAAAATATAGGCTACACTCTCTTAGTTCTTACCTCTTTCAGATATTCAAATATAGTTTCAACTGGTGCCAAATTGGTTTCTCTTTTTTTTCTAATCTTATTCACCGAAAACTATGTTTTGTGTTAGTTATATCTATACTGTGAAAACAAACAATACATAATTCAAATATATTTAACAATTATTTATTAGCATACATTATAAAATAAGTTACGGTACACAATAAGTCTAATTTTCCGTTAACTTTGAAACAACACTGTGTTGAGGAAATGAACGGTCGTGTATAGCGACGTGTATACATAGATACTTATTAGCAGACATTGTTATGTTTTCTTGCCATCAAAACCGACTGAAGATAACTTTGTTTTCGTTTCTAGATTGAAAACAATCTTCCGAAGTTTGTATGAAAGCATGATTGAAACGGGAATGAGAGAAGCCATTCTGTGTGCGGTAGCTGGTGTAATTGCAAAGTATTTGCATTTAGTTACACTCACTCGCTAGCTGTCTGTAGCTGTGTGTCTCACTGCATGTTGATCCATCTTAGTGTAGCTCTGCACTCGTGTTTGATGCCGAAACTACGAATACCTCTGAGCGCGCGATACTTCATCTCGAACTGCGATTGTTGACATACGCTCACGACTAATACTTACAACCTCTCCCTCCCAACCTCCCCTCAACTCTAACCCACACAAGCTTTTGATTAACATCGCAATAAAGGGTTCACTTAAAATGATTTTAATTGAATTCCCCGTAGATTATCGTCACATGCCGTCTGTAGAGACTGGTGTTCGTAGTCCGCCTGTCACTGCATGTAGCATCACGCACTTTTAACCGCACAACTGTCTCCGAACACATACATCTATTATTTACTTTACATTGATATTTTACTTTGATAATAGGGACGTCTCCAACAATAATAATCTAAATTATATATATATATATATATATATATATATATATATATATATATATATATATATATATATATATATATATATATATATATATATATATATATATCAATATATATATATATATATATATATATATATATATATATATATATATATATATATATATATATATGTTGGACACAATTTTGTTGTTGGTTTTGTCGGAATTGAAAATTTTCAAAGCATGTAGATCAGAATCACACGTTGGACACAATTTTGTTGTTGGCTTTGTCGGAATTAAAAATTTTCAAAGCATGTAGATCAGAATCTGAATGTGTGAAATGAAATACTCACATTATTTATGATTATTTTGAGAATGATTATAATATTTCACCTCCTGCGAAAACCCAAATAATTGTTTTCGAGTCAATTTTATATATTTGGTGGAAGTGCCATGATCTGTTGGTTGGTCGTTTTTGTTGGAAGAGACATTGATTTTTTCAACAACAGTTAGCACACATTTCCAATCTCAAACCATCCTCAAAATACATTCTTTGTGAATAATACATCGTGAGAATTACATTTCAGTCAGTAAACTCGCGAAATGGAGCTCTATGTACGAAATCAACAATAGGTCCGTGAATAATTATAAAACGTACTTCTATTTACCCTTCCTTTTCACCTCTAAGAGGATGGACGACTCTAATATACCGTAACCCGTGGTATATGGCGTTTGACAGCTGAGATGTGCCATCTCCAGGCAACTTGCTCGGGTTGACGGTACGAGGACGTAGCTAACTGGCGTTTAGCATATACTGCGCTGCGACACGGCGCTCAAGAACACGAAAAAGGTGTTACACGGGCGCCAGTCATTCGCCTTGCGAGGAGAAAACCAAGAATGAATGAACCATGCTGCCAAAATCGGCGTCGCATCATTATAAAAACACATACACACTCGCTCGCACTCTCTCTCACACACATACACATATACACACATACAAACCGCACAGGTCTTTCTTTAGCTATTGTCCACAACCATTTGACTCTTTCGGACATTGATAAATATACATTCGAGATAAATTATCCACCCCGTTCACAAAACACAAGTTCGACCTCCCCGCGTGCATTCGACCACGAGCTAGCTTTCTGTACTCATAATAAGATAATATATTCAAACAATTGCTATTCTCACTGATCAATATGCAACTGCATCTATCAGGAGGAAGCAGGTGGATGTAAGAAAGTCTCTTCCTCTCCCTCTACCCTACAATCAGTATACATCGCTATCGGAACACTTCAAACTTTTTCTTGACTACACTCTCTTCTTTGGATATATGTAATTATCTATATCAGATGATTGTTTTGAGTTTGAACATACAAGAAAGTATGATCAGTTCGCCTTGTGGGCAAGAGCGGGTTAGAGTAGCAGTTTCGATTGAAAAGAGTGGTTAGATGCCACGCGGGTAACAGTAGATCTCTATGTGGCCTTATAAAGACATGCAAGCGATGGTAGAAAAGAGATGCCGCCTTTTCTATGTTAGTTGAATGAATGCCGGACGGTTTCACCTTAACCCACACCGTTAGGCTTGCATATTAATGATCTTTCCTCCCACCTCCTAACCCCACCCCCACCCCCACGCCCATGCACGGGGGTGTCAGCCTCGGGCCTCAGGTCGTATTTGCTATTGACATCGCCACTAGGAGTTACACCCTTTACTCTCAACACAGAGATGGAAAAGGAGGACACTTTTCACATGAAGAGGGAATACAAAAAGAAAGTTACGTGTTTGTTGTTTTTGATTTCGCTGGAGCGGGAAAGAGGGAGGTATATACAATTGGTTGGTAATTGTATATAGAGAAGGCATGAAGGCGAAACGAAAAACACTTACCATTATTCCAAAAATAATGTGCGCTCATTATGTGTACGATAAAAATCTGAAGTGTAACGTCCCCCCGGAAAAAATCATAGACCACATTTCTTTATTTTTCCTTCTTCGTAAAATAATACAAAATGTCATACTTTGATCGTATCATTATAATTGAGTGGACGAAGTGTGAACCTTCCACTCGAACGAGATGATAACTTTTTCGTTTCTGTTCTCACATCATCGTGGATAGTTTGGTCACAATCGGTGGATCCTTTTTGCGAATTCGATGATAGAATTTTTCAAATTAACCATAAGAATAACTCAGCAAGCATAAAACTTTAGTATTTGTTTATTCAGAAAATACGAAATTTAGTATACACATTGTGAAGCAGTGCTGGAAATCGCAACTGGTTTAATGAAGAACAACGTATGAAAGAGTAAATTGGTTCAATGAATGACATGCAATTGGTGCGAAATGCTGTCACAGATGAATGGACTGTTTCTGCTCCCGTTCGTATCTCTTCTGACTGTATGTTGGCCAATATATGGTATTGCACATGTACGTATGTCCAACGTTAACATCCGAATCACATCAGCGGTTGATAACCACACCTCCTCTGCTATCAAATGGTATCTTATTTCATTTTTTGATAATTGACTGACAGAAAGTTATCAATTGAGTAATTTTTAGTTATTGTTTTCTTTAATCAACCGAATACATTGAATAATAAAGTTACAATATAAGGCTTTTTTCTCACACTCCGACCATCTATCACCACGAGTTTATAGCATTTTGACCCATAATATATCGTCGATCTTCAAATAACATGTATATACATTTTCATTTATTTGTCTGTTTTATAATGAATAGTAAATCAAAGTATGTAATGATAACTATTAATGAAACGAGCTTGCATTTTAAACACCACTGAATGATATCAAATCCCCACAGAGTACGCTCCGTGTTAGGAGAGATTAGAATTGAAATCAATTCATAGATCAATTGAAGTAAAAATAGAATTATCAAGGTACGAATACATTATAATAGTATTTCGCTTGATTCACTCTTCTCGAGTGCACTTAACACTGGCCAGAAGTAATAGCTCTCAATAGTTGGGTAATTAATACCCTTGAAGATCCGTAACAGTAATTTGCATTCCCTGCTACGGACTATTTATGTAAATACATAGTGAGTGGCTATATACCAGAATATTGTGACCCCTCTTGATTTTCAGTACCACGGTGGTGGCGTCGGCGGTGGCGTCGGCGGCGGCGGTGGCGGTATGAAACGACGGCGCGGCAGTTGTTAAAAGGAAATTAGTAATTAGCCAGCTCCTTGCCTGCCTGATGATAGGTATTGAAGGAGATCCCTGTGGCTTTTTGTTCGATGTCGATGTGCTCGGCAAGAAGAGCCGGAAAAACCTTATGCAGATGCGAATGAGTGCTGCGTGAATCTTGACTGTGTAGGATTGAGTAGTTGGGAGTAAAGCGCGATGCATCACCGTAGTTGGACCATAATTAGATTAATTGATCGATTTGAATCTCTAAAAAATCCTTGAAGGACTTTAGTACCTGTTTATTAAGTTTTCTATTGATATGAAGAATAACTAAATAACTAATTGCCTTATATTTGGTGTCTCATCAATCAGTATCAGACTCCAGAGTTCTTTCAATGTTATTTAATTGCCATTGAGTAGTTTGGAGTTTGCAAACCTTGCGCTTACTGCTAAATCGTTACGGCTAATGCGTCGCATTGTGAACGGTATGCATGAGTGCCATAAGACAAATATTGCTGCTAATGCTAATGTTACTGCTAATTTCGGTTGTGAATGGGCCTTAATTCTTTCTTCGATTTGAGAAAAAACACATTAAATGTGAATCATTTTCCTTTCTACCGGGCACATCCTTTCGACATATAAAGCAACAATATAAGAATATATAGCATTCGTGAGTTGGTGATATATATCTCTTTTCCTTTTCACCCTCCAGTCAAACAATGAGCCCCCCCTCCCCCCCTCCCTCCGCCTCCCACTCACGCCCACCACCATAACCTCAACTAGACGCTCTAACATGCCCTATTCTTTCTCTGCAAAAGATTTCTTCATGCCTATTGTTGTATCGTTAGCACACGTGATATGGCTAGGGCAGACAGCAGACAGTACGCTGCTTCTATTGGCTAACGTGCATGTCTTCTTTGATAAAAGGATGAAGCAGTAGAAGAAGTTGTTCACTCGAACCAACAATATAGAGTGCGACAATTGCCGTGAAAATGTTAGTTCAAGCTGAAAAATAGCTTTGTTCGTTTCTCTCTCCCCCCCCCCCCCTCTCTCTCTCTCTCACTCTTTACCATGATCTCTTTTCTCGTGGCATATCAATAAAAATGTTCCTTTGTCAATACATTTGGTGTCATATTCTGAGCTATTTATTTATTCGGTGGTGTCGTTCTTTTTATTGGCAATGAGAGAAATGTCGACATGCTAAAACATTTTCATCAGTGAAAGGTCAATTAAGGTGTATAGGCCTTTCGATCAAAGAAACATGTTATTTTATTAGTTATGATTGATAGACATAAGACAGGGGTATACGTACCACAAAACTACTGTCGCTACATAGTTCCAACCGAAAAAAAAACGAGCAAAATACAAAATTCTCCTGTTACATTTCTCATTTATGACTGGGATATAAACAGCGTCATGACTGCAATCCTCAAAACGTGAGATTGAACAAATGTAATACTTCTGATCGTGATATACTGAAAATAGTAACAGATATGATGAAATACACAGTGCATATGAACAGAAATGATCAATGGAATTTTAATTCTATATTGTCAATTGAAATAATTTTAAATTTGACTCCAATTATTCTGTGTTACTACGTGGTTAATTGAATCGGTTATTATCTTATGAATAACCGAGTACACGCGTTTCTTAGATTAGAAGGTATTTTTCTAGTTATGACACACTTGTGGAAGTTTCTAAATATTTCGACGAGTAGACTAAGCGAAACTAGACGTGCTTCTCATGTTTTTAATCAACAACGTGGTTCTGGAAACCACTATTCACTCGAAACTGCATTCCTCGTTTCATTTTTAACAAATGCTAATATTTCATGTATTTAAATCGGAAACATATTTCCTTCGTATTTTTATTTTAAAACATTCGTATTAGTGTTTGCATTTGGATGTTTGCATCCGGATGACATTGGGATGTTGGATGCATGTTGATGTTTTTAGATGATAGTTTATATCGACTCGATTTTTTTATTTTGTAATTAGGTTTTGTCAAATTGTACTTTTTATATTCCATTTAAGTATTCATTAGCGTCAATAGCATTCATTATCTGTCCTCTGAGAATCTATGATTTTAGGCCCAAGTTATTCGGTGGAATCAAAGTTTTTTTATATAATGTGAATTAATAAATGTTTATAAATTCGAGTAGAAAATCCCCTATTTCCCTCCTTTCCTCCCTTTTTCCTTCCCTGTCTTGCTTTTCTCCATGTGCGCCTTGGGTGCTCCTCAACATCCACTCATTTCAGCTCATTAAAACCTAATTGGATAGTTAGCATGCTAGATCGTGTGTCAGCCTTCCAAGGTGTGAAACAGTGTAGGTGAAAAACTTCCAGTAATAATCACATATTGTATAAATTAGAAGAGCAGAAGTTGATATCTAATTTACTAACTACTTGCTAACTTAATGTTAGTCTGTGGTATATATAAAGAACATTAGTAAGAAGTAAATGAGATTTATGTTCTGCGTGTTATATGCATGCTGCCGTTCTGAGCGAGGTAGAAGGTGTGAAATCATGTGATAACGTGGCAAACAATTTCCGCTCCCGTATGCGTTCCGAGTAAGTAGTAGATATATAACCAACTACAGCCAAGTTTGCTTCCAAATGAAGTCAACACGTAAGATTAATATTCGGCGAATTTTTTTTTTTTGGTATCGCATTCATCCTAATTACTTTTCATGGTAGGCTGTATTATGTACGAAATATCTTCTCACGTTTTAAGCACACTAGCAGCCTTCCAGCCACATTCAAAGTTCAATTATTTATATCGTTATATTTCTTATTGTCACTATTTGTCATTTGTCGTTAAAGCACCTCGAAAAGTGTATAATGAATGTATTTTTGTTTTTTTAATGTTCATGTAAAATAAGAAAAGAATGCATCGATATCTTATGCTTCTCAATGTATGAATGATTTCGCATATTTATTAATTTGATCTAATACCTAAAATCAAACAAGTTCTTCTGAAATGTCTAGTTCATGCGAATAACGTAGGCCTATGAACTCTCTATAAACAATATGATAGGCAATTTGGCTGAGTCTAGAAACAAGACTTTGGCCTCCTGGAAGTACATATTATTTTATAGATCTTATGTATCCCTATAATTTCTTGTGCTATCATATTGTTAGGATTGTCGTCTTATAAAACAGTGCCTAATTGGAAGTAAAAGTACGACCTCCCAAGTACAACTGTAGAACGAAGTTTGTCATGCACATGTTATTGGTGTGGCAGTAGGAATTAAGAAGCTGGGCTGGGTGGAGTGGGAAAGAAGTATGTAGCAGGAAATTGCACGTTATCTTGCTATAACCATGGAAGTAATGGAAGGTGCTGGTTGATGTGTTATCACCATTCGGCCTCTCGTAATATTACTCTATTAGATACGTGCAATGGAACTGTTTAATGACGACTTAGTATTGTGGAATAGGGTGGCTAGGAATGAGTTCATACACAACTCATTTTACATCGTAAATATTTTTGGGTGAATCCAAGTAGAGAGTCGCGGTTCGAGTCCTGAGTAAGGCATGGGTTTTGGCAACTTTATTCAACGATTATTTGTAATACGAAATAATCTTCATGTTGGTATGGCTGTTTAGAAAATAACCATCAATGTTTTGACATGAATGGATAGTAATTGTGATATTTTGGAAGATATGGAGATCATTAATAGCACATTGAATACTGTTGTAAAGTTGTCGTTCGTTTCAAATGAGTTGACTCGGTGTTAATGTGTTTGTTTATGTTTTTTGTTGCAGGTAAGTCGTATATCAGAATCATCGCTAGAACTACAATTGGCCACAGAAATAGTGAAGTCAAAGATGAGTAAGTAGCTCAATTTGTACAAGTTGGAAAGATGTTGACGTTAGAAGAAGATTGAAAAATCAGATAATAAAACTAACTTGTTTGGTGTTTGTATCAATTGTTAAAATGAGTGTCATGCTGAGTCAATACCTTACAGGTTATCTAATTGTTTTATTGACTTTCTGTTGTCTAATTATGCGTACATGTGTTGGGCATATATCAGTGTTGAACGTACATAAATTCAGCCCGAATTGAAGAGAAAATGAGAGTGCTATTATAATTATTACTTTCGCCTGAACGGTTACAACCATCCTGCCAGACCAGTTCAAATTAGCAAAAATAACTCATTGAGTTTCCAACCATCCTGTAGTTGAAAACTGTTTTTCCACAAGTTTTCTTCCCGCAAACTTTATCTGACAACGAAACCAACCACTATCTTCCAACTCTTTCATTTTACCTCCAGTTTTGAAAAATCCTTCCTCTCCCCCCTCTTCCTTCTCTTTTAGTAATAATGACGTAATAGATTAGGCCGAAACCGCGTGCGCTCCATGTCGGACTTTTGCTAACGTTAATTAAATTTAATTAAAAGAAGTTGTAATAGTCTTCTTCGAGAAGTGCGCTGTGGTAGAGTAGTAGGGAAATCTCACTGTGTATACAGGGTAGCCCGCAATTATTAACACTGAAATAAAATGGAGAATATCCCACGTTGTAATTACCCATCAAAATAAAGTACCAGCTACTTCATTCTTTCTACTTTGTGCGATCGTTCTTTTTATATTCAAAACTATTTTAACCGGTTGTTATTTTTTATTAATTTAATTACGTTGTTACTTTTTGAAAAAGTCGCTTTATGTTGTATATGTACTATCACACTCAACAAAATGACGTTTGCATACAAAAATGGCATTGTTAAAAGAGCATTAGAGAAACGTGTATTCAGATAGAACGTGGCGATAAAATGATGTTTTGTTTATAGCGACATGAATGGAATACCTAGTGGGCTACCGGCAAAAAACATTCATTTCTCGGATTAGTTCCCGTTTATTGTTTTCAAATGCATTATTTGTTAGCCATTCGGTAGAACGTCGTCGAGAAATGACTGCAGCTAGGTTCGGGGAGGTATATGGCCAGACCAGGAAGCGTGGGCTTATCTTTAGACAAATTAATTGCTCCAGCATAAGTAACGTACTTGCTGTAGAGAAAACTAAGATTCTGCTCGGTTAGTAGCTCGCTGAAACCATTCAACCTGTGGGAAAAACCACCGTTCGTTCGTCATTAGGACTTTTTAACCTCATGAGAATGAAATGGTATCTTCATTTGATCGCATTTCGATCAAATGAAATATCTGTACTTTTCACTTAATCAACTGTATCTATTACTTCTCAC
The DNA here is from genome assembly GCA_907164805.1 of Brachyptera putata. Classification (NCBI taxonomy): domain Eukaryota; kingdom Metazoa; phylum Arthropoda; class Insecta; order Plecoptera; family Taeniopterygidae; genus Brachyptera; species Brachyptera putata. The sequence goes on from OU015463.1 coordinate 40,673,991, forward strand.
ATTTTCAAGTTTGGGTGATATTACCTAGTATAACTAACATTGTTACATCAGAAGTATAACTCAAATTTTATGTTAGTGAACAAGTACGTGTAATTGCGTATTATAAACAGCAATCATAAATTGATTTTCTTCCCTTCCAAGTTCAGTTTCGAATGAAACAGTTGATTTGCTATGAGGTGTGAGAAGGCAACTGCAATAGTTAGAAGCGTGGCAAGTAGGGCCTAACCCCAGCGGCCACGGCCCGCTGATGTGCAATCGTTTTTTTAGCGTTGTATGTTGAGGAAAAGCGATGAACTGACGGTGAAGAGTGGCTCGTTGGGAGGGGAAGGGGGGAAAGGGGGAAGGGGAGAAAGGGTGGAAAATCCCTTATTCCCCACTCTTCGCGCGGTGAATATCACCGCACAGGTTTTTCTATTTCTTTCATTCCCATTGGACCATGAAAAAAGACACTTTTCTTTTTTGTTACTTGTTCCGTCATGTCCCGAGTCGGTAGTGTACTGTATTGCGTTTGGATGTCTGACCTTTGACCGAATCAAATTACTCAAAAATACTGTCTTACACAACGCAGCGTGCGGATTGCTATATATGATTCGTCTTGGTCTTACCTTGCACGCCCGTACGCACGCATCACGCAGCGGTCAGTGCGTGAGAGACGCGTGGGTGGTTCACGCGGCGTGATGCACCCTGCATGCTAGTATCGTGGTACGCTTTATGCTCATATCTCACTATCAACATCATTTTGTAAACGTTATTTACCACTTCTCGAATTTGGCATTGTACCACAAATCACGGCCCTTCCACCAAAAACGTTTGTTTTATCCGAGAAGTTATCGTTCTATTTTAAAATTAGTGCTCAACTATAAATATTTAAGTTGGAGTTTCAAAAGTCAAAAAAATGTAAAAAAAAAAGGAAATTCCGTTCTGACTATACTTAAATATATAAAACTCATTCATATTACCCCAAATAACCATGCTGTTAGGCGGTCGTTAGGCAAACGATTATTCATATTTCTAAACCCATATATTTACTTGTTATATTCATTTCTATATCTCATCTTGATTTTGACGTGCACTCCATCGGTCAGTCCCGCTGGTTAAACTCAATTGAGGCTGAAAGTCACCTAAACAACTATCAAAAATATTTGGCAATCTTTTTGTTTTGTTCGGTATTCCTCTAATTGATGTGTTTATTAGTCCATATTCTTCGCCAACTATGGAAGAATCGAACAGCCAAATACTTCTGAAGGGTGAGGTGAGTGCAACGCTCCACTTTGACCTGATAGTAGTTCTCTAGCTGGTATCATGCCTGAGGTCTCTCGCTGGATACCGCCCTCTGGGGGGTGCGTGTGCTATCATCCTCCATCCCCTCCCACCCCTGCCACCCCCTACCACCCCCACAGGTCGTCGTAAGGTTGATAGACTTCCGTTCTGGCCGGTCTCTTCTTTGTCTCGCAGCTACCAAGTTATGGCACCAGCCGCAGATAACATCACTTGGTTGTTACCTATAGTTTGGACATCGAGCCCGCATCCTTTTTCTCTGGTCGTTGCTCGCCCTCATTCTGCCCTGACCTTGTCTCAGCGATACATTGGTTTCACCACTGTTGTCACTTGTCAGTCATAGTTCACAGTCATGAGTTCTTAAATGTTATAAATTAATGTTGAAATTTGAAGTTTGCCTTATCATCATTTTCGGTGATTCAAAATTACGTAAGTTGAATGCAATAGGGATATACTCGATCGAAATTGAAATTTCTGGGAAGGAATTTATAGTACACTTGATCGTTCATCCGAATATATATATATATATATATATATATATATATATATATATATATATATATATATATATATATATATATATATATATATTTAGTGCCTTAATTCTGAGTAAGGGCCAAGATGGATAGAAGATTTAAGTATCGTTAAACACTTTCTTTGCAGACCTTGTTGTTGGTATAAAAGCACGGCATACACTGTACAGTGATAGTGAAAGAGGTGAGCACGAATCAACTTTAGTGACACCCCCCTACCTCACCCCCCCCCCCCCCCTCACCACCTTCCCATATTCTTGTCCCATCAACTATCTGGATGCCTCTACGTAATACGTTTCCTAATCTCAGTTGGGTCGACGCTGTATTGTTTTCCCCGACGTGCCCGGAAATGTTCCGTCGTTTGCCCCCTCCCCCCCCCCCCCCCCTCCACCATCTTCACCGGGCGGGCGGACTGGCCGACCGTACGTCGCGTGTAACTCGCTCGAAGAGAAAGTGCATGGCAATGAACTATCTTCATCCTCCTCATCTTGATGTTATCTCACCCAAGCAGCTCTTACTGAGCGAAGGATTGCGTAGCAACTTTATGGCCTGAACCCTCTTGTAGGATCCCCTAGGAGTCCGCCACTACTATATACTGGCTAGGATAACCCACCTACAATACCTTAGGTAATACCCCTACACAAGAAGCGTTTCAGCCTGATTTCTTCAGATCCCTGGATTGGATTATCGGCACTCGAAATCTTGGAAGGCAGTACATACTGTAGGTCAGTAAGAAATGGCCCTTGTTTAGTAGGAGCAGCAATTATCCCGTGGCGAGGTAGGGATATGCTGGTTAATTGCTTACCGATTCTGCATGACAACTAGAGCTGTCGAGTTGCCCCAGGTTAGTGTACTTGACCAACAGTAGGCCTAAACTCAGGATTTATGCAGAGTTGAGAAGGTTTGGAGTTGCTTGGTTCATCTGATTCACCTGCGGAGTCCGAGCAGAAGAAACTATAAATCACACAAACATGAATCTCACATAAATCACATAAATCACACAAACATTTACCAATATGTGAAGTCGAGACTTCGCGGAGAAACGTCTGATTCGGCTTGCTATTCCCATCAAACACACGACTTAAAAGTTTGGGCAGATGATTGTTTTTTGGTCCTCTACAAAGACGAATTAGCTGCTTTTGAAATATTAAATTATAAGAATGTATACACAATTTGTGAATGGTATACTATAATGTGCTGCCATATTGATCAAAACGGTTGTTAAATATATTTACCAATATAGAAACGTCAAGTACAAATCACATATATTATTCAAAGAAGCTCGTTCTATTTTTCTTTGAATGTGTTTCTTTTACAGAAAAGAATACAAATCAAGCCCACCACCCCTCTCCTTTTGTATGCGAATAATTCTATACATTGTCCTCTAACATCCCTAAGAAATGAGATGAAACTTGTGAGATTTCGTTGTGAGATAAGAGTGACTCAATTACCAGTAGGAGCAACTGTGGAATACGGAGTGGTATCTTATCAACACCCTTCTCTCTAAAGATGGACCAAGCCATCTCATGGGAGGGCGAATACAATTTGTCTTATCTACAAGTGTGTCGACTAGTTGTATGGTGGTGTTTCTATTCGGGTGCTGTTGGCGAACACAACGGACGGGTTCGCTCCTTGCAATTTGTGGAGACAAAGATAGACTTCTGAGATTTCCTTTTTCCCCTGAGGATATTTTTCTGTTTTATTTATGTGCTTCTAGGCTACTAATAATACACTAGATAGATAGATTGATAGTTAGATAGATGTATGACTGACCAACAATAATTATGATATTATATGGTCCACCTATAAAACACTCAATTAGTATATTTAGTACTTTATTTTGTGGTTTTATTACTTTTCGAATCGGCCCGCCTGATTACGAATGATTTGTCTTTCTCGAAATGGACGTATTAAACGCGTAAACGTTATGATGGATTATATTTGAAAACAAAATGATCCGTTAAATATTTTACTGGATGAACGTACGGTTGTAATGATCGAAAAATATCTATCGTCACTTCTATATCGATTTTTAGGAAAATAACCATTTGGAATCGCATTTTCTCTTGTAGGGGAAATCTATATTGTGGAATTGAATAAATCTTATTACAGGGAGAAATTTCATATATTTTCCGGGTGTGCCAGGCACAAGTGTATATGTCATATTGCCTCTTAAAAATGCACTGTTTTGCCATTTTCGGGCCAAAATATCGTCTGGTTTTCACGTCTTCTAACTTGACTGTACTCAATTCACGGATGTTCTCGCGAACGATTAACCGTCTCCCCTATTCTTAACGTTCGACATGCAGGAGTTTTGATCTCCAATACCCGTGAATGCAAACGTAGTTATTGCAAAAAATTACTCGATATAACAAATCAACAGTCGTGTTCCTAGCTGGCAGGTAATGCTTTTTATTTGTTTTATCTAAGATTCAGGTGTAATCTTCATTACACAAATACGCTTCAGAGGAGGGATTTCACTCTCTTCATCCAATACATTGCCCACTTTTCTCGCATTTCTCGCTAATATCGGCCAATAGATCAAGTATGTTATCTCGTCGCGTGTGCGCTGCGGTAGCGCATTCTATTTTGGACCCGAAGGTCGCCAGTTCGAATCTCGCTGTAGTCAAGCTTTTCGATTTTCATGAAACATTGTTTGTGATAATGTTGTAATATACTGCTTTATAAGAGTTACAATTTCGGGGAATTGTTCAGGGCACAGAGAAGCTATGGTTAGGGTTAGTTGGATTAGGTTTCAGTCTGCTTGAATCTTCACTCCTTGTATTTTGCTGAGATCTAGTCGAAAAAGGTGTATACTGCATTTTATTGAGAGAAAAAAATATATTTCACGATTCATTTTGCAATAATTGAAGCGAGTTTCGTTGGGGCCAACGGGATTGTAAAGTAGCAGCGCGGTAATCATATAAATGTCCCACACAATAGCATCTTGTCTTTTCGCGATACATCCTCTAGTCTAGGTCAGCCCACACTATAAGCCGGTAGCCAAGTATTGTCTATTGGCCCTAGTGGACACCGTGTAGACCAGGATGTATGGTCACTGCCTGCCTACATGGCCCAACATTCCTCACAAGTCTCGCGCTAGACTAGCAGAGGTATGTGTGCTATGTAATACGCTCCACAACTAACTTTCTTCATTATCTTCCAACTCTAATACACACACACTCACATCCAACCTTACATTGTTTCGCTAAAACTACTTGAATCGAGCAAAAAATGGGAAGTCGTGAAGTGGTCAAACTGTCATCTTACTCGTGAAGACAATCTCTGGAAATATCATCTCGTCTTTTTCGTATCACATTCATTTGCTTCGAAGTTGAAAATGAGTATAGGTATACTGAGAAATAATCTATTAGTAGTTCCTACCACTTTGCAAGCCAATAGATCTTATACTTATAATTATACAGTGTGTCGGTTTAAACCCAATATAAATGAAAAAATAAACACATCGCTTTAAAAGTTCAAAAGTGTATATTTGATATTGTCATGCGTGAAATAAACTAAACATGATCCGACTAATATTATTGACTGTGGCTAGGTTTCATGGCGGTTCGTTAGAAGTGAATCAACTGCTAACTTTTATCTCCTTGATTATCAGTGTCATATTATTTACTGATCGGACGATTAGCTCACTCTCTGTCGAAAAATAGGAACGAAGAGATATTCGAACATGAAATTCAACTGTTGATCCACACTTGATATTATCGTGGCCGTTTTTTATTTCCACCTATTTTTCTCGAGTGTGTGTGTGTGTGAACGTCAGCATGATTCACAAGAGCGGTAATAATTCCCAACATTTATGTTGACCTAATCAAGAGCGCTCATTAGCCACCATCCATTCAAATGTCGATATTGACTGTACCAGAATAATTCTTGTACGTCCGTTGTTTGTTCACTGAATGGTTTGTATAACATTGCAACTATGTGGTTTCCCTCAGTTCCACACGAGACGAATAATATAGCAGTGCGTTTATAATAGAGAAAGATGACAATCCTTCATCTTGTACAAATATAACTAACAACATTCAAAATATAATTTTAATATTTGGTCATGGTCAATGGGGTTCATCTCTATAACACGGCTTCAAGAACGGCTTTACCTATGACCTTCTGACCTATGGTGACCGTCTGGGGGTGACTGTATAGCGTAGATTATAATTACTTCCTTGTACGGCAACATCGCTGTGGAGTATTTAGCTAAATAGAGTGCACTGTGGCGGCAGGCACATTGCATACCTTACTAGGTTTATGTCCTAATAATGGCATTCTTGATCTCGACTGGTCTCCAGTGTCCACCCCGTAGTCGGGCTATTCTACTTGCGTCGGGATGTAAATTGCCATTAAGTCGTCGCGAACCCTGCCTGCCTGCCTGCCTTATGACGGTCGTGGCCTTAGGGAGATCGTACACACACACACACACACACACGCTTGGCTTGTTTGCGATCTCTGTTCATTCAATTATAAATTAAAATTACCGTGGCTGTGACCGTCTACACGGTAGAAGCAGAGGGTACAAGAGATGCTAGCCATGGGAGGGGGTGGAGAGGGGGAGGGGGGGCAGTTTGGGAAATACAATCACCACCTGATGACTGATAGCAAATCGACTTACGCTAGTTAATGCATTGTTTAATGTGATGATTTGAAGTGTTCCATGATTGGTTTGTTCATTTTGTTTCGAGAAGATGTCAAGTTAATTATAGAATTTAATAAATTTTTCCAGTAGGCCTATGTAGAAAATGATGAAAGAAAAGAATATTTATGAGGCAAAGTTGAACCAACCTTTCTCTTACACTCAACCGCTTCAAAGTGTAGTAATGTGCTAAATATACTGATATCTCATAACTATACTAAAAATTAAACCGAAACTAGAATATCACATCGCATACACACTGATAGGCCTACACTTGATAGCAACGGCTGGCCGCCATCCGTAGCTCACTCAGCTAAAGCACAGCTTTATAGAAGTCTCAAGTCTGGCGTGAGTTCGAGTCCCCCCAAATATATGAGTTTTTGTAAACGTCCCTGCACCTGTCATAGCTCCATCGTTTTATTATTATACTTGCTCTATTTTTCCCTCAAATGTATTCAACATAACTGTTCCTGGTGTCGTTAAGCACCGTCCATGCATTTAAAATAGTGGTTGAGGAGACTAGTTATTGACGTGTTCTTTATTCGTGATGTTCTTCTTATTATTGTCATAATGTATCATTTTCAAATAATCCCGAAAGCTATAATCGACCATCCGGCATTGCATGTATATTATCTTGTCGTCACCAATTCTTATTTCAAATTATTATCAGGCAAAGCGAAACTACCGGAAATACGATGTGTATTGTATGATAATATAGATCATAGTGATTGAGATGTGCCCATTAGCGATATGGCTCAATCTAAATGTAGGCCTAGTGTAAGACTGTCAACGTCAACGTTCAAGTGTAAAGTCAACGTTTAAAATTGCATCAATACCTTTCTTTGAATGGCGCTGGTAATTCTCAATGCGATTGTGTGAATACTGAATATCGACATCAGATCTTGGACATGTTATATGCGTTCCTACACGTCGATGACATTAACTGGCATGCTGGGAATGCAATCATTTATATTGTGTTCAACGACGCACTGTAATGATGACGAAGATCTATGCGTGGCTCAACGATTAATGAGATAATGGCATGATGAGATAAATATGTCTCAATCTTGGGTAATACAATAGTCGGAAGGAAGCGGTCGTGACATGTGTTATTGGAACCATCTCGTCGTATACCTAGGCTACAGCGAGAAACCACGAAAACTTTTTTATAAATATTGTCGATGAGCGGGATCGAACCTAGGCCTGATCTACTCACCTTCCCTGGTCACTTGAAGTGAGTGCGTTATCGCTGCACTAGCCGTGCTGGCGGCTGGCAGTGTAATGAGAAACTGTGAAATGTTGGACCGAATGGACACGGAGAATGAATCTATAAAAAGGAAAATTGCCACTTTTGACTTGCTTTGCCATTGAATGCCTCTACGACGCCACTCTGTCCCATCATCCATCAAAACAGAAGTGAAGTAATTCCGCAATTCGTTAGGCAATCCACGTACGGGTAAGACAAGGATCACGTGTCATTTGTGTTTTATTGAATGAAAGAAAAAGAGAGAGAGAGAGTAAGAGAGAGCTAGTAAGAGAGAGAGAGAAAGAGAGAGAGAGAGAGAGAGAGAGAGAGAGAGAGAGAGAGCGAGAGAGATATGTAATGTTTTTGTACTGAAAACTCTTCATATCCTAGACACATTCAAATTTGTTTTGATTGATTCGTGTTATTTTTCTTGTCTCTTTTTGTGAGAACAACAGTTTTATTTTACTCCAGAGAGGCACAAGTCAATTGCGTGTTTTTATTCTTTAATTTGTAAAACTTGAGTTTCGATACATAACCGTTTGATTCCTTCTGACAAGTACAATTGTTAGTTCGAAACTCAAACGATGTTGTTCGCCGTGCTACCACATTTTGTTGTTTTGTATCAATCTACGGTACGCGTCTCAATTATCTCCTTGCCAAACTCTATGCTCCACGTTATCACACTGAACCCATATCTGTGTATGCTTTACTATATTTCTTCTTGTGAATGGAGGCAGTTGATTGAAACAATTCAATTACAAAAATAGATGTTGAAAATATTTTGTTTCATTCAAGCATTCGCAAGAAACATGGGACTGTAAGGGGATGAAGTAAATGAATAAGAATAAACTGGTTAGTTTTCCGTCATCGACTATACTTTTGTAGGATGAGAAGATTAGTTCAATTTCAAGTGGAGTCATAAAAAGGTGGAATGAGAAATACGTACGACAGCTAAACGAAATAACTGAAGTGAAAAGAAAACCAAATTTCCTCTTAGAGACCTCACCTTTAGCCACGTTTTCTCGTCACTCTAGCTCTCTTCATTATTCTCTCGTTCTCTCTCTTCATCTTTTCTTTCTCTCACTCGAGCTGCACTCTAACTCGTAGTAGTAATTCCTTCCTTCACCTTTTATCATCTCTTTATTTCTTCTCTTATTCAACTTAACTCTGATTACATTACTTACGTAGTAAAAACCTCTTGAAAATGACAATCCCCCTCCCCCCTGAATCGTGAGCGTATTATCCGAGACATGCGGAGCAGTGGTATAGACTTGATTGTTTCGTTGTAAGATCTCACAAATTGGGACTGGAATGGTATTTGTGAAAAAACCATCAGAGGTCAATTTCTTTGATTGGTTGATGAACACCACGATGTTACACATATACGTCAATTAAATATAAATTTTGCATTCAATCATTTGACACCCAAACGAAATCTCTTGTAGCTTTCAGTGGTCTCACCCATCGTAATTCGACTGGTGGCCCCTGTAACCCCGCAACCTGCCATACAAATGCCTACCGTGTAACCAACTTCATACATACATTACATATACACATACACGTATCTGAATAATGGTCTCGAAATATAATAATCATAATATAATAATAATAAAACGACAAGTTTGCTCGTTTTGCATTCAGTTCAAGTGTAAACAATACAATAGAATGGGAATGTCAGAATGAATGACCAAAAACAACACGGTCTGTCTCCCCCGCCCACCCCCACCCCCACTCCTCCCAGTCGTCCACACATGTGAAAATGTATGTATGTAGTACGTATATGTGTGTGTGAGTCATGTCATTTCGGTTTATGGAATACGTTTCAACATACGTGAACGTACGTTTTGAATGCATTTGGCTTGAAATGGGTGAAATGGGTGCATGACCCCCCAACCCCCGTGATATTTACGCAAGGTGTTGTCGTAGAATGTTGTGGCCGCACGTAGCCGGGGGATGAACCTAGCGGACATGGTCTGACTGGACCAACGCGTTGTTTCACTGGATTCATACCAACGTTAATAATGTTGAACCAAAATATGATGTTCATTCCACATTTTTAATTTTTCTAAATTTTGATTATACAATGATTATAGCATGTTTGTCCAGTTGATGAAATGTATCGTTTGAACATTTATTCAATATAGTTCTATGATCGTGATCATCTAATGACCTAATGACCCCACCACACAGCTAGAATATTGAGTGCATGAGGGAGGGGTTGATAAATGTTGTTTGGGAAACTTTGTCTTATGCAGGACTCGAACTCATGCCCGATTTGACTCCAGCTTCCAAGGCAGTGCCTCATTAGCTCATCTTTTGAATTTAAGACGCCTCATGGATATAGAATGGTTTCATTTTGCCACATTATAAGAGAAAATGATATGCTTTTCTCATAGGTTTATACCTACGTGAGTGGTTAGTCTGTGAATGAAATCAGTCGGTATACTTCTGTCGAACGTATTTATGAGTGTCTAACTCTCTAATCGTTCCTTTAATGAATAATCTCAAATTCTGTTAAAACCAGAAACTGGGTCATCATAGAACAACGTTCCATATGACTTCTCTATTTCTGTATAATTTTATATTTTGACAATTTTGTTTCTATAAGAAATTAAGCTTGAAAAGGTCCAGTTGTCTCTGTTTTCTACTGTATATCCCTCTCATTCTGTGCATGTGGCTAACATGCCTGGCTTGTCAATCAAAATTCATTTGTATGCAAAGTGAAACCCTCATTGGGAACTGGGAACAGTTTTTCATTAAGTTTCACTCATTTTTGTCGCGTTGAAATGTTTAGAAGATCCGACTTGTATTAATATCTCATTATATATAATAGGTATGTGTAAAATACATGTTCTCTCGTGGCTTCCTGTGTTTGGCTAGATATTGTCATGTGATGTGTGTGTGTTATTTAGGCCTATACATTCAATTACACATTTGCTTCTCTTTCCGTTTTACTTTCGACTCATTGACATTTAGGCGTCCCGGTGTTTCTTTGAGACTTGACAATAATATAAAGAGCGAAGTGAAGACTTTTATTCTGAATAATGGATTCTGTATTTTATGTGTATATTTCAGCGAGAAACGCTTCCTAACGTTGGCCTTATAGTGATACTTGTTTAGTTTCGATTGACTACAATAACCAATTCGACCCTTTATTATTCTAAAAATCATTTTGAAGAACTAGTATTATTTTAGAAGAAGCTTAAAGTATCCTCTCCCCTTCCAAGGTTTCGTTTAGAAGTATACGTAATATTTAAGAGGGGATGCCAATTGAGAACCGCTATTTGAACCGGTTGATAAGTGAGGACAAATATCACATAAGCGATACAAATATTGTTGTTAAATTGTTTCTACCGGTTACCGGCACAGATAACTCAGTGGTGAAGCACTTGCTCCATATGACTGGGAAATGAGGATAGATCGGGCTGTGTTCGATTCCAGCCACCGTCCATCTTTGCAGTATTTTTTCGTGGTCGTCCTCTTTAGCCTAGGACCCTATAGGTAAATGCCGGGGTAGTTTCTACAATATAGCCCACAAACGCTTCTTCCCCACAATCCTTCTCATTACCTAAGAAAACTTCATCTCGTCATTCCATCATCCTGATCAATCCGTCGTCAATAGATCTTGGTTACCTTTACAGTGCGTCGTTGAACTAAGTATAAGTATAATTCATGAACAAGTTATGTATAAATAAAGATTATAAAAAATGAATGGAATATAAATAATTTTTGTTGAATGTGTTGTTTCTGAACCATTGCGAGAGGAAAATGTAGTTCCAGTATGAATAATACCCTAGCTCCCCTTTGCCCGTAGAAAGCGAGTAAGTATATAGTAATACCGTGCTAGTGTAGTATATAAACCATCGAGCGCCGCCGTGCTTGTTGTGTTGAAACCCCCGTACAGCCCGGGTATGGCGCCTCCCGTCTCGACGTGATTGTTTTCATTAAATGACCGATCTTAACTGCTGTGATGGTGGTAGTTAATTCAGTGTACAAGTGAAATCTCTCAAGTGGGGAATATCTCGACCTAAAAGACAATCAGCATCGGTGAGCGCCCGAGCGCGCCATCTACGTGTATACATTTAGCCAAGTGAAAAACAGTATAATTTATATCTCTCGTACACTTTTCTGTCAAGTTTTCTTCCATGTTCAAAATCCAAACACTTAATTAACGTTGGTGAGAAACACGTAACACTTTTTTCAGTTCCAATTTGCTGAATGGTCTCGTTCATCTATTTCGTATATAACATGGCGAATTAGTTTATACGTTTGTAGTTGCAGGCTCGAAGCCCTGGAAAACATGTTTTGCTTATCTCATCTCAATAAGGACTGGAGAGACGATGGACTAGTAAGCCTAACTTTCTTCATCTCCTCGACGTCCGTCCCTGTTCATTAGTGGTCATGGATAGGCCGGACGGTCGATCGACACTGTCAACTCATGTGGCACGAAGCATATAGAAGACTTCATGTCATTCATTGTACACATCTTTTCATGGTGTGTATTCTACGTTCAGATTGTGGAAGCCAACCTTTGGACTGTTTAACTAGAATTAAATGCCATGTATATTTTATAAATTGACCAAAGCTTTCCATTTTCGCTATATCGTTATAACTTGTTCTGAAAGCCGTCATTCAAGTTCAACCGAACATTTTCACTTATCCTCATTTGTCTTAGTTTTGTTACCGAGTTCGTGTAAAAATTGCATGGCCTCCCTTTTAAGAATTAAAGAACTTTTCACTGTTTTTCATTATTAATCCGTTTCTTTTCACAGATCTTTGTATTATGTTTGAACGTAAAAATATTTAGCAAACAAATGACGAAGAGAGTATGATCATGGCTGACTGGTCGACTGGAATGTTTTCACGCTTGCCATTTATACTTTGTCGCTTCTTTTTTTCTTTCTATCTTCTTTCTTCCTTTCTTTCTTTCTTTCACAATCCGCTCCTCATTGTTACAGAAAGATCGCAAAAACAAACATGTCTGACAGTGTTCCGCTTCCCTTTATATTATTATACTCACCAAAACATCAGCAACATTATCGTCTCAACTAAAAGTCGTATTCTTCAGAGATGTGCATAGAAAGGAACCCTTTCTATGTATGTTGTAAGCTTATATAATATAACTGATGTAAGGTAATGTAGTTAAAACGCCAATGATAGTGACAGCGTCAATTATTATCACCAGCATTTTATACATGCACGTTATTTAATAACTACACTACTTTGGATGTTTTTGGTCGAGTTTATAGAATATATAGGCCTACAACATAATTATATCTTTTTCCGGACTTTTATGTACGGGTATCTATAGAATATAAGTACGTGAAGCAGCAATGCACTTAACATATTTTTAATACCAGGAGATTCATATTCAATCGCTGTATACCTTCAAAATTGCGATAGTAAAACTGCACAAATCTGTATTCATATCGATAATTTTAGCCCCTTAGGCCACAGTCAAGTAATAGGGAAAACTCTTGACGGTAAATATATGCGTCTATTGAACTGTGAAAAACAGCTACGGCGACTGTAGTGTAATGTGAAGCCCTGGATCCCAGCTCGATTGAAGATTATGACAGATTCGCAATACAAGCCATGCTGCGATATGGTCTGTAGAAACATAAAAACCAAGGGTGTCTTAACTATTTCAATCCTATTCTTAACAATCGCAATGCCTACGATAGCGTGGAGACAATACAATATAATAGGGGGCCCCCGCTCCTAGGGGCAGGGGGCGGGGGGACGGTGAATGAGGGGGTTAAATTGGGGGTAAAGAAAATTAATAGTTGCTGAGAGCCGAGGAAAGTTTTCTCCTGTTTCTCTCGGTGTCCCCCTGTCCTGTCATTTCACGTCGATTGTTTCTTATCTCCTGACGTCACGGATCCTCACATCTTTCGGGATGAAACTGAAAGCAGGAAGAGAAGGGAAGGGGGGAAGACATAACCAGGATTTCATCCCTACCGCGCCCACACAACCCTCAATTAAGTGCCTTAGAAATATTGTTAGCTCAGTGTCATTGAGATGCGAGAAAAGAACGTGTTTACTTTTTGCCGTTCGCCAAGGCAAAAAACCAATGGACCAAACGAAGTGAAATATTTGCCTGTTTCTGATATTGTACGTTTTGTTTTTGTTTATTGATTTCTCTGTTCGATGGAAAAGATAAAGCTTCATTACACATTGACGCAATCTCTCTAGCTGTCTATAGTAGGCCTACTGCTTGCGTGCATTCAGAACAGCAGAAGAACGGGGTTTCGAACCCCTATCAACTTGCCGTATATCTTGATGCTCTCTCGAAGCCATTCGAAACATTTTAATTCAATTATACTCGAGTGTAAAGAATATGAATCAAACACATCCTACCATAAGAAACCCCAATCCGTCTCGATTGGACATATGATATACCTCGAAGGTATATAGTCACTATGAGATCTCGCTCTATATTTGAAAGTTATGTTTGTGTTCGTCGTGCCGGGAAAGGGGGAGGGGTAGGGCTAAGAATATGCCCTAATGTCAAACCCCTCTTCGTCTTCACCCTCTTCAACAATAAAAGTCTGGATTATAGCACACGGCGATATTATCGATTGCCAAAGCGTGGCGATGGAACACGATGATTTACTTGCATCGAGTTTGACCACTCAACGATAAGAAATATGATTACTGAGTCAACTGAGTCGAATGCATCGTCTCGTATCAATCTGAGTGATTGTCGTAAACTAAGATACATAACATAACCTTCAGGGGGTGGGGGAGGGTGGGTCGGCCATATATAGCTACACATATAACATAGTATACATAGTACTAAATGTGTCTCGTAAAATCTAGGAGGTTTGCGTGAAGATGACCGATGTGGACTAATGTTGCGATTGGTAGAACTGGGTGAATGCTGCGTGTATCGTGGATCACTGTTTTAGCGGATCGTGATCTTCTATAATTTATCGGTTGATTGTTTTCTGAAATTTGTTTCGATGAATTCGTTTTTTTTTTTTATGTATGTCGCTATGTCGGTGAGGAGAAGGAGAAAAATGTATCAGTTCCACACAAGAAAGTAACCATTCCAACTTGACACTTTACAGTCATCATTCAAAATATGTTTTAACTTTTGAGTACTTTTTGCAATTTCAGTTTGGATTTTGTGGAGTAATCTATAATTATGTAGGTAACTGATGGATAATGTCAGCGATGGTAACGTTCCTGTTTGATCTAATGCATCATTTTCATCATTTACGTCTTTCAGTACCGCATTTCTAGCAATCTTTGCCGCTGGTTACATTAATACAAATTTCACACAATACAAAGCTAAGCTATCAATATATATACAAATTCCTTCTGTTCATTTTTCATATCTAGCCTGAGCCGTTTACATAGGCGCAAGTTTTCAACAAAATTATCAAATAGTCATTCAATGGTCGAGCTCAATTGTTATTTAACCGTTTAAACGAAATCAAATTATTTCATGACAGTATCAAGTTGATTTCTATAGTTTTACTTCAGAACATGTTCTATTTCCATCAAAGATTGAATCTGTTGACCAATCAAATGTTTGGCCGTTGAAGTTGCCAGTCGAACATTTTCTCGTGTCACCTTGGAAATGGTCTCAACTTATTTTGTATGATGTAAACGATCATTAATTTATTCAGTCGAATAAATTGAAGTCAAGTCAATGAATCTTGATGAAATCTTGAATCGCGTGAACGTGCTAACGTTTTCACCAGTCGCTATTCATCAGACCGTTGTTCTATGTCACCACATGAGGACGTTGTTGTTGTTCTTACGCGCAGCCTAAACTAGCCTAAATAAACTCAATATGACTAATCAACGTAACCTAACCCAAAGTAACCCAAACTGACTGACCTACCAAACAAACAATCTCTTGAACTAATCTAATCTAAACTGAAACCAATGTAAAACCTTGGGCCGACGAACAGCTTCGAACGTTTTCCTCGATGTGTGCTGGTGAGTCACTGTCACTAGGATCTCTGGTTCCACATCCAGCAGCCTGTGGTTAGAAGTTGCATCCGTTAGGCCTATTCCCTCCTCACATGATCAGTGCTCACGTCATTGTCAGTTGACACTTGTGCACACGGCACTATACCTGTTCGGAATACAGCATACAATAAAAATCACCACTTCTATTGATAGATCAGAACGACTAGTGGTCGTGAATGTAGGTATAGCAATTATATCCCGATACGAATGGGATCAGTCGGTAGCGCCCTGAATCGTCACTCTGGATACCGGGGTTCTATCCACGCCATGGTCGACCATCCAGACAGCATTTTCCGCGGTTTCCTGGTCGTTGGAGTGGATACTGAGATGATTCTTTTATATCAGACTACGACTTTCTCGTTCCCAATCCCAACATTCCAACAGTCTAGGGCGTATCACTGAACAGATTGACCCTATACCGGTCTATTAACTACATTATTGATAATAATACTACATCAGGTAATTTTTAGTCGTATATTTCATCTTCAACGTACCTATGAGAGTGAGAAACGAGTAATTTTCACCAAGCCATGCCTAAATCCAGAATAAGTATTTATGACATCGGAATCCAAATTGAAGTCGTTCGTTTTCTTTGTGATGGACATATTGAAATCATAGACATGGATCATGACGTTTCATGTATCGAAGATGTGACTCACAATGTTGCCATTGCACTACATCTTTATCTGGTCCTCAGACATACCACATTGTTACTATCTATGCTGTACGGTCTGATACCATTCTCTTATACAACAGCGCAAATCCCAATTGCTGGGTTATGCCCTAAAAGAAGACAAATCATCTCTGTGTGTGATCAAAAAAAACAATGGCTGTTTTTTACGACACAAATATTTGGTTTACGTGGATCTATAAATGGCGGGGTATTATTATCATCGTTTAATAGTCATTTTATCTCATCGTCGAAAAGCTGATGAAACTGTAATGGCCGAATATGAAGCGTTCGTTACTTTACAGCAATCGCGATCGCTGTGGCCGGCTTGTACTCTTCTTGGCAACAAGGCCATTACAAGAATAATGATATTACTCACCAGTGATTACAAATTAGCTTGAATATTGTATAATGTACGAAACGTAAATGAGCAACTGCGACTTTTAATGGTGAACTATATATAATGTACCAATTTTATCAATATTTGTTTCAACTATAAAAAGATTATCATATATAACAGTGTATAACAGAGCACGTTTGCTTGGCTGCCTGCATATGGTGTGTATTTCTGATTTATTGAAAGTTGTGTAGTAACTAAAATTGTTTAACGAACTTTCAGTGAACAACGTCTAAGTTGTACTTTAATCACACATCAGATCTATCCTCCTTAGAACCAAAAAAAAAAAACGAATACATTGTCTATATATAAGTGAAAACATGTTCCTACTCCTTTTTTCGCAATATTTGTTGAATACAAAAGGAAATCACATCATGTAGCTTTCATTGCATACAAAAGCCGAAAGTTGTTTTCTTTGGCAGCGTGGCAAAAGTCCATCTTCTCAGTGGGTATCCGGCGAGTGTAGCGCAGGGCAGGGCATGTTCGCACTCCACTACAAGTTTCTTGGCACCTTCTGATGGCTCAGAACCGTGAAAAAGAAAAAGAAAAACACACGCACAAGATTCGCGATGCTTCAATTTGGATGCGTTTTTAGAAGCCGTACATAAATCTAATGAAAAAAAACGTATCTTCTCTCAGTGCTCTGTGTGGGAAGCGAGACGTGAAGCAGCTAACTCGATCGCGGGATTCTCGGCCATTGTGGCTGATCACAGAATTGCTCCATAAAGAGGATAATACACTGTGATAAAGTAAGTGTCAATTGAAAACCGTAAGTGTAAGAGTTGGAAAAATAAAATGTTTTTATTCACTTGCACAAAAATACGACCAACAAAATGTAATGTGACATCAAATACGTCTATTCAACACTACCCAATTGGGTTATCAATTATTTATTATGCTGTGTACCTTATACAATAAACGTATGTATACGTTTCATATTTTCTCTTCTAAGTGAATAACATATTTTCTTTTTATTAACGTCAAGTCCTGATCATTATTTATTGAAGGCAATGAACGAAAGAAATGTAAAACCGCTTTTCTCGCGCGACACGCATTACAGTAGGGCCTACCATACAACTTTAATTACAGAATCATTGTGTGTATGACTCTCTCGTTTGTTTCTAGTTGAAATCGTGAACTCTTGTTTTATATTACTCGTTAAACGCTGATTATGCGTTGTGAGATAAGCGAGATATTTGTTTAAAGAGTCTACACGAAAGCTCGACACACCTTGACTTATATGAAATATACTCGAGAACTCGACACACACTCGTTGAAATAATCACTTTTTAAATCTATTTCATGAAAATTGAATGATTAAATATTCAATTATTTTCTTCAAAACAGCTAGTCCAATCTCAGTAAAGATTCGTGATATTATGTATCATATTTGTTCAGTAAATATCTGTAGATTTATAAAGACAATTTTGTTTCCAAATTTTGTTGCCTGGACTTATATTATGGGATTTTTTGAAACTTGTTTATGCTATTTCTCAAAAGTGGTCCAACCGATTCGGCTTAAAAACAATATAGTTCCAAGTTGGACAAGTCCGCGTGTCCAGAAAGAGTTTGATGTTGATCAGGCAAACTGTGTGACCTGTGCGCAGTGCGTACAAACAAACAAAACAAAAAACACGTTCAAAGCTCCATATAAGAGTGGATGGAAGTCTTTGAACTCATCCAATGAATAATGTGTTTGGTTTCAGTGTTTTATCAAAGCGTTTGGTGTAATGTTTAGTGCCCAGTGCTAGACCGAGGAGTATGGACTAGACAGAGATCTGGTAGTAGGCGGAGATG
Source organism: Brachyptera putata (assembly GCA_907164805.1). Lineage (NCBI taxonomy): Eukaryota > Metazoa > Arthropoda > Insecta > Plecoptera > Taeniopterygidae > Brachyptera > Brachyptera putata. Next base: position 40,692,546 of record OU015463.1, read on the forward strand.
CACGTACAGATGCAATGAAACTAGATAATATATACAATACATTTACCGTGTTTATTGTTTTTACCAACCTGTGGACTGGTATTGAATGAACGTCGAATCGATTAATGGTAAATACCATCATATTCATTGGCACCATATCAGATGGAAACATTCATATACGATTGTTTACCTCTTCAGTTGTATCAACTGACAGTTAACTCAGCCAATGCCATTGTGTTCCTACACACATGTTCCATGTAATATAGTGGTACCTATTGTCTGTGAATTATTCGAGGCGCTATTTCTACACTATTCGATCTGTTTTTACGAGGTTCACCGATGTGCAACATTTGTGGAAAAATATACATCGTCGAAGATCGGATTAACTTAAATAAAAGCGATGACAAATAAATGCAGCATTATATACGATTACTCGAATGAGTAAACATTCGGGAGCAATAAGTGAAAAATTTATCTTGATTGTTCAATAGGTTTTCGATAATATGTGTGATATTTGGAATAGTAAGATCGTCCTTGTGGTGCCATGTTCAAACGATCCTAAACCTTCATCCTTTTCCTTCATGGTTCAAAAAAGACACGGGCCTTCAATATGTACATTTTCCTATTTGTTATCTGACATAGCTATATGATGATAATCTATTTAAATTTTAAATTTCAATAATAAATAGTTCCTTGTGTTTTTTTATGAATACTGAAAAATCCAGTTATTCAGAATGTGACAATCTCGCACATTGAACGTTTTATTTTCTATTTTCGTGAAGCGATATTCGTGTGCAAGATCCGTGTCTATAATTACCCAACATGTTCAGCAATCTCTGTGGCCTATAGTTGCCAAGCAGCGGTCTATTGAAGCTATCAGCCACCAAATTTTGGAAAAATTGCTCAAACTCGATATCTAGTGAATCGAATGTAAAGTTGCCTGCTCAAATGAAGTGTGTAAACAATGTTTTTTTCTGAAAAATAAGTGCGACGCAACACTTGTGTCTATGATGTGAACGATGTCATCGATGTTATTGGAAAGTGCGGTCGCCGCGAGTCCGGCCTGCCTGCCTGCCTTATCGAGAAATAGAAAAGTGGTCTGCTGCTATACATGCAGGCAATGCGATGTACACTACTGTTGACACAGATGCCAATATTCCCGACCTTTATTATACACGAAAACCAACCAAGTCTCGAAATATCGACGACGTTGTACGGTATAGCTAGGTCTTTGGCGAAGCGAAAATTTCACCTTTTGTCGTTAATGAAAAAAAATACCTGTTTTCTTTTGCCTCCTTCTATACCCACCCACCTCTTTCCCTCTTTCAAAACTTTTATCTACGACTCTTCTTTTTTTTCCACCCCATTTTCCAATATATTCTCGGTCTCTCTCACCGTTTGGCTGGAAATCTTGCTCGGAAAAAGCGTAAGTTTTACTTTCAGTTTCGTCGTCGATCCTTAAGTCAACATACCCGTAGGGTTCGTCCTCGACTGCTTTCCATCTTCCCCTCTTTTTTTATTTGCAACATCTTTTGTAGTCATACATCCATATCTTCGATTTAATACATGAGTGCCACTTGAGAAGTGAAACAGTTCGAGATTGTTATAGTTGATGCAATAGTCATACATTACAGTTACACTTATATTGATAACCACGCAGAGTATGCAATCCCTGTGTCCATTCTGTGTTCATTCATTGGTGTTTGCCTTTTTGTTTATTATTTTTAGGATCTAAAACTGGTCGAATAAAATGTTTGCTCTTTTTATTAGCATTTATAATGAAAGTAATCTTCATGATATACCTTTATTCCTAATCTCTTGAGCTAATTGCCTGGGTAATGCTCATCGCTCGAAGTCACAGTGAGCACGACGATAATTTCACACATAGCTATACAGACGCCATCAGTTACTTCTCACATTTGCCCACATTTCTAGTTAAGAAATACTAGTCTCAATCTAACCCCTTTCCTTCACATAGATGATCCAACTCGACTACATTTTCATCTTCTGATTATTTTCTTAAGCTTTCCTTCAAGATGGTGCGTTCCATTGCCATTAGAATATTCTAACTAGTTATTTCGAAGCAATTGAAACATCTCTTCGTCGTCGTCTATTGTACATCTTAAATTAACTTTAAAATGCCCTTAAGGTTTCACACACAAGTAGGCACTATAGGCAAGACCGAGTCACAATTCAATGAAAACATCTTCGTTATCAGGGGTGACACAAATGTATTCATCCTAATAAGAAGTAATAAGATGTGATTAACTTCTTTATCACCCTTCGTATTCATGACAGTAGTAAGTATGTGTATGACTCGGATCAAACTAATATTGATTAGAAAACGAAATCAGAAAACGTTGAGTGAAAGTTGGAAAACAAGAAAACGTTAGAAAAGCGGCTTCTTAGTGAACACATGTGGACTCGAAACGTGCATCTCTCATTTATCGTGACAGCATAATCAATTTCCAGCATCTCTATTTCTATCAATTTGTCATGAAAAACGTACAGATCATTCTCTTTTTGAACATTTCCACATGGTTTCATTCTAGAGAGGAGTAAAATGTTTTGAATCGCGTCATAATTATAGATTGATACTATAAATGTGCATTGGTAGTAAATGGCATTCAAATTTGGCACCCTCATTATCGGCTACAAAAATCGATATACATTTTATTTGACGCTGAAATTTGATCAAGTATAGACAAAAGAATGTGAGTTATCTACGTTCGATACCTTATCTATATGTATTATCGGTGGCGCGTCCATGAATTATGTGATGTTATTCATGATCCGGCTTTTTGTGTTCTGAGTTGGCCATCCCTGTCTGGAACGTCTTATGTCTAACTGAGGAGGTGTTTGAACGGGTTGTGCGGGCGAGGGGTGGAAGCCATCAGTCTATTTTGCTTCTATTAAACTTGTAGGGTAATAATCAGAAACGAAGAAAACCTAAACTTCCATGATACATCTTGCTTCAGTTTGCACAATTATCACCATGGCTATCATAGTCTATGTCACGTATTACAATTTCAGCTTATAGGTTCTTCAAGACAGTGAGGTGAAATGTGAAATGAATGCATGGGTGGGTGATATAAGTTCAATATTTTTTACTGCGGCACAGTAATCAAGTGTGTCATTTGAATTGGATTGAAATGTAAAAGTTCCTTCACATAATACATGATTCCTGTTTTTGCTGTTAAATTCAATTATTCTCATGAAAGTTGACTTATTGACTTTGATTGACATTGACATTGACTTATCCATAGATCCTGAATTAACAGATCGATACATAAGGCGATGAACCGTGGGTTTTGAAAATAACAGTCATTTGAGCTGCTGTACAGTTATTGTAATAACAATTATTTTGACACTTACAGGGTTGAATATGACTCTGATGAGGGTTTAGTATCGAACAATCGGAAGATCATTTCAATAGACAATAAAAAAATGTAGGACATTTCCATACGGCTCATAGAAATATCCTGAATGTAGGCCTTTTCAGTTATAATTAGATTTAATTTCGCGGTATGAATTAAGCCAAGTATACAATTGATTACGCACAAGCAATTTCAATACGGACAGCAATATGTGGGATATACATCTAATTGTACAATCATTCGTTCGCATTCTCAACACTTTTCATTCTTTCGTTCATGATTTCCATTCACTTTACACTTCTTAATAATTAACGATTTTTTTTCAACTCTCGTTTTTTTTCCTCATATTGAAAGTAATAACACATTGAGGGTAACCGTACTCTATGATATAATGTTATGAAGTCACTAACCGGCACGAATAGCGTAAAATACAATTTAGCATTTCCATCTCAGATTGCCGAGGTCTGAGCTAGTGGTGAATGATCATTGTGCATTGCAAGGCATGTTGCGTACATGCAAGGGGCCGGTGACGCAATTATCATTGCTTACTACTATGATCTCACTCACATGAAGATATTAGTGTAAAAGGAAGAGAATAAATAGACTAGTTTATTTCGTATCCGCCATGTACTTGACAGAATTAAAATTCTTGTTTTGTTCACTCTCGACAGTCTAATTGGTTCAACTTTCAATTCAAATAAAAGTACACCTTTCCAGTTTGTTTGTGAACAATTGATTTTCCCTTTTATTTCCTTATATTTGCATTACGTATCGAAGTGATCTCGACTTTTTCCAGCTGAATTTGGCAATTTTAAATTCAAATGAAGTAAATATAACAAATTCATGTACATTCGCTTTTTCTTTCGATCTGAAGAAAAATACATGTCACCAATTTTCCGTAGATCTATATAAAAATGTTCAACTGACATCACTCTAAAATGCATTATTATGTATTGTGAAAAAAACATACAAAAATCATCTGAGAGCTGAAGTATAGTATATGAGACCTGCAGTTCGATCATATGTAAACATTTCAGTTACAGTTTCCGAGGAAAAAATGGGCTCATCACGAGACCAGGAATTTTTATCAGAAAAATAAGTATATCACTTATACAGTGCTGTGAAATTTGACATCAATTTCATTCAACACCTAGTGTGTCAATATACCGTCCACAATTTTCAAAAATGAAGTGCTCATTGAGAGATGAAGAATTTGTATTGAATAATAAAATTAGAATTATTGCAGTAAAAGTTGAAACCATTTTATTTCACACCAAATATGTCAAGATATAGCGTTTTTGCAATGTAGACAATTCCTTCTCTACATGACAAGTTAGGCCTAGATTGTACATCCTACGCCAGTCTACTGAGTAAGCCTCGATCATAGCGAACTAACAACCTTCTAACCTGGAGACTGTAATAGACCAAGCCAGCAGGGCATAGCGCTCGGTTCGTCGAACACCACGTTATATGGAAGACAAGAGGAGAGACTTAGGCCTGACGAATGGTGAGGATTTGCCACCGAAGTTAATGTTCCTCGTTAAACGACAAAGACACAACACTATAAGGTATTAGCTAACAACCCCTATATGCGCGACCCTCCTTACTCTTCAATCAACTCCTTCCTTCCCAGATGCCTCCCGTTCACCAGGCATGCACTCGTCAGCGTTACACCAATATCGCACACCACTCCGATGGGAATTAATACAGATAGAGAACTATGCATTTTTCTAAATGCGTTTATTAAAGTTTTGTAATTTGAAGTCTAGAGCTCATGCACATAGGAATGTAGACAAATGGAAGGTTTCGAATATACATGAAATAAGATACGAGCCCATCGTTCAACTTTTAATGTTTCTTCTCGACACGTTTTGTTGTGTAAATTCATATATAATCAGTTGATCTGGCAGAGAATAGAGGCTTCAACCAATTGAAAATAGATATCAATATTTTGATGAAAATAATAATATTCTTATATTTTTTTTTCAATAACATCAAAACTTGATGCAAAATCATTGTTTCCCAATTAAGGATAAGAAAAGTAGAATCGTTTGGACAGGGCACCACGAGGACGATCTTTCCAACCCATTTTGATGATTTAGAACTAATTTTGATTTCAACACCAGCACTGCGAAGTCTGTGACTACACTTTTCCGCCGCAGATAAAAGTTTTTCAGTTTCCAAAAGACCGGAACACATTAGGCCTATAAGTAAAACCTGTTTCTGTGATATATCCGGACATTAAGCATTGGTATTGAGAGTGAACCAACCACACGAATGTTGATATCTCCCACTTTGAACCAAGTCTCTTGGGCAATCTTCCATACAGCAGATGTGAAGATTATCATTATACAATAAGGAAGAAGAACAGAAAACTATCAGTGATAGGCCTAGATTGGTATAATTAGGCCTAATTAGGGGCTAATTTTGAAGGTCTTGGCCAATACTTCATCCAAGCATTTGCTTCTAGGACAGTGGGAAACCACGGAAAACCAAGTCAGAATGGATAAAAAAAAGTGTTTGTTGGTCTTTTTTTTCTTTCGAGAATTTCTCTTCTCTTGTAATGTTTGATTTTCTTGAAATTATTATTGGTCGTGAAAAATACACTTCCACGATTCAAAAATTATTCTCTTATTTTCTTGAAACCATGATAGATGTAATCACATGCATGCAAGAGTCACCAAGTGGCAGTGAAATGTCTTGTACCTTCATCGCCCTCTTGACGTTGAACTTTGATGGTACCCTGATGGCAGTGCACACAATTTTTCTTCCTAGGTTCCTGCATTCTATTGAGTGATTTTCAGACTTTTAGGACCCAAGTATCTTGAAAATCCTAATAAATAATAAATGTGCTTACATAGATTATGTAAAAATACTAAATAATGGAACAAAAATGTCAAAACTACACCTCAGAGTAGAAGGAACTCTGGGTGAACACTAAATACCATTTTAGCTGGATGTCAGCCTTCCTTCTGGCTAGACCAGAAGGCAAAATCTTGTAACGTAAGTATTCCACAAAATAAGCGAAACTATTACTTCCCTTTTGTTCACTTGAAGTATGTTTCTCGAAGATCATGTTGACATCAGCGAAAATAGAATTGGTTCAGTTTGATTATACTATAAAACATTATTTATATATGGACAGATAAATCTCAAAAACTGTTGTTATTCATGGTTGCCATTGGTAATTATTAATAACTTATACATTTAATACGTATATATATATATATATATATATATATATATATATATCACTATATATATATATATATATATATATATATATATATATATATATATATATATATATATATATATATATATATCACTATATATATATATATATATATATAACAACTATTTCACTGATCGTAAGCTCACCAAATGCTAGTGTAGACACGGGATTCCACACTTGTGACAAAATATCACCGTGATTCTGGCTCTCATATTATTTGATTGTAATTTCGACGTTGTGATTTTGCGGATGGGTTATCGCTGTGTGGAGTGGGTGAGGGAGAGGGGAAGGGAGGTAACCAGCTGGGAGTTGAGCGAAGAAGCCCTTAGGGGGTGTAGGGTGGCAAGGGGTTGATTTCAGTTCATTAACCAGGTAAATTAAACGTGTTTCTCCAGGGTATGAATGGGATTGCGACGTTCGGGGGGAGAAGAACGCTCACCTGGATATATAGGGATTGGAATAGACAATCAAAAGTACAATTGCGAATAAAGTTTAATCCCATCCCTTTCTATTTGCGAGGGAGTTGAACTTGAAAGCTTTAATAGACCGACACAAAAGAAAATCGTTTATTGGTTTTGGTTGAACGCTTTTCTTGCTCAGATAACGCATTGAATTCATTAGTATTAGATATAAAGCAATTTTAAGGCTCACCAACGTAGTTTACTCTGTATGAAATCGAAAACTCAACACACCTTGACCCGTATAAAATATACTCGACTTTGCAACTATCGAGTTCAGGAATTAAGCCGTGTTATCGGCAACATGGTTCTGCTATCATTTCTATCTATTTGATAGATCATAAACATTTCATTGAATTATTTTTCATTAAATGGTTTTAGCGATTTGAATAAAACTTTGTAATCAAGTGGAACTTCTACGTGTTTTTGAATTTTTCAAATTTTCTCGCTCAGCTTAATCTCGTTTTGTTTTTTAGAATTACTTGATGACGGTGTTTCTCAAAAATGCTCCAACCAATTTCACTGAAAAACTACAGAGCTACAGTTCTAAGTCGACTTGGTCCGCTTATCCAGAAAAAAATGCATGTTGATCAGTCAAACTGTGCACACACAAACAAACAAACACGGACAAATCTCCGTGAGATCATGAGATTAGGATGAAAGTCTTCGTACCGCTCGTCCAATTATGTCCATATGTTCGGGCAACTGTTTATTTTGCCTCTCGCGTTGTGTGAATGCCAATACAATCGAATGAGGCATGCAAGTAACCGGCGAGGTGGCCACAGGTAGTATAGGCTTACTGCCAGTACATGTAGTGCGTGATCTATCTGGCTGCCACATGGTCCAGGTACGGTTTAGTGTTTACACGTGGCCCCAATCACTGTCCTCACACCTCCCTGGTTTTATGACACAAGACATGTGGTGCGGGCGGAAGACCTTCTTATACTTATACCTGTAGAATCAGTCCCACTAATTAATATCATCAAATAGGATATTGCTAATAACTCACTCCTCGATTCACATCTTACCGGAAATTGAGACACTTTGTACTTTCATCCTTATACTTTTTATCCTCAGCCTTTATTGGAGGTTAATGATTTATATCACGTTTCGATGTAAAAGGAAAAACTTGAACAGTTTAAAGTCACCTCCTTCCCATTCATTAGCCTTACACTGGTCTATAAACTACAATAACATAAATAGGTGACTTGGAAGGATTTACTGAGACTGATCAAACTGAACGTTCGTCCAGGAATCAGAAGACCTGAGTTCGATTCCCGCCATAGTCGACTATCATGACGGAGGTGTTTTGTGGTTTCCCTCTATCGTTGAGTAAATACTGGGATAATCTCATTTAATACAGGTCCCAAATTCACAATTGATCTTTCAGATCATCTTCCCATCATCTCATTCAACATTCACATACGCTAATATATCTTGGTTTTTGCAAGTAAATCGGGAGTAAACGCCTAGACCATTGTTAAAAGTGCCAATTTTGGGCTAAAGAAGTGATTGACATGGACGGACATTTTATTCGATATGAATTGATGTACATAGGCCTATATCAGAATATTTCGAAAACATTATTGTAAATTTGATCCATGTTGAATGATTTCTTGAAACATTCCGAATAAGGTCTGTAGTTGGTTCGAACTGAAAGACTTTCATCTGCGGCGAAAAAGTGTTGGTCACAGGACAGCGCATGCAGTCCTGTTGTCAAAGTTCATGTTTATTCCATTGAAAATAATTAAAATGGTGTGGTAAGATCGCCCTTGTGGTGCCCTGCCTGAATAGGAGTAAAAGTATAGGGGTGCCTAAGTAGGATTCACTTTCGTTCCTGACCTCAATTGGGGAACAATGATTTCTTATCAAGTTTCATTTTCAATGAATAAAAGAAAATCGATAACCGTACGGTTCGTCAAAGTTGAAAGTTCACACCTGAATTCAAATCAAGGGCCTTCTATTACAGTTGACCTTATAGCCGAACAGGGAAACAATATTGCCCGCTCTCTGTCGGCAATAAGGGCGATAATATCATCCAGATGTCGAGAGTATAAGCTACCTGCAACTCTGGCAACTAAACACAATCATACACAGATGTTGATCTAAAGGCTTTTGGTATTTGTCACTTCCAGGGGGCGAAAACCATGCAGTGTCCACTACTATGACCCGTCCCTTAGCGTACTACCTTCGTTCAATGGCTTTGGCTTATAACACAGACATTGGAAACATCTGCTGCCATCTATCCATAGATATATGGTCTCAATTTACCTGACGTTCACGTACCCAGCAACCACTGGAAAACAACCAGATGCAGCAGCCACTAGCCGTTCATTTCTACCGTTTCACTAGGTAGAAGTGCCAATAACGTAGCAAACCTCAACCCCAGCTGTTTCTAAGAATTAGGTATCACGAGAATTACCGGCGTATCAGAGAACGAATCTCATTATATTTGACAATTGATTGTCGGTATAAATGTCGAAGAAGGTGGTGAAATAGGCATTTTCAAATATCACCATCTCTCGATAGAAGATGAATTTTCTTGTGATTCTTATAATTAGCCGCAAACTAATTAATTATTCACTGTCAATATTTTCCCATACAGATCATTCCATTCATTCATTCCGTTTTACAAATACTAGCATACTCGATCGTCTTGAATGAAGTCGTTTTCTTATACGTGCTATACATAACAATATGTATTTATCGATATGATATCAGTCATTTTTTATTTGCTCGCAAATAGCTTGTACCACAATAATGAGACTTTTTCACCTATCGATCATGATTATTACGTGGTTTTGTCATCATCTTTTATTTCTGTTAATTGTCTTCATCAAAATGTCTTGAATATAAGTACTGTATTGCCAGTTGATGAGCTAGCGTGAATTGTGAGATATTCGTCGGGTAAATGGTTGTGTGAGGGTTGAGGGGGAGGGGTACCTTGTGCTCGTTCGGCAGTAGTCGTGCGTGGTCGTGCGGGCGCGCGCCGCTCGTGTTTGGAGGAGGGTTCGAGCGGGGTAGCTATGGTGGGGGGGCGTCGGGTGAGAGAGACAATATTACTGTGACGCCGGCGACTGTCAAGTGCTTTTTCAGTAGGCCATGTTGGCTGATACGGTGAACATGTTCGGTGTGTACGACTCTTATTCGTATAGACTTTGGAGCCTCGCCAATGTATGGAGCACCTTTCAATGTGAGTCTGCTTTATTACTAGTACTATTTAGATATTTACGACTTGCAAATATATTTTAATGATTGTTTTATTTAAATTATAATTGACAAACCGGCGTACCAATTATGCTTGTTTTAATTATTTATAGTGTTTCGTAATGAGTATATACAACTCTAAATGATAGTGACACCAGTAAATAGTGACACTTTGGTTATCATATTGAGAATATTAGTATTATTAGGTTGGGCAGAAAATAAATTGTGTCAGATTGGATATAATAATCTGGGCTTGATTGGAAGACTCATGGTGTGTAGGCAGGCTATGGCGTGCAAACAGTATCTAGGGCCTAATTACGACTTGATTATGGCCCAACTGATCTGATCTTCTGTTCGTTTTATCGCGATGTTTATCTCCACTGAATATACCTAACGCCATCGTGCCAGATTTCACGCGTGCTGTTTACCTTGTAAACACGACCGTGCACCTGTTTGAATTTACGTGGGCAAAATAATTCTCGTGCTCCTACTGATTTGTGACGAGATATGTGTATGGTGACATTTTTTTTCTTATCAAGGGTTGAATAGTGTCAGTAAGTTATGATGAATTGAATTAAAATTATTCAATTTTAATAGTAACTCAGTAGGCCTACAGTGAATATCCTTTTTTGAATGTTCCGAGTTGTTAATAGTACATACAGTGATGCCAATAGTCAGTAGGACGGTATTTCTATGAAACTTATTTTATTGTCATATTCTTAGGTTATGCCGACACTTTTGTGAAAATATATAAAAATATATAAAAATATATGGTAAAATAAATGTATATAGGTCTAGTCCTATAATATGTATATATATATGTATATATATGTATATATATATATATATATATATATATATATATATATATATATATATATATATATATATATATATATATATATATATACACCGATATGACTAAATCCAATTTTAATGAAAAGCCAGGGTTAGGAGAAACCCTGTTTAGAAGGCTCACCTCACCCGTTTTTTAAAACTCTGGTTTTATTGCGTTTAAAAAAAATCAATAGAAAAACAGTTTCATAATACAGTAAATAAGTGAAATCAAACATTTCTGTTCCGATTTGGCATAAACGTTATCATTTATGTAGTATTACAAATGGAAATCATACTATTGTACCTGGTGATAAATCATTAAAATCAAAAAATGATTTATGACGTCATTATTTTAAGATTGAGTGTCATTATATGAGAATGATATGAATTAGCAGTGAACTCTTCACTAATGCAACAAATAATTGAAAATTATGCTTCATTAAAACTTATTAAAATACCCGTTTGTGGGGTATTAAAATGATTTTTCAAATTTTTCAAGGTGGGTAAAACCCAATGAAGTCCACTGGGTTCGATTGGGCTGGGTAGTTATTTGCCAGCTCTGTGAACCGCGAACCGCCCTGGTTAATGTATGATATTAATATGTTCTCATTATTAGAACCTTGTTTTTCTGTGTTGACTACTGAAATCGTAGCCAATAAAATGGTTTCCATCGATAGGCCATACGGCATTTAGCTATATTCTCTTTTCGTCTAGTTTGATTACGTTTCAAATAGAAATTACCATAACAGGTCTATTAAACTATAGGGGCACACACACACACTCACACATACATATCGAAATTAATTGTATTTGTTTTAATGGAAATATGACTCATTATGTTAATGCGTTCTAAATGAACGCAACGAGTGTTGGTGATACTTCGTAAAGGGAACAACGGCCCTCTGGAATTATAGGTTAAAACATTGTAATTAACAAATAACATTCTTCGTTATTTGAACCTCCTTATGGTCATGCCTTTAACTCATTTAACCTTACGTATAACCTTTTAACAACTCGATCGGGCCAAAATCATTAACACTGTTGTCTATAAGGCTATAAAGATACACAACACATCCCAGTTCAGTCTGATTTCATTCACGCAATCAAATGACATACTGTTTGGAACACGTGTGTCTTGTTTTTAACCCTTTACCCTTTGCCCCTGTTGCCCCCATTGTACATCAGTGGCTTGTACAAAGCTCTGTAGCATTGCTGTGTTCAACACCAACTCAAATATTTGACCAAACATCTTGCTAGACACTGCTTGCTTATTTCGCTTGTTCTTTGGACCTTTCTCTTATACCGAATTATTACTCACTTTTATCACATTTACAGTTAGATACAAATTAGTATTAGCAATAGCTGTTTCTTTCGTTCGATTCCCTGAAATAACTTCTGAACTGGTCTATATATGTGTTGAATCAAGTATTGGTGCATGAGGAAATCTTGTAATAAAATCTAATGCAGCAATCGTATCCACCTCATTCAGATATCGTAACCACCAGTAAATACGGCGACACTTTACTGGCAAAGCCAATCTTGATCAAGCAACCAAGTTTTCTTATAAATAATCAAAATAAGGAAAATATGGCAACAATAAAAAACCACATCCATTTATTTGTTAAAATCAGTCCACTTTATGCTTTGGAACAATAATTACAAATAACAGTATCAGTTTCGAATACACCATTCGCCGTTTATATTCCAACATAAATACGTTTATTGTACCATGGATCAAATTATTATCTGAAACTTTCCACGCGATACGAAGAATGAATCTTCAAGAATTTCAAAACTATAGAAGAGAATTACAATACCGTTATACTAACAGAGACGATAGATCATACTTTGATATCGTCTATGATACTATCATGAAATGTTGCTCTACTCGACTGAATCTGTGTGATTTTATTGGTGTCGTGTTTTAGTAACACATGGATTGCTTTTCGATGAAGGTTCGTCGGTGAATGTATAAATATGAATACTCGGGCCTGTAAACTGAATACTGATCCCACAAGTACCTGAAACTTGCTTTGAAAAACATAACAACATTACAGTACCCTCCTAGACGCATATAACCATAAAAGAACAAACACTTTCTCCATTTTATTTGCTTTTCTACAGAGCACCTTGAGAATTACCCTCCTACCATCAATCATTTCTTACCCAGGTAGTTCGAAACTACTTCCAATTCTAGCTTTTTGTACTTACATCACAAACGGCTAGGTCGATCAAACGGTTGCTAATTAATTGTACAAATACTAGAATGTAAGATTTAATCAATTAGTAAGTACTTGCTCCACAATATCAAGTTCGTTTCTTCATCTCGCTACATGTTGTTACCTGTTGTACTTTATGTTGTAACATTGTGGGGGCGTTACCTGTGAACGCCCTCTGCATGTTCTACCAGCCGGTGGGCGTACCTGAAAGATCAATCATTCCATGCCGGATTATAGAGTGGAATGAAGTAATTTGATAAGAATTTAAAATTGAAACTACATCGGGTTGACTGATTATACTATAATGTTTCAATATTTCACACGTGTATAAACTAGTATAAGTAATAGATTGAATGATATATTTCCTAGCAACAGTAAAGGTAGTTTTCCTGGTGATGTGTTCTAATAGTATTACAATATCCTTTGATATTTTTATTTTACTTTGATATTTTTGTTTCCATAAATCATTTACATATTTTATCGAGATAGTACTCACAAAAAAAGCAATGTACTTTCACCATGATTTTTATACAGTCTCCTAGATTATCATTTTTTTAAATGTTGGTACAGCTCTTAACAACGATCGTTTAATTAATTATCCAATCGGTTTTTGAGTAAGTTTTTCTCGCTTTCCATTGATTCTTGGAATGTGTATCCCATGTCAGGTATCGACGAATCGTTGTCTTACTATCACCTCAGTATAATAATACTTTCAATTCGTATAGCCGACATATAATGGTTGATTGAATGATTGATTGATACAGTGGTTTGATTGAATTATGCGGTCTGTTTTGAACTCGCGTACCGACGCTTCTTATAGGATCGCAAGGCGCTCGCCGTACTCAGCGCCGCGGTATATGAGCTGCTACCTAGCGGTGTAGTGGCTGATCAGTCGACGCGATCGTTCCCGCTGACTCGATCGCTCACTTCGTGGAACATTATCGTGCTGCACTTTCAGGCGTTATTATTGAATGCGCTTGGATAGTAGTATGGAAACAACTTATTAGCTTGAAATAATCTTGACTAATTGGCTGTAGGTCTGTTTCTCCCTTACCTAGCATGTTTGCCTTGAATTTTCCGGAAGAGTACAAAATACTTCTCTATGCACTCAACATGTTGCCTTGCTTCAAATTCAATCGCAATTCATTACAGATTATAGCCCATTTTGAGTACAATTCTATCTGGAACTCGAAATGTTATCAAATTGGTTACAAACACTCAAACACTCTCTATTAAAGGCATTTTTCCGGAAGTTCAGTCCTCTCATATTCACGACCATGTGTTAAACTACTCCTTTATTCACCACCTTTCCTCTTTTTTGCCATTCATTCTCTTGCCATTGAGTTCATATATTGACAAAGAAATATAGTTTTTTTGCCAAGTTTCTTCATTTATTGATGCGTTAGGATCGATATGGATTCGGTTCAACATATTTGTATATACATGCTTTGGTAATTGGATATTTGGCACATTATATTACATTTGTTTTAAAAACCCGGCCTACTTGATACGAACGCAGTGCCTTCTTTAATCTACTGAAAATGCGTGAACTGACATCGCTGCGTAATGACTTGGTCCCACACTACTGCAGGCGCTATGAGCTATAACCGATTGGTTTCAAGTCTCATTTTGTCAACAAAAGGTAGACTCCACTGTTGAGAAGTATATGATCTAGCTACCAGTCCTCCCGAGCTGACTCATATGCCACTTGCCTTTGTGTTGTCAGCGCCTGTTCTGCTGTAAGCTCGCGATGATGTCATAGGTTAGGTAGGGAGAGACAGTCATCGTACTGCAACAGAACTGTTTATCGTACGAATGAGGAAATTCCAATGAATCTCCAACTAGTCTATAGTTTGAGGTGATATTCTGCTTAGGACAGGAGTCCTGTTACCTTGTGATGCATAACAACGTGGAAGAGATGACTCCTGGATAATATTGATGACGTTTGTTGTTAATCCGCTCCATTATCGAGCTCCAGTCACTACTATAGTCATATAGCAGACTTTATTTTTAGGAAGCTTCATTGAATATTTTGACTCTTGATACATTGTTCAAACTATAGGGAAACATTGTAGCGTTGTATTTAATTAAGTTGTCGCCGCTCCTCGTGGCTCATGCAGCTAAGACAACTGATAGAAACTGAAATTCAGCCGTGGGCTCGCGGCCCGCATGATGCAAGAGTTTTTGACGTTATTGATCGTATGATTCGCTCATTCGCACCCCTGATTGAACGAGTTATTGGTGGGGTCGTTAGGCAGACAGACATAATCGTCAATTATTACTTGGTCATAACTAAAACAAAACTTGAATTTTGAAGGTTTGTGTATTTTTTACGCCATATGCTTGTACTCTAACATTGTACTCTAACCGCTCAATGGTAGCTATTGATTAGATATATGGTTCTTTATGGCTTGAGGCTAGAACTTGGGTGTATCTTTTGGCTATAGGTTATCATGGAACATATGTATCACGTTTGTGTATAGTAGAACTAATGGTTGCAAGTAGTTAAAAAAGGGTAAACAAGACCGGATACCTGGAAATATTATGTCGAATCAAGGCAAGTGAAATACAAACAATAATCTTCCTTCCATTTTCATTTATATTGGGTTTTACGACGCACTGTAATGATAACTAAGATCTTTTGGCGTCGGATGAATGATGAGATGAAGGTTTCGTAGGTAATGGAAAAGGAAGTATGAAGGAAGCGGTCGTGACCAATATTGTGTGACTGTGAACCATCCCGGCATTAGCGTAGACTGCAGAGGGAAACCGCGAAAAAATCCTGTAAAGATTGGCGGTGGTGGGGATCGAACCAAGGCCCGATATGACCCTCATCCCCCGGATTACACGAAGCGAGATCGTTACCACTTAGCTAAATGTGCCGGTTTAGAGTGTCGGAATTACTAACATGGGAATAGCTCTAACTGGCGGTCAAGTGTTGTTATCACCATATGGTTACCCATGCTATTTGTTCCTTTAACTCTCTGAATAAGACTAACTTTACTTTGTAATTCCGGAAGTTATTTTAAATAATTTGGGAACATGTGTAAGTGATGTAACCGAAAACAACAACGTTATATTGAATCTTCTTCGAACGTGTGAGATTTCGTCCAGATTAGGCCTAAATAAAATTATATTTCTCTATCATTCCAAAGGATTATACCTTACAAGATATGAACATGTGGCAAGTCAATACGGTACTAATAATGTCAGTTATAATTACATTATTTCAACGTGTGAACATCACACCCAATCGAAAAGTGAAACACATGTGAAATACATAAGAATACATCGAATTGTTGTCAGAAAATTATCCCAATATACATTCAAACTCTTTCACAAAATGAGTACGATTTGCTCTATCTTAGTGTACTGTTAGGGTGCTAATAAGTAACTCTTATACAACTAACACCGTACTCTTATGCATTGCATACGTTCATCTTCTTAACTTCATCGTTTGAGGAACTATAAATGTCAAGTATTTTATGTTATCTACAAATCACAGCTACTATGACTGTATGCACTATAGACAGAAATACTGCATTACAATATGGAAATGTGTCCAGTATTCAAGTTGTACATAGGCCTATAGGCCTACTAATTGAAGCTGTGTATTGGAGTACATGGTAATCGTATCTGGAAGCTATTATCGACATTAGTATTTGATTAGTGATATCTTGCGAATGTATGTCCAAGTGACATCCGTGATTCAGACTGAACTATTTTGATCTGTTCGTATTATTCGTAGATTGATTCAATATATGTAGAGGATACATTTTCCAGGTAAATGAATTGACTAGCTTATAGCTTTTGTAGCTGGTGATATCTTTCGAACTAACGTCTTTCACTGTGACGGTCTTGATTCAAGTCAATTATGTTCAACTGTATGATTTGCAACTGCAATGTCCTCTTTTTATTACCATCAAAACTAATGAGAGTAAAGACCCAAGATAATCCAATTATACATTTGTGTATCATTGTTGCCCTTCTACGATTATTATATTTCGTGTAGGCATACATTGTTATTTTGTCAAGATCATATTTGATCAGTTCGGATTCTGAACGTTCGTATGTCACTATTTGTTTTTGCTGTGCATGCCTAACGACCCCACTAACAACTAGGCTAAACGGCGCTACGGGTCAGCAGGTGACAATTAAATTATATATGAAGTGATGATAAGTGAAAGAACGTTTATAAAAACTCGTGCATCATGCGAGAATCGAACCCAAGCTCTAAAGCGCTCCTCTTCCGTAGTAAAACGTTTGATATGAAAATAATGTTTTAAAATAGCGCCAATTAAGGACAATTGATATGGAACATGAAATTTGTGAGAATAATTCACACATGATCCTCGGAAAGCTTTCTTTAGTGGAATAAACGCGCCAACATGCTAAACTGATTACATCTAAACTCAAACCAATCTGATACCTATTTCCTGTCCAACGAATAGCCACTTCGATACATGGTACAATTGTCGTAAATACCATAGTGAGACTAATTACGTTGTATAAATCAGGTAAGTAGCGGAATTGATATAGGCCTATTTGTGATTTGTAAGCCCTTAATGCAAATCTGTGACGCTGTAATAATAAATTTGGTTCCAAAACATAATTTCGCGGAACACCGTCATACTTGGTAAAAACAACCATCACTTGAAATCAGTCGTTTTTTCAATAGTTTCAATTGTTTCAGTTGTCAATATAACCACATCCAGTTCACACTAATGCCACGTTCGATGATCCGTTTCCTCACAAACATGCGCCGATTTTATTATTATCTTCTCCAATACCATTCTTAGAATCTACATTTTGCTTAGGAATAATTTTATAATACTTGACTCATTTTATAGGTCTACTCAACTAATTAACTCAATAATGTATACGGTATTTGAACGAAATTCTGAGTTTGTTGATCTTTATAAATATTTATATTTATATATAGGTAATCAAATGAGTCAACTTCCGCGGCTCGGTCAGCTAAGGCATCGCTTTAGAAACTGAAGTTACCGTAGAACGTGGGTTTGACTTCATGAGGCATGGGTCTTTGTGAACCTCCTTTCAATCATTATCACTTCATGGTTTCATTGTATCATCCTCTTTCGTTCCCCCCGTATAACCTAGCTGTTGGTGGGGTCGTTACGTAATCAATACTCCTTCATATATTGAATGTTACAAATCAATCATCATACATTGGTTCTTTGTTATTTTATACGTGGAAATGTAATGGTGCTTAACAGGTGCCAAATGATAAAATTAGTGCTGAATGCACCGTTAACAGATAGTTTAATTAGTTTCGAGCCGATTGTACCAACTGATGATTGAATATCAATTAGTTAATCATTACTTGAGGTACACAAGTAACATAGGTAACCATGGGTGATAACAAGTTAATTTGCTAATTTTTGCTTAATTCACTAATCACCACTTGGTACAACTGGCTCTTAATAAACTATTTTGAGGATTATTGAATCAATTAATGATCAGTTTATTGCTTATTCATTAACATTAACAAAAAACCTGTTATAGTGAACATTCAACTTCAGTTATTGAAGATACATAGAAGAATAAATATTGTATTCTGTATAGGCGGGTGGGGATAGGCCGGTGGTGGCCATTATCCGTCAGATGCATATGGAAGGCTATAGGTTAATATATGATAATTCAACAATATTTATATAGGCCTATATTCAATTGAAAGAGCATCTAAAATAATAGTTGGGTTAAAGATGGTCGACTAATAGATTATTATACAATATGTAAAGATTCGATTCGAATAATAGAATAGATGCTGTTGCCCTCAGCTTCCGAGTGGCGATGGATGTAGTTGCTTCACGTGACATAGGACTGAATCAATGATGATGGATTCTTCAACGTAATACATCTGAACAATACTAATTCTAGTTCCATAACTGACGGTGAATGTATTAATTCGGTTTAGCTTGATGAGCATCGACGAGAATTAACATTCAAATAATAGGTGAGAAGATGAGTGTCATCCCCCGCATTGGCATAGGCGTGCGAACAGGGTACGCGCGGGCTGTATCTATAATGCACCGAAAGGAAGGGTATGCTCATTTGTTTATTCCAAATTATCAGTAACAATTCAGACAGAATAACTATTCCTTACAACCACATAATTGTTGAGCATAACATTGGGAAACTTTCCTGCAGGGCTAACTGCAGAGCATGCAGTGTGGTGACGTGCTTTGAATGAAATGGCGAGGTCCATTATACCTGTTGACGTTATCAAGCTTAGAAATTATAGTCGTAAGTTTTATTTTTTATGTATGTATTTACGTTCCGGCAAACCAACGCAACCCCCTAATACACCTTGATACGAACCTTGGATCCAAATTGCTCAACTAACACGTGATATATGTCTTGTTTGTTCGCAGTTCCATCGTTGCCAGGTGCCGCCAAGATAACCGCCAACGGTGAGGACCACACGACTTCCGGCTCCGGCAGTGAGTACTTCATCAAATGCCCGCAGTGCCAGAAAGGCTACCCCGGCTTCCAGGCGCTGAAGGAGCACGTCGAAGCGTTCCACCCCCAGCAGCCGTCGTCTTTGTCGCCGCCGCCCGTCGGGGGCTCGCAGCCCATGTCTCCGGGGTCGGGGTCCCCTGCCCCCAGCTCGGGCGGCCTCGGGGGCTACGCGTGCCCCCAGTGCAACACGACGTTCGTCAACAAGGATCAGATGGAGAAGCATGAGCTGATGCACGCGCCGAATGCACAAGTGGTAAGTGCAATTATTGAAATTATTACTTTTTTACGATATTGATTTTTAATTTTAATAAACGATGACAGGTGTGTGAAGTGGATTCTGCCTTGGTTATCGAGCTACCAATGTTATTGCACACATGTATTGTGTGATCTTTTGATTGGGTTTTGTTCTGGTAGAACATTTTATGTTGTTGGTTTCGAATTTTTTCCGGCATCCAATCCAAATTTGATGAACTTATTGGGTTATCATTATCTGAATGGTGACTTTGAATTGTGAATGTCTTTCTATTCTAGCACCGTCAATACTTCGGTTACGTCAAATAGTTCCCCGAAGAGTGTATTTGTCGATAGTGTTGGTAATGCCAAAATATGAACATCTATCCATTATGAAACTTCATATAGATTTCAACTAAATTACGTCCTCCTAATTCATGGTTAGCTGGCCATCCATTGACTTGATGGTGATACCCTAAAGTGGAGCGAATTTGCCTTTTGTCTCTTGTCCGTATTGTCACTGTCCAGCTTCCCCCCCCCCCTCCCTCCCCAGCAAGCACACTCAATAGACAAAACACACAAAGACCTTTCACTCATGCCCATGTCAAGATATCATTGCACGTGATTTTCATGTATAAAACAGTAGTTTTTAATCATTTATTCAATTCTTCCGTCTGTATGGATCTACAACATTGTTGAGATCTAAGGATCTTATTTAAATATATGCATACTAAAAAAATGTGGCATGTTGGTTTAAAAATTCATACATGAGGAAGACAAATACAAATATCTGTACAGTAGATATAGACACAGTTAAGAATATAACGACAAGACGATTGACGGATTGAACATGTCGAGTCAAGACAAATAATTATAAAATATATACTTATAGATGGTTACATGCGTCAGTGAAATCCTTCTCACAGTATTACCTTTTTATCAAAAAGGCTTTCAGTGATTTTTTGAACATACCATTATTTTTAATTGTGATTAGATACTTTTGTAAATTATATAAAACCAAATTCCTTTAAAACTACTGTTCTGTTTACATAAAATTGTTCTATGGGCTATGTTGCCTATATTTTCCTTATGACGTGTGTTGTGCTTGTTAATATCAGTGTTTTTAGAATTCGAGTACCCGCTTGACAAAGTAGAAAATACCATATGCTAGTTTGGCTGATACGGGAAACTGAAGGTATAGTGATTGGTGGGCGTTAATAGTCGAGTCGCTCCTGTCCAAGTGGTGGGAAAACTATATTTTTTACAGCCTCGACGTCTCAACCAAAACTACAAGTGGTGATAAAAATTGCAGCAGCCGATATCATTTACTGAATCGTTTCAGTTTTCAATTGTCAGCCACTGTTATCTCCACCAGTTTGATTGGATAACGTCACTTGATGTGACGCTAGGCACAATTATCTCAACAACGGCTGAGGTAGTGGCATACAAATTAAAGGACCTCACAACCCTGAAACTGGAAGTTAACGACTAATGGCGATATTTATTATCCTGGTTGCAGAAACCATAATTGAATTATAGTTGGATTATATTTATCCTGCAAGGCCCAGCTCATTTCTGAATCGTGGCGTAGATATTACTCGAATCCGTTCACGTTTTGTCATGATCCATTCGTTACGTCATGATTCATGTTTCCGGGAGGACGGAAATATTAATTCTAATCTAATATTATCTAGCCTGTAGACACACCTTACAAAACATTACTTTTCAAGCAGACTACGAAACACAAGCACACAAGCAAGTGAACACAAGCAGACTACGATAAAGTTATACATTCTATAATGTCATAATTTTTACAAGGTATGGATTTAATTTTTAAATCATGAAATTGCTTTTTAAGACGAAACATTCTGTGTGTCCCTCTATCCTACGATTGTTGGAAGGTTTTGACACTCTACATATCATTGTGAACCAACTATACAGAAGAGGCCAAATTAAAATTTGCTCAACAAAACTGTTGTGCCCATCTTTTAGGGAGTTTTGGCTTTGGACATCTTGAAAAAGTCAAGTCTAGGTACTATTTATTTTTTGATGAGTACGCAAAACTGCATTCTCACCAGTATAACCGGAACTCTAATAATAATAATACATAGCCGTTTTTGTACACCCTCATTACTCTAATAATATGGAATACGATCTTGTGTCTAGGCAGGGGGCGGGGGTGGGTGAACGCAAACGGTGCGGCTATAGGTTGGATATGACTATGACGACACCATGTAGAAACACGTCAACTTCTGGTGCAGTGTTAATGATTTGAACAGCTGGCGGTGTAAGAAGCTTTTGCCGAGATAGATCGTGGGAATGGGTAGCAACTATACGTAACAAATAGGAAACCATGCTCTTAGAACGAGTCGATGCACAGGGGTGACTATAGCGATTACCAAATTTTCGTTCGAATTCGGTTTACTACCGTTGATTATATTTTGTTGCTTTCAGCATACTAACCAATATATATATTTTTTAAATCTTAGCATTGTTTGGAACTAAAAATGTGTAATACATATATTATCTATTATTGTTTTCTTAACGAATCCACCTACAGCTAGGTTATTCGGGGGGTACGAATGAGCAGGTGATAATGAAATCATGAAGTGATGATAAGGGAAAGGAATTGTATAATAACCCATACTTTCCGCAGGACTCGAACCCACTTCCAACGGTGACTCTATAGTTTCAGAAGCGGTGCCTTCGTTGACGCAGGTTGCATGGTTTTAAATGTTACAAATTTCAAATGCTGTGCAATTCTTACTACAGCAGAAACGTTCAGTAGTCCGTAAAGATGAGTGGATCTGATTTCACACCGCATAGGCGTATATGATCAATTGTTTCCCGCTAAATACGCGTGCATATAGGTTAATGCATGGCTTCGTCTCTGAAACATCATTATGCACTAATTGGTCGTAGCTTGCATCAACATGCATCACTCTCATTTTGTGTTAGTCACACAGAAGCATTTAAATGACGTTGTAGAAAAAACAAACACTTGATCTTTAACACTGGTTACTTTATTTCATACGTCATAGTATTTGAGGGCGAAAAAGTATAGCAGTGTTTTTTTCCCTCCGGCCGCTCTGTTTGTCGTCAAGTCGATTCAGCCAGAGCCATATGTAAAACGAAGAAGATGGGGAGCGTGTGAAAACGAACGCAAAACTTTTTTACTCTTCTATCTAGACCTAGTTGATAGGTCGCCTGTTCTATCTGTCCATTTAATTACCGCAAGCTGAGAAACATGTCAAAACAACAAGAGTCCAACTCGGTGCTTATACTATTGGATGTATTTCTATGCACATTTTTTGATGTTTAACGACGCACTGTATTGAGTAACCAAGATTTATTGGCGTCCGCCGAGTCATTGTCGAGAAGAATGGGAAGGAAATGGTTGGGACTTATATATTGTAGTAACCATCACGATATTTGCCGAGAGGACCATCTCGAAATACCTTTGTGAAGATGGTTGATGGCTTCGAAACTAGGCTCAATCTGTACTCTCACCTCCCGGCCACATATATCATAGAGCAAGCGAGTTATAGCTGTGCTACCATGCAGTGCCGGTGCTATTTGTCTCGAATAATTGTGGAGAAAATATAGCATTTTTGAAAAAGTAACACAATGTATTGCTTAAGAGTTTAGAAACTGAAGTCAAGTTGGAAATGTGGAGTCCCGCGTAAGGATAGGTTTTTGTAAATATCAATCATTCATCATCCGCTCGCTCGTAGCCCCAAATAAGTTAGCTGTTGGTGGGATCAAACAATAATCATCTTAATCAATATGCAGATACGCGTACTATACATTTATTGATTATTTCCTCAACACAATCAGCATCTCTTATACTTATAATCGAATGAAAATATAATAGTATCTAGTTGCTATAATATAAAAATATTTTTTGTATGAAACATAAATATTATATGGTTTATTATTTTCAATCTTGATTTAATTAAACGTTTGAGAATCGAGAAATTCAACTTTATTAATTGGAATTTTAATCATGTTGACTGTGTATTTGTGATATTTGATTGGTTGGAACGGTACGTGTGAACTCTCACCCGTGTGTGTATATTCTGATGTGTTTGGTGGTGTTCGAGATGGCCACCTGTTCTCGGTAACAAGAGGAAGGTCTCCTCGGCTTCTTCAGCTGATGGGAGGACCAACGTGAACGTACAAACAAGAGCACCGTGATTCGTTTACAGAGCTTGATGAAAACATCCCTTAACCAGTGTTTTATTCACCGACACCTCCGTTTTGTACGCAGCCTCATGCGTGACAAGATGAAGGGGAAAAAACCTGTGTCGATGTAAAAACAGTTTCAGGCAAGATAGATTTGTTTAGATGAAAGCAGATGCAACCTCCAACAGAGTCACTTTTTATCGTTCTTTTTTTCACGAAACACCTGTTTAGTGTTGATAAACTCTTTCTCTCTCTTCATCTGTATATCTCTCTCTTTTTCTCTCTCTCTCTCTTTCTTTCTCTCTCTTTCTTCATCTCTCTCTCTCTCTCTCTCTCTCTCTCTCTCTCTTCCTCTCTCGCTTTCGCTCATTACCTTTCGTTCGTCTTTCTCACTTGCGTATGTTTCTTGCTACCAGAATTGTCCATCCATGTGTTAATTAGGTTTTCCTATAGATATATGCGCCTACATCTAGGCTGGCAATACTGCTTGTCTGTAAGGCTGTACTATGAAACAACCACAACTAGGAATTAGGGTGGATTTAAAACCACTAATTGCCGTGCACCTATACATTAGAGGTATTACCTACATGAATTTTCTTTAGTTGAACACAGTTATGATACCCGTCACAGAATTCTAATCAAAACAGATAAATGTTATAGAACAATTTTTGAAAGGCCTCTCGCATACTGGGAGTATTTTTTTTTTCACTAGAGATCATCATAGGAATGCCTACAAAAAAGTTCAAATCGTGTATAGAATCCTGTCGTATGGGTAACTGTTTTTATTCGGTAAATAAATTCATGGAGATTGGTGTGGCTAAATTGAATTGGAAACAATAATTTTATATTTGATAATATGTGCTCAAATATAAGTTCATCATTCAATTATATCCATAATTCATCTTCCATTTATATGCATGTGGTTTTGAATATGGAATTCTTGTATACCCGACTTTCTCGGAAGAGGTTTAAGGATTGAATCAAACAGTAGGCTACAATACATACTTTTGATGTTTGATCAACTGAACAACTTTCAATGTAGACTGCTTTCATTTGAAAACCAGGAAACGACCTACGTTTTCATGTATTTGAGCCAATATTAATCATCTTGAAAGCGTGATCAAAGTATTCTTATATAGTTGCGACCAATGATTTGAGCAGAATATGAGAGAAATCGACTCTTCATTCTCTGTTTGAGGTGAAAATGTGAACGAACTGACGGTACAAAATTTGCGTCGGTCTTATGAGTGGGCTGGTCAGACGTATTGGCGTCGGGCTTATGGATGGGAATTACGGTCAGACGTATTACTTTATGCGTTCACTCCTCCGAACGCCCATATTTTATTTTACTGTACGATATCAAATAAATAGTTTGCTGCATTGGGCGTTGTGCACTTTTTTGAACTTGAATTGGTGTCTTCATTTTTTTTAAATATAGATAAATTAGTTTGTAATTGAAATAACTGGAAGTTTTGAAGTAGATGTAAGGGTTGATTTAACATGATTAGGCCTATATGATAATTTCAACTGAATGTTTTTTCTCGAATACCGAACGTTGCGACACCATCGACACCGACACCACCAGCTTTTAGCACGGCGTGTTGAGATGAATATAATTTAACTCTAGTGAAATGCTGGGTACAATAGACCATGGTATGTGGGCGGTCGGTGGTTGGGCGTTCAGAACAATCCCTCGTCAAAATAGTGGTTGTTTCTTTAACACCGTATCCCTCGAGAGGGAGACCATTTTGAACCATTCAACTTTACCACCCCCTCGTAAAAACCCTTTTCCTCTGGATACAAAGAATTGTCCAAAAAAATCTACAAATGGTATCATCCTCCCCTCCCTGTCATCAGGTTATTCTAACAGGCCAACCGTTCGTTCGCAACATGTACCCACAATTGTCTTTGCAAATTCATACTGCATTTCTATGAGACACAAATAACGTAAATAACTCACTCATACACATTTTTCAATTTCATCGGAATTTATTCTAGTCTTTTAGACTTTTACTGTTATTCTTTTACAGATATCTCTGTTACTATTTGAATATCGAAATGAAATTTTCATTGAATATCGATGTAACTTAATTACATAAGAAATCATCACTTTTCTTCCCCTGATTATTGCTGTACCATATTTTGGTATACCCATTTCTATCGCACCGGTACCTGCATCCTGTTGCCACCCAATATCCACATCCATGTACAAGGCAAGATGAACTAGTTTGAAATTCTACCGGAGGCGGATCTCGTCCGAGGGCGGCACGGGGGCGGTGGCACGGCCCAGAACACGGATGCCTTGCACACGTAGGTGGTCGCCCCCCCCAGCCCCACCCCCTGCTCAACGTTCCACACGGATAAATCTCTTCTACTTTGTAACAGCTTTCTTGGCCTACTCACATTTTCAATGATTGTTAACAGTGCTCGAATCATAATTGGCCTACCACATCCTTCTTGTCGCCACCTCCGTCCAAACAGGAGTCTATAGTGATTTCACGAGGAGGATATCTCGCCTGATAATAGACTGATAGCGTGTTCTATTTTTCACGTGATTCACACCATATCTAATCACCTCGTTATTGTTGGAGACTATTTCAACCTATTACGCACATGGTGTATTAATAACCATGCAGTTAATTAATTGACTGACTTTATCATATGTAGATACGTATTTAATGAGCGGTGCGTTGGATTTGAAAGGCGTGTGGTCGTGGGTTGGAATCCATGGCTATTGAACGTCCAGCAGTCATTCATCTCCCTCATTACCTTGTCGTTGGTGGGGTCGTTAAACAGAAGTAACGATCACCAGTTGGGCGTCCCCATAATCCATACAATTTCCTTGCCATATTTTCTCATTTGATGTAATTGCAAAGTGTCCTGTTTTCCTTGTTGAAGCAACGGATGACCGAACTGTTTGCCTTGACAATGTGTATGAGTATTATCCAGCAGCTGCAGTAAGTATAGCAGTGTGAGAGCATGAGTGGAAGGTGGCGTAATAGTGGTCGATTGGGCAATTTCTCATGAGGGGGATGATAGCTCTAGTCTCAAAAGTAAATGTGATATATTTAATATATATATTAACAATCAATTGTGGAGAAGGATTAGGCCAAAATGTTTTTTTGGGGTCAGCGTAAGTGTTGATTTCTTTCTCAGGCAGTTGCGGCAAGGGTCCAGATATTTTCCTTTTGTGACAGGTTCAGCTTGAACCAAAAATGAAAGTCGCTTTTCTACCAGGACAAACCAGTCAGCTTTGAGATATTAGATAGGATTTGACATGTATAAAACGAACAGAAACGGACGTACTTTTGGTTCACGCCGTACATTCTGGGAAACTGTGAGCAGTTGTTCTTCCAAAAACCCACATCCCTTTCTTTCCATCTGAAAAAGAAAAGAATGGATAACATGTAACCACATTCGGTTCTCTTTCCAGAAATGTACGATCTGCAACAAGAACTTTGCCAACGTGTACCGCCTCCAGCGGCACATGATCAGCCATGATGAGAGCGCGGTGCTGCGCAAGTTCAAGTGTCCTGAGTGCGAGAAGGCGTTCAAGTTCAAGCACCATCTCAAGGTACGCACTCTTACGCTGCACGCACGCATTGCACGCATTGTATCGCATGACTCATTTCCCAGTTTCCATTTCCCATTCGTCGCTAACCGTCTCCTACCCGTCTCGTATCCATCTTGTATCCATCTCGTACCCATATCTACCCATCTCGTACCCGCCTCCTACCTAACACCAAAGTCAATCGCTTGTTTATTTCTGCAATGACCTTATACCTAGACTGAAATTCATTATACGAAGGAAACTCAACTCTTCCGATGATTGCTGCCTATAGTCATAGCTTGTCAATTGCCGTTTGCGACCTATAAACACTTCAAAATAACCTGGACGCTAGATGTTTCGAAATCCCTCTTTTTATTACCAACGGGCTATGTTTTATCATTGTCATTATCGAATAATTTGGAACACAAGTAATGAACAAAATAAAATAATAAAAATTCCATGGTGACTTGAATTGACTCAAATTTTATGTTTGATTGAAGTAATTTTATGATGATTTCGACTGATTGTAATATACTTATACAAGAAGAATTATTTCATAGATCATAGATAAATTAGTGGAAAATATATGATTATTGAGTTGTATAATGTTGTCGTTCCGTTTTAGTTGAACTTTCAAGTGCATGGAGCCAAGTTAGACGGACAACAGAGGCGGTAGCATACGACTTTCGTTGAGTTGATTTCCTTCTTATGATGATCATTGTTTTTAGTCTGACAATGCAAAATCTGCATGCATGCAAAGTGCCAATTTTTGTGAATCTGCTTTATTCGGATTGAATTTGAATCTGTTTTTTTTTAAATTCGACATGTGGAATTGGTTCAAAGCTCCGCAAGAACCTACATGATACTGACATTTTGGTAGGTCGACTCATTTCAACATAGGCCTATAGTTGTACATTTCAGACTTGTCTGAATATAGCAATATAATTTCGAGGAAATGAAGTGTAATATTTGTCATTATCTGCGACCATTTTGATTGTATCAACTTTCAGGGAAGTGTTAGTACAATGTGGAAAATACAATTGTCATCCAGGTTTTCATAAATTGTTATTTCAAGCTTTCAGCACTTCATATTTCAGCTAGTGAGTCTTTCAGAGTAACATTGAATTTAAAATATTGAACAAATACTAAGTACACATTTCTTTGCTCATTTCCATTTTATAAAACTTTCGTGTTCGTCTTGTGGGCTTATCATTTTCTTTTTGCCATGACCCAAGTAAACATTTAAATCACTTCCTTGAATTTAGGCGCGAGATTTTAGTTAATTCATCGCTTCCTTCTCGATCTGTTCGCCAGACAATTATTCTTTCATCAGGTAAATCATATGTTTTGCTGAAAGAATGTAATGATAAGTTTACAACAACAAAAACAAATTTGTACGTGCGAGTTTCTATAATTTAGGTATTATCAACTTGGTTTTGCAACTTGTCTAAACTAAAATTCATCAAATGAAGGAAACTAAACTCACTCGATTGTATCGCTTAACAACTTGTCAATCTCCACTTTCGACCTAGAAGTACTTCAGAATAACTAGAACCACAGATCACGGTTTTTATTACTATCCGGCACTTCCGTCTTGATTTGTATCTACTAAGATAGAAAATAAATAAAATAAATAGAGGCTTGTTACCGTAGTGTTATTTCTAACCGTCTGACTGAAGAATGTCTTGGAGAGTGATTGCACCCAGGGGACTAACAAGACTTGTCGTTGATTGATAGGCTGATCTGACCACACATCGTCCATGATATTAGCTGCCTGCTTGTGCACTGTGAGCATGTTATTTTTGCTGGCTATGCAACTTGGGAACTGACCCGCTCACTAATAAACATTTTGTTGTTATTGAAATCGAAACTAGACGCCGAACTTGACACTTGCCCAATTGTGGCTAAGGATGGGATCGTTCGGACAGGGCACCACAATGCGATCTTACCACAACAGAATAATAGATAAGCATAGTCCAACTCATTCAACAAACTGTTCATAATAATAGACAGCGGGATAATGGACAATCCAAACATTTGTGTTTTGGACGAAGGATCTTCAATCTATATTTATTATCTTGATCTTTTTCTTCGATTCTGCGATGTTATCTTTTAAAATCCGTGTTTGTTCTTCTATTTATAATAATATATATGTGGCTTACTTTAAGAGTTTATGCTTTATCGTATTTGTTATTCTTCGGATTATTTTAAATTGTTTGAAAAAAATATCTATATGCCTATATATTTATATTAGACATGTCTGAGGTAACCACTGATCACCTTACAACAGGAGATATCATAAATATGCTTTACATAACTAATTTCCATAGCTAAATGCTGAAAAACGGTTGGTTGTGTCAATCAATTTCAATAATATCTTTGAAAGGTTTCCCTATCTATTTTTTCCCTAATTGTCGGTAGAACCACAGAAGATTTGTGCAATATAGTTTTGGTGAAGACAAAATGTTTCACAGTCATTGTTAGCTTGAGATTTTAGTTTGAATATATCCGATAATAAGTCACCTTCATCTTGCATGCTGTTCCCGATATAGAAATTTCTGGAACTCTCTTGCTTTATTGCTTTTATGAAAAACAATTTTTATATTTCGAGTTTGATTTGAGAGTATTGAATTTGAAGACAATTATATTATAAACAAATGAAGTGTAAGGAAAGTTGTGATAATCTTCTGAATCTTTTCATAAATTTGAATGATTTCACCACCTCATCACAGACTAAATTATACATTGTACCCTCACCACCTTACGCCAACCCCCAGAATCTCAATAATATCTCGTTTAGTGGTGTTCCTATTAGAGAACTTTGTTGATTCTTTCAACTCTCTTGTGATCCTAATTTCATTCTGAGTATTGGGCCAAGACTGCCTCTTCCAAGTAATCATAGCTTATAAATATGGGGCTACGATTCAAATATTCAAATACACATTCATTACAATTTCTTATATCGGTGGAGGTGCCAGTCCAGGCCAGCAAACAATGACACTGTCAAGTAAAATAATGCAAGGAATGCTAATAACATTTAAATAGAGTGATATTGTTCCGGTTTCGAAAACTGATTGGGATAATATTAAGGGGACATTGAAAGCTTTTTTTTTTCTTTTTTTTTCCATGTTAAAATAATTTGGTCTATTCTTAACTGATCATTGAAAGATTCATTTTGAAAACGCAAATAGTTTAATTACAATTAAATTTTTAGTTGTGCATGACAACATCTCAATATCATAGTTGTCAAATTAACACCCCATACAACCATCATTTTCAAGTGTATTTATCTTGGATTTAAATATTTTCTCACTGATGTACCATTTTCTCAAAAACTGTTGGAGCTAGACCCTTGAAATTTTTGTGTATGTTAATACATATGTACTACATATGTGGATTGGATTTTACAACTCTGCAACAAATACATGGTATTGAAAAAAAAAAAATGTAGCAAATTTTGGAGCATTGTTTAAAATTTCATTGTTGTCAGCATTGTTGCAATATGGATATAAAATCCTGTCAGTGTGTATAAATACTATCAAGGTGCATGTATAAAAAAATGAGTATCCTAGGTGAAGTAGTTTCCGAGATAAAGGTACATGAAATTTGTTGTTTTAACATGGGAGAGATAGGGCTTACTATGTCCCCTTAAATATTAGTGATTATATATTTGTTTTCCATTGGTTATATATTTGTCTATTTGATATATATTGATGATTATATATTTTTTTCCATTTGGTATCTCCTTGTGATCATACATTCCTATTGAGGCAGTCATATTATTACTCAGTTGAAATATCAAAAATAAAATAGCAACCATTGGTAAGAATTATATGAAATGGGCATCAAGATCATGCAGGTCTATACATTGATTATTGTGGTACTCATATCACCTAACAAAGATCGTCAACATCCATGCAAAAAAGTGAATTATTTGAGTTTTATTCTGATTGCAAGTAATTTTATCACAATTTGTGTGATGTGTTATTAGATTCCACGTGATAGATTTGGGGTAGCAAAATTGACAATTGTGTTCTAATGTGATTGCCCTTTTAGAGGCTTTGTATCTTCTGTCTGGATACAAAAGCATGGCTTGAATATTGCTGGCATGAATAGTTTACAATTTTTGTTACTTTATTTAGCTTTTTGTGATGATTGTGCATTCGATATGTTGGCCAATGCCTTTGATGCCTGCCTGCCTGCCTGTCTGTTAGCACTACGAAGAGAGACCCTGTCTTACTACGAGTTTGTAAGTGCATGCTTTTTTCTTATGTTTCTTAGTGATTTAGTCATTCTTATGGAATATATGTATTTTTTCATTCATGTTCAGTTCATTTTATTTAAAAATAGAAGTATTATTATGATGGCGTGTTATGTTGATAAGCCATTGCATGTGCTTGCTTTTGTGATGTAAATTATGCTGTGATTGTAGGTAGGCCTACTGATATTGAGTGTGAATTACAATATTCAAGAACTGAAAATCAAAACAAAAGTTCATGCTGTAGCCTACATAGTATTACTATTTAATACAAAGATTCATACATTAACTAAGTTTGTTTAATTGTAGTTCAGTATGATATAGTTGTGTTCCATCTGCCTATTTAACTAACAATCATATATTGTTTTTCAGGAGCACATTCGAATTCACAGCGGTGAGAAACCTTTTGAATGTGCCAACTGTGGCAAACGTTTCTCTCACTCGGGTTCTTATTCGTCACACATGACTTCCAAGAAGTGTCTCGTAATGAACCTGAAAGTCGGCCGCGGCGGACGTACTTCAGCCAACAACATCCTCGACAAAACTAGCCCGCAGAATCGCAACACGAAACGAGGCCCGATCATGCTGTCGCAGAGCAACAATAACAACAACAATAACAATAATTTCTCACCAATACTTCCTAAATACAACGATGCTGCCGCTGCATTTTTTTCTGCTGTTACTCAAAGGGGATCTTACCCCCCTGCTCCAAGCTTGCACCCCTTCTACATGGCAGCTGCCCCAACCATGCATCTCAACTCACATACCAACTCTTCAATGAATCCGTATAAAATCTCTCCTCTCAGCCACCTTCTTGAGCAACTTCAAACATCGCCACCCCACCAGCAACGTGTGCCAGTCAAAATCGAAGAAGTCAGAATGGACATGGAAGATACACCACCATACAAAGAAGATTCAGCAACAATATTGAGAGAGGATATAAAGGAACGCTGTGACAGCCCAGAGCAGAGGCAGTCTCCGGGTCAGGGAAGTAATTCCAGAGACCTGGAAGCTGTCAAGAGGATTCTTCAGACAGTGAATGCAACAGTAACAAAACAGTTCTTAGTGGCAAACATGAAGAAACTCTCTTCTACATCGTCTGGTAGTGGATGTCCAAGTATTGCGAGTGCGGCATCACCGAATCTCAATGGAGAGAGTAACGGAGACTTCCAGAAGGACTTGGAGGTGTCTTGTCGATTCTGCCAGAAGAAGTTCATATCTGCAATAGATTTACACCAGCACGAGCGTTATTTGTGTGAGTCGCAGCAGGACTTGAAAGAGGGGCTGGCAGCCAAGCTGGAAGAGGCTGTTACCGTGAAGACGGAGGATATGTCTCTCAACGGTGGCTGTAGCGGGAGCGAGGATCTCGTAGAAGAAGAAGACGAAGGAGAATCCATCACGACCGTAGACCAGGTACAAGAAGATGGTCGCAAGGTTCGTGTGCGGTCGTTGATTGCGGACGAGCAGTTGGCGGTACTGAAAGGTCACTACTCGATCAACCCTCGTCCAAAAAAAGACGAACTGTCGAGGATTGCAGAGAGGATCGGTTTCCCTGTTCGTGTCGTACAAGTCTGGTTCCAGAATACAAGAGCGCGAGATCGTCGCGAAGGTAGACTAGTGCAGATACCGTACGTACCGTTGTCTACACTTCCGTTCCCGCCAGCCGTGCCTTCCACCCTCCAACCAACCGCGGTTCTCGGGTACTCCACGACCCCGTCGCCCATGTGTCCTGTCGTCGAACAGCCGCTAGACCTGTCTACGAAGAAGTCTCAAACTTCTCTGGCGTCGACTCCTTCCAGCTCTCCGATGCGACCTGGCTCCAACGCCCAACATTCGGACTCCGGAGAGGAAACCGGAGCCATGAACCTGTCGAGTAAATCTTCCCCGAGTCCTACTCCGTCGACTCATATAGCATTCAGACAACTCTTACCATATTCAAACAATTACCAACATTCCTCGTGTTCTTCGGGCGGCTCGTTGGCGGACTTCCGTCGATCACCATCACCAATCACGAATCTTCACAACGAGATCATGAATGGTATGAATAGCAGTCGACTAGCGCGCATCTTAGCTCAGCCACCAATCGCAACGCACCGGCTAATGAATGGAAACAACGGCAACATCGGGATGGTTCCGATGGATCGATTGATGTACAGTCACGAAATGCACTCATCCAGGTCACCACTGCCAATATATGGCCTCGGAATGATGACGGAGAATGGTCGTCCATGCAGTTCAAGTCCCAGTTCAGACAAGAGATCTTGGAAACAGGTGAGCTTTCTATAGTTGTTGTAATATTGCTGTAACAGTAATTTCAAGTTTGTGACAGATTATTTGAGCATAGTATATTTCACTTTCAAACTTCCTGATGTTCATTCAGTCTTGAATGAGAGTCTATGACGGGTTGGCTTTTGATGTCTTGATTAGTTCCATAAATGTGACATATCTTTGACTAGAAGAAAGGGATGATGTTTCCTCATATAGTTGCTCATGATCACATTGTTTTTGCAGGGTTTTGCGGATGACGATACAACAGATGAAGCTGATGATTCTACACATCATGATGAGGATGGCCTGTCAGGCAACAAGCGTCACAAGATGTCGCCGGGCCTAAAAGGTGGGGTGCAAAGTCTGGACCAGGAACCTGAGGGCCAATTCATCTGCGATCAGTGCGATAAAGCCTTTTCAAAACAAAGCTCGTTAGCTCGACACAAATACGAACATTCGGGTTAGTTAGAGTTCAAATAACATCTCTCACTTTGCAACAATTGATTTCCATTGCATATTTAGGAGAACCAATTATAACTTGGTGACAACCAAAACTATAATGTACCCAGCAGCTTAAGCTTACCTTCTTGTTTTTTGACAGCTGTTGTATCAGAATAAAATCTGCATTGGAAATGATTAAAAGTATTATATATAATGACATGTATCATTAATTCATCAGATAATTGATTCATGTTTGTGGCTTGTCATATTTTGTATTGCTGGAACCTACATTATTCAGTATGATGAACTATCCAAGCTGTTGTTATTACCACTTTTTATTTTCGCATTTCATTCCATTGTGTAACTTTCAGTTTTAGATCAAATTGGGTTAATTATATGACGAAGGTCTTGATGTATGCATTTATTTGTAGTTGAGTGGTTGAGCTACATTTCAACCTTACCTTCCTAATGCTTGGTTATTGATTAGAAATGAGTAGTGGTAGGCATACATTGGCTCCACGCACATCATATCAAGCCAGTTCAAGACTTGATACCAGTATATCTAATCAAAATTAGATCTTTATATTTTTCAAAGATAAACTTGAAGATTTTCAGCATATGGTTTGTTGAAGGTTAGATGGATTTGTTTACTTCTTCATTGAGTGGGGTTAAACTGTATGTCCACTAGGACTTCTAGACATAATGGTAATATCTTAACGAATAGTTTTTTAAACACTAATTGATTTATATGAGTTTCACTTAAGGTGGTTATGCAGTTAGTCAAGTGGATTAGGGACAACACATAACTGGCTATAGGACCACTCTCGAATACTCATATTGAAACGGAGAAGCTCAAACAAGCCTTCATGACATGAAGTACTTAGAACGAATTATATACTACATGTACAGAATTACAAAATTAGACGTCTTACAACAGTAACTACAATATATACATTCATTAGAATCGACAAGTACATTTATTAAGCTGATTACAAGTTCAGTGTGTGCAAACAACTTCGTAATTGTAATGAACGAAATTTAATTCTCAAAATTTCATTGGAAAAGTTAGCCAGGTAGTCACAATTCTCCCACTGAATGTCTGCAAAAGTTTCTTTATTGACAGCCAGTAGATCGAAATTACGCTCAAGTATTGTTTGTTTTGAATTTAATGAAAAATACAACTGATACCATTTTCGAAGAGAAACGTACGAAATGGAATTGTTCGATAATAATGGGTGGTCAAGCTAAATACTGGTGTGCTGCATTTCAACGGATTATTGATCAAGTTTCTATGAATCTCTTGAATCCCATTGTTGGATCCGTTTTGCTCGTGGACCATGTGAAGTCTAAGATCAGTGGTTAACAACAACTTTGATGATTGTTTATTCTGTGAATCATTTCTGTATAAAACTAATAATATTTTGGTTGATTGTTGCAGGTCAACGCCCACATAAGTGTGACGTTTGTTCGAAAGCATTCAAACACAAGCACCATTTAACCGAGCACAAACGTTTGCATAGCGGCGAGAAACCCTTCCAGTGCTCCAAGTGTCTTAAACGATTCTCTCACTCGGGATCATACAGCCAGCACATGAATCATCGCTATTCCTACTGCAAACCGTACAGAGAGTGAGTACTGTCGGCGTCTCCGCACGCTTGATGGTAAGAGCACTGATTAACAGAGTGCACAACATGACAAGTACACTAGAAGCGTTCATTTTGAAAGTGATTTTGAACTGATTTTAATTTTGAAGTTAACGGTTTATCGGGTTGTTATGCCTGTTTGTCACTTGATAAAAAGGTTTATACCTTGCTTTTGACTTTGCAAATATGAGAATGTGCAACTTTTTTGATGGTCAGTTTTTTGAACATTGTCTGTTATAGTGATAGTGATAAATTCTGATTAGAACTTTATTTTATATGGCAGTCAGCCGTCTGCTGTTCTATGGTGTGATATGTTGCTAGGGTACTAATTGATACATCGAAACTGCAAATTTCTAAAAAAAACACAAAAAAACTTGATGGTACGTAGATGTAAGTCTATTTCACTGCCTTTTCAAGGCAACGTTCAGTAGATACGTAAAGGATAATTCAATTCCATTGAACTTGATTGAAACGAGCTTATAACAAGATTCGTTTGGATATTAAAATGAGTAAAAAAATCAAATAACATGCCCCCCCTCCATTTCTCAGGCGATTCTAGTTTCACAAATCTACTTATTCCCTCTTTAGTATCTATTTTTAACCCTACATATTATTATAATCTATCAAATTTAAGGAATCTCTTTGCTTGAGTGTAATATATAATCCCAGCCATGTTTATAGGTCATAGGTCAGGGTTGGAATATTGCTGTTGAATATGTTTCAAGTAGAATTGAATGAAACCAGGGTTCCACCTTCAAGAGGGCAAACATCTGTTGAGTAAACGATCCTGGCCTGGTCAATTTCATTATATTGTGGAAGTATTTCACATCAAAATATCTTGTAGCATTTGAACAATTTTTGAAAAACCTCTTGTAGTCTTGATAGATTTTTCCCAATTAATTAATTAATTCTAATTATTAATGTTAATCAAACCAAAGTACTTCTCCATTCCCTCATTGTAAGCTAGACAAATTTATTCCCTTTTTGAATGTGGTTTCTTCTTAAACATGACGAATATGAATAGATTTCCAATTTATCTCCTTAAAATCTCTCTTAAAAAGAATTTAAATCGTCATCTTTGAAGTCCTTGAAGTTTCACTATACTGGACTTGAAAAAAGAGGGAGGGAAGAAAAATTGGAGGAGGGGAAGAATTATTTTACATTTGTTTTACTTGCATACATCCATCCAAAATATGAACATTTTAAACGTTTTCTGAAATTATAAGAAAAATCAACAACGCATAGAATAAGTGGACGAAATAATTGTTCAGTAAATTAATCCTATGTGAAATGCTCCTGACCAGGAGTGTCAACTATTCATAATCGTACTATAATAGTCTAGTTCTAAATCTGAGGGTTTGAAATTCTCTCTTATTGCCATATTTTGTTTAAACAATGATGTTCATTGTTTCTATAGCCCACATATATTAAGAGTTATAGCAAAGGAAATTTATTAGTGTAACATTATGGTACCTGTTCACAAATACTCATTTTATCTAGCTTGAACTTTCTAAAATCTATGTTGTTTATGAAAAAGAGTTCATGGACTAGTTCAACCTTGAAGGGTTACAATCAACTGGATGTTTTACTTTATTACCAATAATACTCTACAGATAAAATAGACTCAATAGCGTGAAAAAGTCAGTCCATCACATGTAATGTTGTCAACACATGTGTGCCATGAGAGTTTCATGGAAATCAATTGTCTTCCACCACCTTCAAGCTGAATAAAACGAGAGGTTAAACGATTCAAGGGACTGTTTCAAGTCGATCATAGCGGGCTAGTCAGTAAGAATGTGCAATTTACAGAGCAGGGATGCAATTCCATGCAAAAACAAATGTTTATATACATTTCAATTTTCATGCATTGTGCTAATTATTACTTTCTCTATGTAAAAATTAAATACATTATTGCCAATTCTGCCAAAAATGGGCCAGTAGCAAAACAGTACTAGTATTATGTATTAATTTATCATGTAGATTTCATTGTAATTGAGATTTCAGTATTGAAATCATTTTATTGTTGAAGTAGTAAAGACAGGTTTTTAATTATATTTAAACAAGATAAAATGATTTTTACAAAACCACTTTGTTAACTGATAACGATTATATGTATTCGTCTCATTTTAATATTTTCAATGACCAACGGTTTTGATTTTTTGTGATGTGTAAGAGTGAGCCTAAGTAACATTTTCTTACCTACACATTCTCCTTGAGCAATTGCTAGGCTACGTACGTACCCATGCACGCTAGGGCTGATGAAAGGCAGGTTGTTGGTCCATATAAGTACCAGGTGATTCTAGGTTATCGTTGGTTTGCTGTGAAACGCTGGGCAGGATGTTCAGCAGTAAGGTGCGTCCTCATGACAATATTGTAAAACAAAAATATAGACTCGTTTAAAAACATAATATAAATACTAAAGATATGCATGGAGAGGTGAAAATGGTTTAAATAGTTATAGATTCCTTTTGAGCCTCTTTGCGTAACCCACTTACTCAGGAGTTGATTTATCGGTCACGTAAAAAATATTCAGATTTCAGTTTGATGCATTTGTGATGCATTGAGTGTGTCAATCCTCATTTTAGCAGCAAGAGTAGTCTCAACTTTTGATCAATTTTCAATGTTCAAGTCTCCCACTTGATTGAAACTAATGCGGCCAGTTAGATCTCGTCAAGGCCTACTAAGCTATGCTCAGAGATTGAGTGTTTCGAACTATTTTTTTAAATAATTATACTAAATCAATGATAATTTTTAGACCTAACAATTGTAATAGATGAAAAACATGACATTGATTCAAGTTTATGTATTTAGATAGTATCTGTCATTAATTTTTTGTAATCATGAAGCGACTGTGGCATTTTTTGTTTTTGCATAATCATAATACTCATCATTCCAAATGACACGCAATTGATTCTATTTCCATGTATGTAAGAACACTGTATGTGAGTGAATGATAAAAAACATTGGTTTGACAATAAACTTCAAAACTTTTTATATAATATTATTGTACGATAAAAGAGGAATTTATGGAAAGCTATTCGAGTTATTGAACTCATGCACACAGCTATAGAAATACAATAATTGTTGTATTTCGATTGCAAAAACAAATATTTAATAGAAAACAATTTAATCACAATGTGTGTGATATGTGCATAATTATAATATAAAATTATATATTATAAATATATTAATATTAAATACACAGAAATATATATAAATATAGGAGATGAGATGATATTATATTACCGGGTACATAGGGGTGGCTCGATAATTATTGTGTACCCAATTTGTAAATATTACTTACTAATATTGTGCTCTCAATATGCATTATTTTTTAAAGGGTTGTGTGCTTTTGTCAATGATTTTGGGGGAGGGGGGAAGCATTAATTCGAAGAGTGGGAAGGGATTGCTTTATACCCACTTTGCCGAGGAAATTCATTCCTTCTTATTTTCTAATGCATGATCAATATGTCTTTTTGTCTCCTATAATCTTCTTCTCCATTTTCACAAAAAGTTCTAAGGGTTTCTTTACATCAATTTATTCTAGACAAATTTAGTATATTATTTCAACCCTGAAATACGATTTGTTTGGTATTTGTATTTGCCAATACTTGATTGTGAATTCTCAAGTGCCAATAATATTGCTTTGTACAATTGATTCGGGTTTATGTCCATAGTGTATGTTTGGTATGGGAAACTGCAAAGTAGGCTAATTTGTCTCATTCTATGTTGTTACGAATGTTCATGGTAGGCCTACTATCCCACTGATTGGTTGGAGGTTAGTTTTTTACATAACAAATGTACTTTATGTACAACTTTTATAAGACAAAACATTGCAACTCAATGAAACTACTGGTACTAATCCTTTCTTCATGATAATATTCACTAATAGTTTGTAGTAGTATTTTTTTCTTTCTTTAATCATTTTGTTTATGAATAATTAAACTGCGTAAAGCTAGTTTTACCAAAGATTCTGTTCTATACTTTACATTAGTTACTTATTTTGGATTCACATATTTTGTGCAATAATGTTTGTTGCTACTAAAGTTTTATTTAATTAATTTGTTTTCTTTTTCCATTTTATAATATTATTCCATTTTATTATAGCAATTAAATAACTAAATATTTTTAAACAAGCATAGTTTTATCCTTGCATGTCAATTTCACATTTCATCTTGTATTTAGCTTTATATTATCAATTCTTGACAGAAAATTCTGTCTTATATACATTATAATTATTATAGTAGGCCTATATTGTCTAAAATGTATAAACTAGAAACCCTGTTCAATTTAGTTTTTATCACTTACAAGATTATCTTTTAAGGGAATAAATAATTATAATTATTATAGGTACCGTAATTATTATTATAAGAATGTATAAATAAATTTGTGATCAAATCTTTCCAAGTGTATTCGAATAAGCTTTATTTTCCATTCCATCCATAATCCATAATGCTAGACAATAATATCATATGCACTTATAAACTGAAAGGCTACTCTCAGATCAGTTTCCTCTCATGACTTGTGTAGCACCTCAAACTGGATGGCAAATTTTCCGGTATTGAGGCAAATATTTTGTCACAGTAGTAACCATTCTTAGAATTCTAATGATTGCTAATATCTAATGATTAATGATGAATACTAATTTATTGCTGGCTTGATGCAACTATGCGGTATCAGTTGATAGAAAATGAAAGCCATCAAGCCCTTGCTAACCCTCCAGAGGTACCCACTCCTTAAATAGAGCTATCACTCTCAAGGGGTCACTAGTCACCTGAATCATGTTTTCCATTCAACTGAAAAGCTTTATATAGTGGTAGATACATCAACATATAATTCACTGAGGATGAGAAAGTGGAAACAGTCGAATTACCGTAGGTGTGCGATTTAAACGTTAGAAGTAAATTTTTTTCTGAAGAAAATACAATATTTGCGTTTGAAAATTGCAAACAGCGCAATGAAGGAATATGTTCCAAATTTCGATGGTGCATAGTTCATCGATGGAACTAGTAGACCTTTGTGAACCGATGTAACGATTTGCGTATCAAAATTCATCAAATTCTTGAAAATATACCCATTTTAACCTCATGTTTTGCTTAATTTGTGGAAAAACGCAAGTCTGGTTTATTGAGTTCTGTCTAGCTTGCTTCACGAACACATTTTAGGCTTTTGTTCCAAGTTGTAATGAATGCCATCCTGCTGGTTTTTCATCATTTCTCAAGGTAGATATGCCTGGATTTTGACACGGTTGACTAGTGCCTTCTTGGAAGATTACGAGATCTTTATAATTGTAGATATTCGATCTCGAAGGTGAAAACATTGAAATGTACCCGTTATTTGTGTCAGTAGACGGTAGATAATATTATAACATCAATAGTTACATACCACGAGTATAAAGAACTAAAACAAAAAATCATTCAGTTTGCTATTCAAAACAAGAAATTGCTTTGTTTTATTTACTTTTTATCTCTGTTCTTATTTCAATTTGGAA
This sequence comes from Brachyptera putata, assembly GCA_907164805.1. Classification (NCBI taxonomy): domain Eukaryota; kingdom Metazoa; phylum Arthropoda; class Insecta; order Plecoptera; family Taeniopterygidae; genus Brachyptera; species Brachyptera putata. The sequence continues at coordinate 40,734,408 of OU015463.1, forward strand.
GACCTTTAATGTTTTTAAAATCCAAAAGAATGTTGAAAGTAAAAAGAATGATTGTAAAGCTGTGATTGTTGAGTCTGATTTGTCGAGTGGCCGTTGAACGTAGACCAGGAAGATGAGACACCGTGCTAGTTCGAACACGCAGGCGTTTGGTCGATCATCGAACAGCATCCCTATTGTTGTTAATGATATGAGGATGTAGGCCACAAAGCCAAGCACAGCCAATGGAGTCATGCCCTAGGAACAAAAGAAATTTGATTACTTCATTTGAAAGTCTTACCGAGCAATTTACAGTACAGAAACTGTGATCTTTCAGTCAAGGTCTCATTAAACGTTTTTAACTTTGTATGTATTAATCGTTCATTTATTATAGTTTCACTGACGTGTTAACGACTTTTGTATACAATACCATGTTTTTTTTTTTTTTGAAGTAAGATTCCGCTGGTGAATGTTATTGTTGGTGCTTTCTATAGGAAAGTAGGACAAATCATTAATTTCAATATTAAGAATGAAATTGAATAAATCCTGAATCTGTACTCTGTCATTAGTATGATTTATTAAATTACATACAATATGATCTTTTAAATGTTGAGGGCTTCCTTTTAGTAGAATAACTCTGTTTGCATAATGGCAGATCATTTGCATACTATTACTCTTTCATTTGGAGTAGAATAATATTGGAGGAAGTGAACATAATTCTTTTTTAAATAATAAACCGTAACAATGATTCAAATACGTACAGGTAATATTTTCACACTGAACTTGGTAAATAGAACTTGCGGCATTTCCTAGTAGGGAATGTGGAAATATCTGTAACCTCTAAGTTATGCTGAATAAAATGTTCTTGTACATGACAACCTTCTGTTGTATTTCTAAAACACAAATTTGGCTTGTTCTAATAAACAGTATAGAATTCAAATTATTTAGATTTTGCATAACTAATTCTTGAAAGATAATTTGTTAGCCATTGTTCCTCGATATGTTCATCTGTCATAGTAAGCGAGTTGCATTACAGTACAACCTTGATAGTACGACGCTCGATACAACGACGATCGCGATAGAACGTCGTTTTGAGATAGTCCCGGCCAATCCCCATAAGACTCAATGTTATTTTATTTTGTTAGTACGACGCTCATTATAATGACGATCGCGATAATACGACGATTAAAATGGTCCCCACAGTATCAAAAATGCAATTACTACGACGAATTAATTGCAAAAAGTAACAAGCAATAAAATAGCTGTGAAGTGTCTGCTGCGTTGCATTCCCGATCACTTCCGCAAACCTAATTATGAGTCATGCAGTCAAGCTCAAGCTCACAACTCGCCTCACGCGCTCTCCTCTCTAGCCCGCCTCCTCACCCACCCACACTACTGCAGCATGCACTGCTCTTTCTCGTATCACACAAACACACACACATGCACTGCCCATAGCAACCACGCAACGCTGTCCAGATGTGCTAAGTGTCGCATTAATGTGCTTTTGACATGTGTTCGTATCCCTGTCACTGTTAGAGAGGGAATATTATTGAATTCACATTTGACTTCTAAGAACGAAAGGCGATCATTATTGCCTTTTTAGAATACTTTTATTTTGGAATTATTTTTTGTCGCTATCAATAAATGCGCTCAGCACGTCTTGCGTACCCCCCTCCTACGGGGCCTCCTACCCATGATCAGCTGTTACTGGTAGGGGCCCATATGTCCCTGCGATTGCAACATTCTTGTCAGTGACTCAGTGTGTTTCCAAGCCTTGAGGATGGAGGTCTTGTTGCTGTAAAGTGATGATCGGATTGAGGAAAATTACGCATCTTCTCATGAATAAAGGTGATTTAGGGCCAATAGAATATTTTTGGCGCGTAAATCCAGGTAGGAGTCGGTAACGAAGACGGGTACACGGGTAGGAAAAATCCTACCCGCCGACAAACCTAATACATAATAATTATTATTGTTATATTTATAACTGTGCTGACTACAACATAAATGTCAATTGTTGACGACAATACAGTATCTTATTGTAATTAATTTTCCTAAATCCTTCATCTTCCTATAATTAAAAAAAAAGGGATCAATTTCATTTATAACGACGATCGCGATAATACGACGATTTAACTGTCGCCCCTGAACGTCATACTATCAAGATTGTACTGTAGTAACTATAAAAACATCCTTGTTTGGATTCTAGCATAATACACTCCAGGGGCGGACTGAGAGAAAAGTGCCCGGGCGGAGATTGAATATGGGAGCTCAAAGAAAAAAAATCGAGACAATAATGAATCTTTGCAAAAATTGCAAGGCTGAGCAATAGAATTTCAATCATGAATTCACAAGGCGAGATTGAAAGACAGGGCGAGATTAAATTAACATATGTGTAAATGTTGCCATTTGCTAAAACTAAGTAAATTTCAAGTTGAAGTCTTGATAATAATTAGTCCTGATGGATTTTCTCAATATTGAAAAAATTATAATTCAGTAACCACCTGTCTACTACCCTATTTCCCAATAGCTACATAACAGTTTGAGGGCCCCAAACCACGCTAAACATGGTGGGGCACGGGCAGAGATCGTCACCCAGGCCAGTATGTCCTGGTTCATTTATTCCTGATGAACCAAGGTAACACTTTTGACACAAAATGTAATTTTTTCAAATTGTATCTGATATTCAAGTATTTCATGAAAATAAGAAACTGTTTGCAACGAAACTTACAACTTCCAAAAAAAAATACTGTCGATGAAGCTAAAATAGTTGCTTCAAACTCATCTTATTTTTCTGTGTTTTGTCACATGCTTACCAAGTATCGTAATGCGAGTTCTTGAAATCCGTAAACCACGACAATAAAATGCACAAGTAAATAAATATTACACCACAGCGGTAGTTTCACATTGTACTTCTCACGGCTTCGGATCTGTGAAAATAGTAACAAGACAAATCATGAGAAATCAATTTGAAAGGTTATCATTCAGTCGAGGATGGTTGAATCAATTGGACGCTCTAACTTACTTCTGCAAAATTTGAAATTCAAACCCTAGCTGGAATATTTCTGTTTCTCCATTTATTTAAATACAAGATTATTTCATTTATGTGATATTACTATATTCAGTTGAATCTTTGAAATTAAAAAAGTGAAGTACCGGTACATGAATTTGATGATGTTTTGAACTTTTCACCCAAATCAATAGAATCCAAAAACGAATAAAAAGCTTGTGCGGACCAGCAGTGCGATTCCCGTTCTCAATTCCCTTAACTTAACAATCTTTAACTATTAACAATTCATATTGTTAGTGTTAAAGACTAGATTCCCTACAGGTCGAGTCCCGTTGTCCAGTCTTCAACGTTATAGATCTTTACAATGTTATACAATCCTGAACATTATGAGCCAATAGAAAAATCCAATTTTTTATTCAAATCCAGAGTGCCTAGACAAGATTGATAGACACTCTCTATCTAGAAGGCACTGGAGCTCTAGTCAGTATCAACTACTTTTATTTCATTGTTGAGAGTTATATTTTCTTTGTGACATTCAAAATGGAAATCATTCATAGTTATTTACTCATTCAGTTTTGAAGAGTGTAGACTAGCCCAAACGTAGTCCAAGGAGGGTAAATGAAAATTAACACAATCAACTGACAGAAGGATGAGATAAGGTTTCGTCCCAGTACAAATTGAACTCAACCTCAATTGCGGGTACAAAATGACATTGCTAGGTTTGAAAATAGACAGAGCAGATCTCTTTTAACCCAATTGTATTAGATAGCTTTTGATAAGAGAAAAATGACGTAGACTCATATTGAATAGAACAGAATGAGTCATGGAAGTAATCTTGAATTCTACTCAATTATTCGAAAATTCAAAGTTCTCACTCCCCTGGAGTTCCCAAAATTCTATAAAACAATAAATATATGGTGAAAAAGTATTTTTCTTAACATTATCTTAAAATGTCTATATTTATTACAATTCTTTTGACTCATAAAACAGGCGTGTGTAAAAAGTAATAATATTCAAGAGGCAAAATTGATTCGATATCTTACATCTAATTTGAATTCTTCGTCCCCCGTTCTTGATTGACCTGGCATCCAACTTGGCCCTTTCCATATAGCTGCTAGTTTATTCTGCCATCCTTCCATGGCACGCCACTTATTGATGATATTCATGTTGTAGAACACCTGCAACCATATTATTTGTTGTTACTAGTATTGCTACAGGCTATATGCAAAATAGTGGTAAGCGTGACTTTGAAGAAACCAGCAGCTTACCTAGATGTATGAAAATCAATTCCATATGAGGTACCGGTACATTGACGTAGTATGGAAAAGACTTTGATTGTGTACTCTAGGCCTACGTAATGTGCAACAATGAATAAACCGTAATTTCTCACTCCATTTCATACGCAAAAGATTGAAGTTTATTTTTATTGCTGTTCCCATCTTATTAGATGAGCGTAGCGAAGATTTTCATTCCATATACCGAAAAATTTTGGGCTTGGTTTTTATGTTTGTATTTTTTTTTTTTTTTTTTTTGTGTGTAATTTTGTACGCGGCATACAGGTCAGGAAAAAGTTTCAATCAACTCGAAACTTTTTTCCTAAATTGGTGTTATACCAGAATAGGTTGGGATTGTTTTTCAGAAAAATCGGTCAAACGGTGTCTCCGGAAAAAATTTGGAAAGTATGGAAATTCCCCATAAGAATAGGCCGGGGAGAAATACCTGGAAAACAAAAATTTTCCGAAAGCTCTCAAATTTATACTAAATGTGGAAAGATCTATCATACATATTTTAAGCGATTTGTGAGACAATCGGATGTGAAACAACGAAGAAATCTCATTTTTAATGTACTTTTTTACACATCAATAAAAGCAATTAAGAAAGCAATTAAGAAACTATTAAATGTGAGCAACAAGTGTCACCAATAAATTAAAACGTTTAAAATCTGTGATGGATATGAAGAAGGCACTGGTATAATTGTTTGGAAACCAAGGTCCATATACCAACAGGCAGCCGCGGTTTTTTAACTTTTGAAGTGATCCATGGCCTGTATATGCACATTGAGCCGACCAAATGTTCTTAATTCTACATTTCCATACTTCTAAGCTCATCTCACAACGCACATAAGGCGTTTTCCTAGTGTAGGCATAAGGCCTACTATTTATATTAAGAAGTAGGACTACACATGACAGTAAATATAGTGTACTTAACTTTAAACATAATAGTGGTTAGTTAGTACACAGGATAGTGAATTACACTTTGTACTATGAATGAATACATTAAAAAAGTCATTAAATCAAAAGATGGAAAATTCAAGTATTATAAATATATAAATACTAGGGCTATAAATCGTATATCTTGGACCATCTTGGAATAAATCTTGGACCATCTTGAAAGTCAAACATGATTTTGTATATTATTGTAAAATGGGTGGAAAATAAACTGAAAATGAAATGGAGAGAATCATCATGACTTCCAATCTTGCACTTTTCCCTCTTGATATTTTCGTTCTGATTCGATAATTTCATTCATTTCTATATTGATTGGAAATCAAAAATGTCAAAATATCTCTATTGATATTTGATGTTGAGAGTTTTGATATCGTTCGTAATCTTGATATTGAACAGCAACCTTAATAAATACATATAATAATACAGTAGAACCTCTTTAATGAGTTTCTCATTTATACATCGACTACCTCAATTGTTGATTTTTAATTTTTTTATGTCAGCCATATGCTCATTATACTGAATGGTTCCATTAGTAAGCTTTTCACTTCATAAATTTTTTCAGGCTGGTGCCCTGGAAAATGTACTATTGAGGTACCACTGAATTTATATTTTTCATAGCTTACTAGCAATAAAAAGTTGAAAACCTTTGTGTGTTCAGTTTTTGGTAACTTTTTCACTTTTCCAACAACCGAGATGTATGGAATGTATCATCTTTGTATACCGTCAGATGATACGAGTAATTTTGGTTTGAAGTATAGTTATTTACCTGGAGGTAGAACGGATTGAATGACGGTTGGTTATAGACTAAACCGTAAACAATTTCTTCTTTTTGTCTTTCTTCTGCAAACGTGCCAAATAGTCGGTCCCAAATGATGAGAACGCCTCCATAATTCTTGTCCAGGCAATACAAATTACAACCTGGAAAGAGAAGAATTGAATTGCAATTTCATTTTCATATTCTATTTATTTTTATATTCATCATTATCATTATCATTGTCATTATCATTACCATTATCATTATTATATCAACATTCGTGTGTTTCGTTTACTCTTAGTACCAACAACGCTGATGGTAATATTCAGCAGATATTACGAGAGCGGTTTATACTGATAGGCCCTAATGTGTTCCGGATTACTGGGAACTAGAATACTTTTATCAGCGGCGAAAAAGTATTGTCACCAGCAGCGCAGTCCTAGTTTCAAAGTTAATTGTTTTTGAATAAAAATAGTCTATAGTCTATAGTCTATAGTCTATAGTTCATATTGGTGACACGACTGCCGGTTCGAAGTGGTATTACTATTTCACTTTCAGCCTTAATTGGGTAAAAATGATTGTAAATCAAGATTTTGATGTTGAATAGAAAAAAATTATATTCGATTCCGATCACTCATTACTTTATAATTGGCTCTCAGTGTTGGTTTCTCTGGGATGAAAGGTGTTGTATATCGATAATGATATGTAATGATTCAAAATGTTTTTCATATAATAATTATACATCAAGATTTTGATGTTGGATTTTGAAAAAAATATTCAATTCTGATGATTAATCCCTCCATAAATGGCTTCTGGTGTTGGTTTTCCCAGGGTAAAAGATGTCGATATATTATGGTAATATGCAGTTTTGAGAGCATGAGTGCACTTAGACAGTCATTGTGGTTGAGTATGCAGTCAAGCCCAGCAGCTTACCTAGATAGGTGGAGGCTAGTTAGCATGACACATATTTTTACTGTGAGTGATCAGTTGCATCTGGAGTCTACAGACATCATAGAAAATATCTCGAGTAATTATTTCCAGATAAATATATGAACAAATGTTTTTTCCAATGAATTGTAGTGTAGAGCACATGTTTCCAGTCCTGGTGTAGAGAAGGAGTCTGTTTATGATGAAAGGTTGATCTTATTTGCAATATGGGTTTCTTAGCCATCACAACTGCTTACCCTAACTCAATCTTGCGTCACATTGATGTAACATAGTCATAAACATAATTATTTATCTTGAATATATTTTGTCCACATGCCAGAACTGATCATTGTATGAACTGGCTAAAATGATGATGAAATATGTATATTAAACTGTTGCATTACATGTAAGGTAAAAATACTACTGTGAAAATATAATATGCTCAAGATTGTCATTGAAGTTTTGTGGAGTGAAAATGAGTCATACTTGTAAGTGCATAGTTACTTACCGTGGTGTACTCTATGGTGTTTAGGTGTGTTCAGGACCCACTCTAGAGGACCCAGAGATTGTACGACCTTCGTATGAATCCAGAACTGATAAAGAAGATTGAATTGCTGATGCGTGAGGAATTGTGCAGGAGGAATGATAGCGGCTAGTGGTAAGTAGAAAATCTGAAATGAAGAAATTGACTTCTTGAAATTAATCTTTCGTGCGTTGCATGACATAAATCCTGACATTCTCTCACTACCTATTATTGCCACTCCTCGTGACTAATTAGCTAGAAACCTGCGAGAATGTACCGACTGTAGCCCTACTGAAAATCAACTGTCCTAAAATTCAAATGTCCTAAAAATCAACCGTCCCAAATATCAACTGGACTAAAAATGAATTGACCTAAACTTTCACTTTTGTGCAACCTATACAGATGTTGAAGTGAGAGGTTTCACTTATCCCCTTCACATATTTCTTTCGAAATAACCCTTACTCATACATCCCTGACCATCACTAAAAAACCTGATAAACACAATATTATGGGAAGTAACAATTTGTGAAGGGGAGAAGCCAACCCCTCACTTTAACTTCGACTGGTGACTCAAGAAGAAGGAGTTCGGGACAGTTGGGTTTTGGGGCAGTTGGTTTTTTATGTTCATTTGGATTTTGGTACAGTTGGTCTGTTTTCAGTAAAGTTGGTCGCTTTTTGGTACAAACAGTTGGTTGCTTTTTAGACAGTCGTGTTTTAGTACAGCGCATCCCCAGATATAGAGAAAATAAAATCAAGTCGGGCGTTTGTTCGAGTCCCTCATAAAGACTGGGGTTTTGTGAATATTCTTTCAACCTTTCATTACTACATCGTTTCATTATCACCCGCTATTTCGTCCCCAGACCCTCATATAAATTAGCTGTTGGTGGGATCATGTAGCACCATTAGAAAAAAAAAATTACTCCTAGTTATGATGATGATCATCATTGTTTGCTTACGACCCCACCAACAGCTAGCTGTTATTCGGGGTTACAAATAAACTTATATTTATAAGTTCTCTATATTTTTTTATTCATACTCACAAATACCTTATTTGGAACTCAGACCCATGCCCGACATTGACTCCAGTTTATAAAAGCGGTGACTTAGTTCACTGAGCTGTGGAGGGTGGCCATTGGAAATGAATATTCAATAGGCCTGAATATAGTGAATTGTAGGCCTACTATCACTATTTGAAGTAATCATGTTTTCGAGATAAGCAAGCAGAATCAAAGATTGAGTTCGATTTTCCATTTTATTGAGTGGTTTCTGTCTACACTCCAATGTCTAAATGTGGTTTCACTCCACTAATACTGAATGACTGAGGATTTGTCATTTCATGTAAGTGTTGCAAAAATACATTTTGATATTTTTTTTTCTAGACTGCAAAAAAAATGTAAAAATGAATCATGTCCTGAAAATATTATCATAGCGGCACATGGAGCTACGCTGAGGTATTGTTAATGCTGATTTGTAAAACTGTCTTGTCACGAAAATGAACGCATAATCGCCAATTTCTTGCAGGTTTTAGCTTGAAAGTAAATGAGTGTATCCTTACAAAGCCACACCATCCTTGAAGTAGTGATTGTCGGAGACCAACGGTGATGTTGTACTCCTCAGAACTGTGGTGAACTTGATGTTGTGCCCACAATAAGTGGACCTCTGAAACAAACAAAAATCATTCAAAAGTGCTCGTCCTAATCCACGGGAAATGAATTACTTTCTGTATAATTAGAAAATGGAATATTTTGTAAATCATCTAGAATATTTTTCCAGCCTTATTATTCAGTCTAAATAATATGCCTACTGTGTCCTGTCGTGCAGTTTCATTATTTTTAAGATTTAGTTCAACAGTCGATTAATTTTTTCTCATCATCACCGAAACTTGACACAAAATCGTCGTCCCCAATTAGGGCTAATTATGGATGGTGGGCTCGTTCGATGACTGACCACAAGGGCAATCTTGCGACCAGATAAATTTTTCACAGGATTCCCAAATCATCAAATTATTATAATTTCTCAGCACTACTACAATTATGAATAATCAACTCTATTTTTTCATTTTGTATTTCAATGTATTTTTCTATTGGATTGGCGATAGCGAAGACTTTCTTTCCACCCTTGTGGAGCTTTGTCCGTATGTATTTTTCGTTTGTTTGTTTGTACGCACATCACAGGTTGCACAGTTTGACTGATCACCATGAAAGTTTTCTGGACACGCAGACGTATCCAAGTTAGAACTGTCCAAATCGGTGTGACCGCGTTTTGCGATGAACGGGATGCGGGAAAAGTTCGAAAACATCTCTCTTCAAAAACATTCAAAGTTTTACTGAACATAAATATTTGTATTGTGATACGAATTTTAATGTCACGAATTTTAATTGGAGTCGGACTGGTCGTTTTGAGAATAATAATTATTCAATTGATACATCTTTATCAATAAGCTAGAAATAGTGTCAAAATTCTTCATTCAGTATCTTGCGTACGGTGATTCTCGGCTTTGTAGACTTGACTGTTCCAACAAAGGTGTGTAGAGTTTTCAAGTATATTTCATATAAGGCAAGGTGTGTAAAGGTTTTGAGTAGATTTCATACAAATACCTCACTCATCTTTTGCTTTTGCTTTTGCTTTTGCCTAGTAATTATTTATGTAGCATACCACCTCACAGCATTCTACAGGGGAATATATTATACCCACCAGGAGCAAAAATGTGTAAAAAGAGGGACTTGAACATTTTGGCTTATAAAAGTAGTGCTAGAGTTTTGGCCAAGTTACCTAATGGAAATACATAGACCTATGTATGGATAGATGTTGGGCATAATTGTAAATCAAACGTTCGGCAATTATAACCAGCCCTAATATCTTTTGACATGATGAAATACAATAACTTGAATAACTTGAAATTTGAATAGCTAAAATACCTAACAAACTCAAGTGGTATATTAGTGAAGTAGTAGGAGTGAGTAGCTATATATTCAAGTTACATAACTTGAATTTGAACTGTCGAGTACATTAAATTAAACAAAACAAATTACCTAATCTAAGTGTTTTCGTTTCGTATACACAGTATGGTCGAAGCGTCATTTAGATACTTCGTACTTGGTTGCACCACAGCTCGTTTATCTGTGGTTGCGCGAAGGACTTGGCTACCGTCGAGTTACAGCTCGACTAGGTTATGACGAATCGTACACTATGATGTATTTTTAATACTAATATGGAGAAAAATCTTGATTTATCTTGATTTTCTAACGAATGAACTGATGATAATTCATAGATACTCGATAACACTAAACTAGTTTGATGCGTATTTAGAACTCTCGATTCAATTTGTTTGTATTCACCAATTTAACGACTCTTATGCAAAATAATAATAACGGGGGGCTTTTTTTATGAACCACATAGAAACACCTAATTCAATTAGCATTTCCTTCAATGATTTGAGCACCAAGTGAAACACAAGGTACTAGAAAACGTGATCATCCGTGGATGAAGATATCCATCCAGTTTTGCTAGTTACATAATATTGAGGATAAGGCAATGTAGGCCTTTCGAGCGATGCTGTACAAGAACTTGCGAGGTGTATAGTTATAATACCGGTATAGCATTGATTAGATAAAAATATAAAATGTATACGTAGTGAATAATATTACCGGTACTTTTAATTTCTTGTTCTTTGTACACGACTTTCTTCTAGCACACGTGATTTTCAAGGGAATTGTTAGTAGCAAAACGAACAAAAAATTGAGAATTGCTAATTTATAGATAATTTAATATAATAGTTATATGATATTATAATATGTAAGTTATTCATTCACAGAAAATGCTACGTGCTATGTTTCATATATAGAATACAAATCGCTTCCTATTATTTTTTAAGAAAAATTTCAGTGAGGAGACGTAGTTTTTTTATATGATACATCAAAATCTTGTGAATTTGATAATGCGTTGTGAGTGCAGAACAGAAATATACAGTAATGAGGGAAACTCCTCACATTTGATCGTATGAGGATGAGTGGTCAAGGCGATATCTTCCACGTTAAGTCATTTTTAATCGACTGCGCTCCATATTTATACATTATGTGACAATAATTTGATTAACGAACAACAAGTATTCAAGTCAATGGATTTCAAAGAAGCTCCATTATATTAATTATCAAAATATATTGATGATTATGAATGAATTTTATTTATTATGGCGAAGGTTCAACTGCTGTGCATTCAACCAAAACTATATTTACAGGAACTTATATTAAGAAATTATCAGGAAATTCCTGAATGTATTTATGCAATGAATGTTGAACGGAAAATGACCTACTTGATCACAATGTATAATTGATAATATAGTAGCTAGATCTATGAGCATTCACTAACATCTGATCGATTACTATTCACAGCAAATATTCAATTGAATTTTTGTACAGGTATGTAACATACATAATACAACATACATAATACATACAAACAATACATAATAAGAGCAGAAGTCAATGACTCCACATCAATAGGCTATCTATATATCCTATGAGATCCTAGCTATTGCTTAACGACCCACCCTATCTGCAGCTGGAGCCAGATTATATGGGGATGAGAAACTTATTATGTGAATTCTCTTCCACCCACTCTTTCCTTACGACCTCGCTCACGACTTTCAGCGTTATTATAATTTATAATGCATACTATAATTCAATAGTTATTTCCCTCATGAAGCATGATAGGTTACTCACCGTGACTAGCCCTGTGAACCCAATAGTAAGCGAAGTCGACCCCTAAGGCTGCCAGATACCATGTAACTGCTGAGTCCCATGGTAAGTCAGCCACACGGAAATGATCGTAGATGAAAACGTAAGCAAAATTCTCGGCGCCTCGAAACAGAAGTCTGGAAGAAATAATACAGAATAGATCAGTTGTTGAGATGACATTCACAACGAGAATGATCTTGGTTGACAAACAAGAGTCGATAGGGGTATGTTTCTACAGAAGAAATTATTGGAATAATGCTACTAATTAGACGAGCTTTAGCGAGGATTCAATTTGACATACTGGTTTTTTTTTTTTTTTTTTTTTTTTTTTTCTTCATGTTTTTTTGTCGGTTCTCCATAGGTCAAACAGCTACAGCTATCAATTTCAAACTTTCTTGGATGTGCTTCCTTATCTAACTTAGATCTGTATAGTTTTGTGGCACTATCGGGTGGTAACTATTTTTTTATGAATTTTAGAAATTTCATAAATACCCATTAGAATAACATGGCGGAAAAAAAAATCTATTTTCCAAAAAGATGAAATTTTGCTTGAAGTTGAATTCCATTCTGATAAACATTTCTGAAAATGTTCAGCTCGATCAGGTCAGCCATTTTGAAGACAAAACATAAAATGTGCTAAATTGGTACGACTCGAAGCAGTTTTTACCCATTTAGACCCATACTATCACTATTCGCTCGTCTAACAACGCATATATGGCGTTTTCCCAGTACTAATACCAATACTGCTACTAATAGACCGTATGTCTATAGAGTCTAGACCGTAGGTAATATTTGTAGTATATTCTCGATGACTATTTATTGCTTGACGACCCCACCAACAGCTACGTTATTTGGTGGTATGAATGGGGGGAGGGTGGGTGAATTATAATTTTTGAGATAGAATTGTGGTCCAATTCTGAATTTTGTTTTCAAGTTGTAAGAATAATCCCTGAAGATGGCAGGTCACATCCTGCTGGAACGTTGGTAAAGAAGAGTTGGAAGACATGGTTCCCAATTGGACCGCAAAATATCCCCGAAAAAAAAACGTTGTCACAAACCGAGAGATCGAAACAATATATATATATATATATATATATATATATATATATATATATATATATATATATATACTTGCAATACTATACTTGATGCCTGAATTAACAACTTGGGAGTAGTTGTTAATGGGAGTTAGAACCGGTTATCGTCGTTACCAATGCTACGTGGTCCCACTAACAATCAGAATGAAGGTAAGGGATTCTTCAGTAAAAATCAAAATATCAAAGTTATCGAAACAAATAACTGGTATCGTCACATTCAAATCCCCTATATATTCAAATATATAGTGATTCAAATCTCCTACTTCTTCTCATTCGCGATATTTATTCATATGCTTCAATATCTTTTACTATTTTTAAACTTGTTCATTTTTAATTCCATTGTAAACTATATAAGACGAGTCCAACATCCTGTTAAGTGTATATATTTATCTTATATATCACTTATGTATTGTGATTTTTACGGACAAATGACCTAAGGTATTGAATTGAATTGATGATTTCTTGAGACCAAGTCCAGTCTGGACGTGGTCTTGGGTATGCTCGTTGTGCATACATAGAGTGAGATGACATGAGTGTAACAGTAATATTATATTGAATGTAAAAGTAGGCCCATAACCGTCATGTAAATTGATTTCTCCACGTATTGGCAAAGTGAGAGGCGTATTTGCATAACTGCATAGTTGTTTAGCATATCACATTGCTGTTTTTTCCAACTTGTGATGGATGTTGAAGAAAGTGCATCTTTTGAATATTACCATTAGTTATTTATCTACTTTCGAGAAGACGTCTTCCTATGCTAACTGGATTGCAATCGCTGAAGACGTTTTACTTATTTCTTCATCAGAAATGCTCTTCGCTTTTCTGAACATTCTCTTCCAATTACCTATGCATAGTCACTTTTCAGCTTTTACCGTTCCTAGTTACAGTTAGTTATTGATGAGAACCAAGATCATTCCTGTAGTGCGTATAACAGACCACATTTGAGATTCGTTTCCCACTTCTGGGCATGGATTTCACTCAAACTTGTGTACATTCGTGAATAAAGACATAATTTTTAGGGAAAAATATAGTTTAATACCGCGATGAATATTGTTAAATGCCACGTTCGCTGAATATGACACTAGTTTGGGTTATATGTTCGCTCAAATACGTATTTCATTAAATGAATGAGTTCTTGTATCTAAAACATCAAATTATATGTTATTTTGTGAACTATACGAATCCTTATTTTCAAACATAGTAACAGAAGGATTCTTGTTTATCTATCGCTTTTATGGGGCCCTATATAAGAACCAACCCAAGTCATGAAGACACTAATGAATTGCTTTTACATCTCTTCGTAAGTTTGGACACTTCTTGGTAAGTCCGGTTCCTCTTTTTTTTTTCATTGGTCAGAAACACTGATATAAGAATAAAATTACAATTACAACAACAAAAAACATCCACAAAGGCTTAAAAAGGGCTCTGTGGATAACTGTGGGTCGAAATAATGATTGATGAGTACAAATTCAAAATCAAAATCGGATCTGGTTATTCAACTAGATAATAATAACAATAAAATAATCGAATCTAAATTGAATCTGAATCTAAATTAACTGGGAGAATATATGTTTATTCAAATCAATTATTTAAATCCAAATCCACAATACAAATTTATTCAATTCAAATATATTATTCGGTCACCCAGTATAATTGATTCAGCATCTATTTTACAACAGTGCAACTATATGCATATGGATAGTACTTCGAATCTTCGAAGTGTTCAGCTTCGTAAGCGGTCAGAATTTATTTCTCTCGTAACAACCCCCCCCCCCCTCCCTTCCCTACTTCTCCCCATCATCAGTACAAGAACAACATCTCATCCTATTTTTTTTTATCGTGGCATCTCGCGGACTTACATAAGCTATCAACTCGAGTTATTCCACTGCTGGGCCTTCAACCACCACCCTTGCTTCTTGGAGGACTGGACTAACGACTAACAAACACGGCTTAGCACATGGTGATAGTGATATAACATCTCACAAACTTGTTTGCTTATGTAACATCTATTCGCTGTGGAGACAGGTAATCTGCAGCTTTTAAGAATGAAGGAAAATACTTCAGGAGATGGTTCAAGGCTAGGTTAATAGGGGTCACATTATATTAGATAACCATTCCGATTCTCTTTTAGTTGAATGTTTCAGTTGAGTTCAATGCTTCTTTGTGGTTTGGGGATCGGGGGATTATATTGTCCCTATGGTATTTTTCCGTCATTTTGAACGAATAAATGGTAAGATTTAAAGTGTCACGACTTCGTCAAATAGTATAAAAAGTGTTTTTAAGCAAATCAGCATATTGAATCTATTGGTTTCCAGAATTTTCATCTGAACTGTTTCTGTATGAAGCATTTCACTTCTTAAATTTTCATGTAAAAATCATATTTATTTTTGAAAAATAATTTTTCTATTCTCAGTATTGAAGATTATCAATCGATAGGTTAGCTAAACTAATCCCAGTTTGGTTGATATCGGTGGTTGGGTCACGCAGTCATAAAAATTTGTGGTCATCAGACGTTTTTTGAAAAATTAAATGATTTAAGTCTATGAAAGTTATACATTTTCTCAAACATCTGTGTGAGATCAATTTTACAATCTGTGTTTATGCCAATCATTATAATTTCAGCCTCAAGAGTTACTTTTGAAACTGATTCAATTTTTCATAATTACAACTAAATTATTTCAAAATGTAACTACACATCAGTCATTAGCTAAGCTACTACAAAATAGTTAATCTGTTCACTGACACTATCTGATTGGAGCAAGAGGAGATAGTCCATATTTTTTTAATAGTTTCAGCTTGAATCCAAGTTTAAAGGGCAAGTTTGTAGATACATTGTTTTACTTGACTCAGTTCAGGTAAAACCAAGTCGAAAAGTGGTGCATTTAAAAACTGACGCAGTTAAAAACTGATGCAGTTGAAAAAACTGATGCAGTTACAAACTGACGCTGCCGAAAAGTGACGCAGTCGCAAACTGACGTAGTCGTACACTGAGACAGTCGTAAACTGACGCAGTCGAAAACTGAAGCGTAAACGGACGCTGTCGTAAAATGAAGCAGTAGAAAACTGACGCGTTAACTGAACTATAGCCGCGAACTGACGCACTCGAAAACTGACGTGTAAAATGACGCAGTCGTAAAATGAAGCAGTCCAAACCTGATTCAGTCGAAAACTGACGCAGTCAAAAACTGATGCAGTTGCCACTCTCCCACTGGACAATAAGACGCAATATGTGCACCTAGTGTAGAGTCATATTCTATATGCCTACTTTTCAGATAAATTGATATTTTATATCATCGACTCTGGTACTGAATCGTGCACCGTTCAAGTGATGGAATACTAGTATTATTCTTGGTAAACGAGTTGTTGTTTATAAGTACTGACACACTGCACTCTGACTTCTCATTTCATTGAGGCTTGTTTTAGCTTCCGTGTAATGCCAATTACCTTTTTCATTCAATAATATTGTCAATGATCGGCATATCATAGAATCACATAAATCGTTCATTTCCTGGACGTGTTATATTTCATTCAATCATATTTATGATGAAATTAAACTCGGAGCAAACTATTACTTATCATATTGCACGAATGAATACAACGAAATGATGTCATTCGGTAGTACGGATTAAATATTTTCAGTGATAGCCCAATTGTATATTTTGTAACGCTACTATGAACAGTGCAATTTAATGTTACCGAAATATGTACACAGATGTGGATGATTATGCAGCTTCAATAGAAATAGAAGTAATATACAAAACATGATGATGTTCAGTATTATTTGGTTGAAACTGAGCTGGAATAACTTGGTTCTTGGATATACAGGTGTTGTTCTATTTCTATACAAAGATTTCCATCCTGAGTAATCTATTCAACCACCAGTTACTATTTCAAATATTCGAATTACGCAATCAATTATGATGAAAAGTGATATTGTTTACTTATGGAGTTCAAAAGAAAACATACTTAAGTTTATTCATTTATACATGAAACTGGGCGTAAATATTGAAACAACTGAATATGAATGATCAGCAATTAATCTACTCCAAAGCCTGATCGTAATCTAATATCTTGAGGAGGAGGAGGATGAGAATGAGGATCAATTGATTGACTACTACGCACTACTACGCATTTTTGTCGACATAGTTAAAAAGTCAATTGAGGCATAAATGAAAGATAATATGCTACCTTCCTCATATAGTTTAGATGATATTGCAAGTTGACAATGGTTTGTTTCCTGATGATCACCAAGTTAATGGTCACACGAACTTGATGATTCACTGCCATCTAGACATCATATGTTGCAATTTCTACTACTTTTGGATCACAGAGCAACAATATAAAGACCAAATGGACTAAAAGATTGAAAATATGGAACATCTACATTTTCTTTGTAATTACGGTATATACTCAGAAAATAATATATCATTGATATTTTGGTCTTGCTCCTTCAGACAGGTAAACGCGACCTAAACACAATACAAATAATTTCCTCATGACTGAATGGGTGCATGAATGAATAAGGGTTCAACAGCGCTTGATCGACGAGGTTATTTTATTCCGATCTTTGTGCCGAGTTCTATTCAAGTCTATAACAGAATATTTCATTCACCGGTAATTGAAACACTATTTTTGTTCAAATGTTTCAAAACAATATTTTGATCTTCGTTGTTTTGGGTGTATAGCAGACTATGAAATTCATACGCCCAAGGTGAGAGATGTATCAACGCGATGAGAACACATGCATGATACATCAAGTATTCAACCCACAATCACTACGCACTTATAACGTACGTGATTATCTCTTATTATTTATATGTTTGACATTATGTGAATTTATTCTATTGATACGTAAATAAATCTATTCTTGTGAGTTATTCCTTGAGAATATTAATTGGACTCTATAATGTAAATTTGTGTTTTGCCCATGATTATTCTATTTATATCTACGATATAAATATGCATATGCATTTTGCTCCTAGTTCTCTTTTTATACCATATCGAGCCATGAATCGTTTGGAACATTTTATATTCCGTGAACTGACTGACGTTTTCGAGGAAATTAAATAAGTTGTCAATAAAAATGCAACTTATAGGTAGTCATAATGAAAACAGTAAAACGAACACATATTTTGAACTCTTATTATTGATATATTTCAATGAATTGTCGAATGTGAGAAAGCATTCTCCACTCCTTGATTGAGCCTACAAGTCTTGGAGTATTATCAATTTCTCAGAGTTTGTAATTGAAAGTAATAAGTAATTGGGCTTGTTTGTTCGCTTACCTTCCACATTCTTGTATTATGCCGTGCGAGATCGACGTAAGGCCATCGTTCAGTCGGATTGTTGGTTTATTTTCCAGCCAGAGAATGATGTTCTCCACGACTATGAATGCTATGAAGTATGGCCAAGCCTGGAACAGAAATCGAACCCGTTCAACAATCAGGATCGTGAGATGAGGGAGACGAGTGCTAAGAGCTGTTAGAATCGAAGTGGCTATTCGTCAGACCGGAACTGGTTTAGATTGGTTTTAGGTTAGATTGAATTGAGTGTTTGCTTTAGGTTAGTTTGGATAAGTTAAGTTAATCAAATTATCTAGATTGCGTTATTCAGGTTAGTTTAGGTTGAGCGCAACAACAAAAACAACAACGCCCGCATATGGTGACATAGACCGACCAATGGTCCGATGAATAGCGGCTGCCTATTAAAATGAAGAAAATCTTGATCATTGATTACTGTTTGCCTATAACAACACAACTCTACCAACAGATATAGGCTATTTAGGGTGACGAATGTGCAGATGATATGTGAGTGATATATTACTTTTTTTGTATATTGGGCTTAACGACGCACTGTTATCTAATGGCGTCGGATGGAAGATTAATGAGATGATGGAATGATGAGATGAAGGTTTATTGGGTAATGGGAAATATATTGTGAGGGAAGCAGTCGTGGCCTATATTGTGGGAACCATCTCGGCATTAGCCTATAGACTACAGAGGGAAACCACGAAAAAACCCTGTAAAGATGGACCGCGACGGGGACCGAAATGGGTCCGAAAACCCCTCGCCTCCTGGATCACATGAAGCGAGCGCGTTAACTACTACGCGGCATGTGCCTGTCATATTAAAAATCCCTGTCTCATGTGGGACTCGAACCCACGCCCGACTTGACGTTGGTTCCAGGCAATGCCATACCTTGAATGACTGAACCAGAAACAGTTGACATTTTTTGAACATACATTTCATTATTTTCCTAGTCTGGTTTTTGATAGTCTCTACTCGATTTTTCTTGAAGCAGTAGAACTGATTCCCAAAACATACACCTTTCTATCCTGTATGGGATCAGAGTTGCGAAGAGTGTTGAAAAACTTGCAGATCACTTTCCGCAGTTGATTGGTTTCTCCGTTTGCTGAGGGGATTTTATGCGGTCAAAACAAATCGACACCAAGACATCTATTCCAACTGGCCCCTATGTGAAACTGAGTCTTCGTTTAGTTGCTAAATGCTCAAGTAATTATTTTCTCAATTCCATAAAAAATTGCCACTGGTAAAAGATAGAACTTTGAAATCCACTAGAACTAACCATCTACTATGGTACTAAATATCAGAAACTAGACTATATAGACTGCCAGAACGATTCTATGTTTTGCAGAACTGTATGACAATAACTTCACATTTTAAGGGCGTTTATTGTTCAGTGAGTTGAGAAAATTGATTTGTCAATTTGTTTGAAAACAGTTATACCGATTAATCGTACTTATTGCAATCCATTATCAACATCGCCATCTCAATAAATGACTGTATTGAACGGTGATAATATTTGCGTTACATGGTTCGAAATATATCAGCATCTATTACGTATAAGGAAGTATAGAACCTTGCCGTAAGCAACAATAACCCAAGATTAATATATTACGATTTGAAAGAGTTAATTTTAAACAATCAAATATAATTATTCTCAACACAATCGAATCGAGTGGTTTGAAAGTTGAATTTATTCCAATATCTGTAAATATATACTTAGTGCAAAAAATTCTACCAAAAGCTGAAGGTATTTGGAAAAATTATTTTATTCCTGGATTCTATTTACCTATTTTAATCATTTGGCGACGAATTGCATTAAATTGAATGATAACTTGTGATTAAATATTTTCACTACGACACATGGAAGAGGAAATCCAGAAGATATTATACAAGATAATGTAATTGTAAATTAAGTCAAGAATATAAAAGGCCTATGTCTACTGGTTCTCTCGTTTTCCCGTTTCACTTCATATACATGTTCAAAGGTTCTATTCGTGAATGACATTGATTAGTTATTGTTTCAATCAATTTACCTCGCTGATGACGAACGCCCTGTTCAACATATCCTGACTATTAAATGAACTGAATATGTTGAGACATCAAAATAGACTATTTCCTTATATTATTGAACTTTTCAAATAGTTTTTCTCCAAACGCGTCCTTTTGATTTAATTTTAATATTTAATATTCCGAATTCAGACAAAATAATATCACTATTATTTCATTATAATTGGTATAACTGATAATGAATTTATACTTTCAAGATTTGTAGTCTTCTTTTAAAATAGCATATTGAGAAGTTTTTGCATATTTTTTCTTCGTTCAGTATTAGAGCTTTAGAAACTGAAGCCATGGTGGGAGTGGGTTCGAGTCCTTGGTAAGAATTTTTTCACTTATCATCTCTTCATAGTATCATTATGATCCTGCTCACTCTCACTCCCGAATAACCCAGATGTTTGTGGGGTTGTTGATAAAATAATAATTCTGCCAGTCAGAGACAAGATATATCAGTTTTGTTGGGGGTACGAAGTGCCTTGCGAGTGTGGACGTCGGTCAGCCGGTGAAACCAATGTCTGGCAAGAGCTTATGCAATGATAGGGTTGGTAAAATAATTATTCGGCCATAACGAAACATGTTATTGGAGAGAAACATCGAATTCTTCATCGAATTCTTAGTGGATCGGTAAGGCAAATGGTGGCCGAGAGCAACAAGCGAGTCAGTCGTGATCTCGCATGTTTGAAAAGAATCGAACAAAGACCACGACTGCAATTCAATGTTTTTCAACAAGTACAAGATGGAAACGAGATGAGAACTGTAATGTGAGTCGAACCGAAAACGTATTCGTACTATCTGCGGCCAAGATGAATATGGTTTTATCATCAAATCACATTTTTTTTATGATTATTACTGTATGAAACAAATTCTAATTAATCTCACAATAACTGGAAAAGGAATAGAGGATCATTGCATTGTTCACACTTGTCATTCATTCCGTTTCCTTATAGCTTCTTCTATTCAATTCTCATTTCCTCATTATTTGTATGGTTGTATTCACGGAGGTTCTCGTCGACCGTCTCTCCAACTTATACCATTAGCCTACGGGTGTTTCGCCCCTTCGTTTCTCATCTCTTTTAAGCAGCTAGCGAAACGTTAATGAGCAAACCGTTCATTGAGGTCCAATTCGTATACTACGTTGCTATAATATGATGAGTGTACGTTGCTATCTAATGGTTGTGTTCATTTTCACGCATGGGATTGATTACGGTGGCATGAAGCTATTAGTGTTGTAATGTCATTAAGGTGTTATCAGACCATTTTTACACCAAGTGGGCATTGAATACATTCGCATGGCAAACCTTCTTGTATAATAAAAAAAAGCGATGTCTAATATGAAAGAAAATTGTTCAATATATTTTTTTTCTAACTTTCTTAGTGCCAAACAAAATACATATATGTTCACATATTATAGACTCATGAAGTCAAGAATTTTGACCTATTGAAATTTATAATACAAAACAAATACACTTCAATGATACCAGTATTAAAAATGATTAAAATAATAATAATAATGAAAATAATAATAATAATATATTTTTTTAATTCATTGTAAGATCTTAGAAAAGTAACGGTAATACTCCAAGCATCCTGGGTATATGCATGGGATATGTATGGGATATGATGGTATATGAACGGGATAGTCAAGCAAATCAAAAAGTTGGGAAGGAACCCACCGAAATATTGTCCATAAATAAGAAAAGTCTTCAGTACATTCGAATAGAGTAATTTGCATTATGTATGTATAAAAAAATTATAAATATATATAGGCCTATATATACAAACACATATATACATATATGTATGAAATACACATAGATGAAATTATTGCACATTCAACTAGTGGACCATATTTTCACTTTCATTTTATTCTGATGAAATACACAGTATAGGCATGATTTTTATGCAACCACAAATATTATATTTTGGGTGAGGGTTATGGGTGGGTGCTCCGATGTTCTGGGTAATGTTTCCGATGTTTTTGTTTTGATGAATAACTGTGACATTGGCTCAGGGATTGTAAACTGATTGTGCTAATGGCTTTGTCCCCTTTGGGATGGCATGTCTTCAAGATGAGAGTCGATTTAGTGAAGCATAATGTTTTGATGATAAATTGGAAACGGTATAAGATATCAATATTCTGCTGGCATGGGAATATAGATCTTCATAACGATACGCATGGAAATCATTGTTCACATACTGGCTTTAATGACGATTTGTTATGATAACTAAGATCTATTGGCGTCAGATTAATATTGAAAGAATTAATGAAGTGATGGGATGACGAGATGTAGGCCTATGTTTCTTAGATGATGGGAAGGATAGTGGTAAGGAAGCGGTCGTGGCCTATGTTGTGGGAACCATCCCGGCATTAGCCCAGACTACAGAGGGAAACCATGAAAATAACATGTAAAGATGAATCGAACCAGGTCCGATATGGCTCCCCTCCACCGGATCACATGAAGCGAGCGCGTTAGCAACTGAGCTGCATGTGCTGACAAAATCATTTGAATCATTCACATACTAACAGTTTCACACGTAAACAACTGAAAAGGTATGTTTTTAGCTGTAAACCTGTCAAAATTATACGATATATATAGAATAGTTAGTATCACGTTGAAAGTATTGAAAATATCTGCGTTTCTGTTTTGTATTAGAATTTTGATTTCCCAATCCTTTCCAAAGCTGTTATCACCAAAAACCTGACATTTCACCAAATCAATTTCAGTGTGCTCTTAAGGTATATGATTTACTCTATTCTTGACATAAACCATTAGATATGCGCATAGACATGCGTCGGTAATGAGCCACAAATACATATTGTCGTGTTGACTTTCCGCTTACCTAACACCATAGAGTAATGGTGCTAACACTCGACAACACGTCCTACTAACCTGTCGGAACACATTCGGCACGTCACTCGTTTTCTCGTAGGCTGTCTCGGATGGATCATGGATGTAAAACATCTTCAACACATTTTTCAGTGTCTGCTTCGATCTCCAGTCGCCGCTGTTGAACAAGTCGATTGTCTCGTTCATTTTAATGTTTTTTTCTCAGTTAAATGTAACGATTGTTGTATACCTAATCGTCCGTTGGCTCTCCTTTTATTCGGATAATCGCAGTGCATTACCACCAGAACTATTTATGCAACTTTTCACTGATAATTTTCCCAAAACCAATTGTTTATGATATTTTATTATCTGATACACGTGTTATATATTTATATTATTATATAATTCATCACTTTTTATCAATAGTAAAATCACAGATGTTATCTATCAACAATGCTGATTTGTATCTCCAATACAACGAAATATATTATACCAATCGATTGTATTCAATGTTTACAATAACGTCGATTGAATCAACTCGTGAGACTAGTGCAGCATAAAATCCCAATCAATAATTCGGTGTGAATTAAGACGCAGATCTAAGAGTGTGGTCGACTGTGCACGGTGCAGGATGCCCGTTGGCAAGTGCTGTTCGGGAAGGACATGCACTGGCTACTTATAGACGCACGGACTTGGACGTCGCTTCACCTGACACTGTGAAGCAAGTGCATGCGTGTGTGTGTATATGTGTGTGGGAGATCACATCAACAAACTCGTTCGGTCACATCCAGCACAGTGGTGTATTATTGAAAATATAAAAAATATATTGTCAATAGGCGGTCCGGGAAGATTATATATATATATATATATATATATATATAAATGAAGACAGAGAAAGAGAGAGGTGCCAAAAATTACAACAAAGTTGAAAAAACATAAGCAACTTCTCTGTATTGAATTTAGAAATCGAAAAAAAATGTATCAATCGCTTCCTAAATTCCAGTATTGAATCTTCATTTGGAGCTACCCCGCAGAACAGACGTCATCCTAAACAAAATTGGGAAAATTTTAAAAATGTAAAATGTTTTCTGAGATAATAATTTCAATGTAGGGATATCGGTTATTACAAAACAGGAAGAGTTATCTTCCATTTTGTGAGTGTATCCTGTGAATTGTTTGTGGGAACTCAATCAGGAATTGTGTTCTCACAAGAAATAAAGAGTCAATCTCACATGTAGGGTCCATTTAACTCCTCGTTCATTCAAGGACAAAACAATTTATAGCGTTCTCCCAGTGCGTATTATAACTATGTAAATGAAAGATAGGCGTCTTCGAATCGCATACATGTAATGGATGAGATTTTTGATTACTTTGTTTTTGTCAATTAAATGTACTACATGCGATCAATTGAGATCTGTCAAATCGTCAGAAAAGTCGGTCAATATTAGTACATACCGGTATTATATATATATATATATATATAGGGATATATATATATATATATATATATATATATATATATATATATATATATATATATATATATATATATGTGTTTTTCAGTAGGCTTGAACGATTCATTATGTGAATATTTAATATTTAGGAGTATGTTCAAGTCGTTTAATAAAGATATAATCATTTATATGTTGATTTTATATAAATTATCAATAGGCCCATAGTGAATGTAAATATAAAATGAGTAATAATATTCAGAATATATAAAATATTCTGAATATTCATGTATATCACGATTATATATATATATATATATATATATATATATATATATATATAGGCCTATATATCTATATATCTATCTATATATATATATATATATATATATATATATATATATATATATATATGGCCTATTTAAGGCCCTATTTATATAAGGGCCTATTTATATATATTAGGATGTACTGTGGTAGCGTCTGAATAATTTCAGAATAATCCCGAATAATTTACGAGTCCTGAACCAAGGTTCATATGTGTGTACGAGGACGATCCAGTGTGCGAGTAATTGTTGAGCAAACAGTTAATGCACTGTGCTGAAAATGAAAATATCAACAAATTTACTATTGAGTAATCAAATGGTGTTTTGAGCATTGGCTCATGGAAAAGGTTCTTTGTCTCATATTTTAGATGATAGAAAAAAACGATCTGTACAAAGTAAACGGTAGGGGAGTAGATGCGTTTTTAACATTTCTGAAAGTAAACATTGATACACAGGTATACCATATACTAGACATGAGAGTTTATCATATTTTAAGACGGAAAAATATTTCTTTCATCGAACTAGTTTGTGATCCAATTGAGAGAAAAAAATCATCATTTTCTCCATTGTTGAAAATGTATAACAATGCTAATAACGTATATTGATTCTCAAAATAATAACTCGTCAGTAAGTGTTCTAGAATCCTCTAAAAAGAGTAGGGCTTTAAAGAACCATTCTGCATGATGAAGTTCAGATAATCAATATCATGGAAACTAGAATTTTAGCAGGATCTTTCATTTTGATTATTTTCCAAAATTTCAAAATAATTTCCGATTTTTGAAATAAAAACACGTTGGTACCTCTATTTCAAATTTACTAATGGATTGTTTGGCTTCATTGTAGTCCATTTCATGCAAATATTTATGAGCTTCACTTTGCCAAAACACTCAAGTTGATACCTAAATTAAACGTTATCACTTTCGTGTTTATAGCTTGTAATGCGTATGAAAAATCAGTTTTGAGATTGGAGCATTGGATGGTTGAGCAGTAGATGATGGTATAATTATTTTTTGAGAGGTAAAAGGAATATGGTGAATACATATATATATATATATATATATATATATATATATATATATATATATATATATATATATATATATATATATATATATATTTTTTTTTTCAATCTCATGGGTCACGTATGGTAGTACCGTTTGAGGCCGTTTTACCAATTGATAATTAAGTATTAATTAGTTGATTGATGATTAATTAGGAATTCTTATGAACAGTATAGGCTTCGAGCCAACATAAAAGTGTATTCCCAATCAATTCTACATATTCTTTGGATTCATGGTTGTAGGATTGTCAAATTTCAAAGAGTTTGGTTTTCAGGGGAGCTCAAACTCATGTCTAATTTCAACTGATCGTGTATTTTCTTCGCATGTATCATGCAAAAGTATTATATATAAAGCGTTAGAATGGTTTTTGGTATGCCATTGTTAGTCAATAAAAATATTCACTCATTTTCAAAAAAATGTAGCCACCATATTGGAAGAATGAAATCCAAGAGAAAAATAGACTTGGCACACATAATCATCTCATGCCCGCACCGCGTAATTTCAGAAAGAAAATTCTTTTGGAGTTTTGAACAATCATTTCACGTCTGATCAATGTATGATATAAAAATGATGCGTTTATATTTCAGGGCTGTCCAATTTTTTTTACACTTGATAATACAAATGAATGGCACGTATTCCATTCAACCTCAACATACATATACATGGTAAATCGTCAACTGTCATTTAGTGGACTATTCTATCAAGAAAATCAGGGTACAAACTCTTGACTCATTAATGAAGAGAAATTGTTTCTCAAATTTCAGGCACGACGATTTTCGCACCAACAGCAGAAATAGCAACACTGTTTGATGATATTTGTATCAATCATACTATAGGCAAACGCAAAATATGAGTTATAAGATGAGCGAGATATCTATATAACGTATAATCGAAAACTCTACACACCTTGGTTCATATAAAATGAACTCCATTCGATACCAATGAATCTCGGGAGCCGTGAATCTATCACTGCAACATTTTTCTACTACTAGGAAAACGCCTTATGTGCGTTGTGAGATGAGCTTAGAAGTATGGAAATGTAGAATTAAGAACATTTTGTCAGCTCAATGTACATATACAGGCCATGGATCACTTCAAAGGTTTAAAAATCGCGGCCGTCTGTTGGTATATGGACCTTGATTTCCAAACAATTAAACCAGTGCCTTCTTCATATGCATCACAGATTTTAAACGTTTTAATTTATTGGTGACACTTGTTGCTCATATTTAATAGTTCCTTAATTGCTTTCTTAATTGCTTTTATTGATGTGTAAAAAAGTACCTTAAAAATGCGTTTTATTCGTTATTTCACATCCGATTGTTCCATAAATCGCTTAAAATAGGTATGATAGATCTTTCCACACTCAGTATAAATTTGAGAGCTTTTGAAAAAAATAAAATTCCAAGTATTTCTCCCCTGGCCTATTCTTATGGGGAATTACCATACTTTCCGATTTTTTTCCGGAAAATCCGTTCGACCGATTTTTCTGAAAAACAATCCCAACTTATTCTGGTATAACACCAATTTGTAAAAAAAGTTTGGAGTTGATTGAAACTTTTTCCTGACCTGTATGCCGCGTACAAAATTACACACAAAAAAAAAAAAAAAACATAAAAACCAAGCCCAAAATTTTTCGGTATATGGAATGAAAATCTTCGCTACGCTCATCTAATTATGTCAATCTATTCGATGAGTGAAAAACATTTATTGCATTATTTTCTTCAAAAGGCTTGTCCGAATTGTATACAATTTTTCGATAATGTGGATCATTTCTGTGTTCGCATTTGAGGAAAATTTGAATCAAATTGGAGAGATTTTTTTTTCTCAATTTTTTCCGCCCAGCCTGATCTTACGAGGGTTTTAATAATAATCATAATAATAATAATAATTCTTTATTCATCCCAATTGAATTACATCAGTAATATTGGACATGTCGGTTGCGGTATACAAGTGAAAGTAAAATATATACATACATACATTGTTATATAATGAATAATAAAGATGAACATGAAACTTTTATCAAATTTTGAGATGATGTTTCTCAAAAATGGTCCACCCGATTTGCCCCAAAACCTGTACAGTTCCAAGTTGGATAAGTTTGCGTACACAGAAAAGTTTGATTTCGATCGGTCAAACCCTGCGACCTGTGCAGTGCTTACAAACATACAAAAACATACAAAAAAACGCAGACAAAGCTACATAAGACTGGGATGGAAATCTTCGCTAACGCTCATATAACAATTCAAATTATTCCTCCCAGCTTTTTGCTAATCGCTAGGTTGCTTCAACAACTCCATACAGAAATCTAGTGAAGACTGAAGACAAGTTGAAACACAATTTGGAAGTATGTTCAATAATGCTCAATGTATGCCTACCGCTTTATGCTAGCTGGGATATTTTTCCTGATCAGTGCAGTACGTATCCTGAATGGAGAAGCATCGTTTTACTGCTGTTCCAATTTACCAGAATTATTTGCAACCAGATCTCTGCTTATCAAGATCTTGACTTTTCAACTGATATTGTCGGTGGACTTGATTTTAAATTACAACCGCTTGTATAAAAACTAAATGAAGATGTTCATGCGCTTACGTACACACTATATCGACAGAAGTTTCAAACTTCCGAGACATTATCGACAACCTAAAGCGGAATTGAGTCAAGTCACATACCAGCCTGTAGATAGACACTTCAACTTCATGACCGAAGAGAGAACCACCAGACTTCAATATGTCGGAGTCGGAGGACTTTGAACACCTTTGAAAACCAATCCCACCGGCTTTCTAACATGCAACAAGCAGAATTGGGTAAAGCGTGAAAATAGCTATTAGAATACATTTACAAGTCTTCCGTCGCCGTTTCAGGGAGGGGGGGGGGGGGGGAAGGGGATGATTTTCATCATCAGCTCATCGTCTAGTAGTTTCAAAGTGGTATCGTCTCTGGTGTCCTATAGTTTGGCCATGAGCTTAACGGTCTTAGTTTTCAATGTCGTCCACTTCAATGTCGTCCACTGCTTTTGCCTAAATGTACTCTCAGGAGATTCCGTAACACGTTCGTAACCTAGCTGGAAAAAACGTTCTCATGATGATAGGTTGGTAGATGTGTATAGCGAGGAAAAGTCAATTATTATTTTTATAATATTTGATTGAAATTATAGATCGAATTCAAATCAATTTTCTGAATTACTGGCTATGGGTGAGACAAATTTTCATTAATATTCAAAAACACAGAGTAGTTTGGTATTTCTGATTTACACACTTCGTTTCTGTACAACTCATTTAAAAAACAAACATTGAAACTTGATACAAAATCATTGTTCCCCAGTCCAGGCTATGGATGTAAGTAGGATCGTTTGGAGGGACCACGACAAGGCGATCTTACCACGTACGCAAACTTCACTTTTTCCCTGTTTTTCACTCTTTTTCAAGTACAACAATAATTGTGTGCAATACTCAATATACTTCTACAAATGTCAAGTCAAGCTGGTTATCAATTATCTTTTACATCACTTCGATAATTTATTGTAATGTGTCGATGTTTTTTCTCCTATTCGATAATCGTATCGATTGCCTTAATATCGTATCGTCTTGGAAATGTGTATGGCTTAGTTGATTGTGGCGTGCCCAGTAAAAGACGATGATAATATGTATAGTTTCGCGCCAGTGACAATAATTGAACGAATCATAAAGAATGGTGAAAAGTTATGAAACGACCAGAAGATTGTTCAGAAAATCGAAAGCATTCATATCGATTATCGCATCTCAGAATCTGAAACCATTATTGTATCGTTTTAAAAAAATGGATCGTTATCGATATTTTGATAATTGTTCACACCCCTAGTTATTAGTGTGTCATTTTTCCTTTCCATTATAAACTGATATTAATGTTATTCTTTGATGAAAACGTATTTTTTAAAGTGATAAACAAAAATTAAAATATATGGAGATATTTTTGGGAGATTATCTCAATAATTCCATGGAGTATAGATATTACCTTTCAAGAATTTCGACCCATTGAGAATTTTTCCCCAACATTGTTTTGTTTTGGATTTATATAACTGATATTGCCTATACATGTGCTGTGCTTGCACAGTTGCAAATAAATGAATCATATATTGTTTCTCACCATCCATGTGACTTGTCCAGTCCGTTCAGACTAATTATCAGATGTATTAACTAATTAAAATATGGTTATCATACATATACAACAATGGTTATGATTTGAAATCAACAATCGTCTGTTTCACAATTTTATTGATCAGTCATTTTGGAACGTCCTTGGACGTGGCCCCTCACATATCTGAATAAATATTTTTTGTCATCCGTTAGTGCTTCGTTAGTACCCATTTGTATCGTAGAAAATTCCGTTAATACTTCGCTGGTTTCTTCCATATAACGCGTTGTCCATGTGAGGGGCCAACTTCACGTCATTTCAGTCAGTTGTGTTTGAGTGGTAATGTACTCACCCGATTGTGAATTATGGTATGTTGCAATTACGGGTGACAAGTAACAAGAGTAGCAAATTCATTAATTTAGTAGTAACATTTGAAATCATTTGGGAGCATTTCGGATCAAATATAAACATATGTGTTACTTGAAAATACTCGATTGATATTGATCTAAATTTTTTTCGTTCATTGTGAGTACTAATTCCCGTATTATTTCATTTTTTTAAAATCAAGGTATCCTGAAACTTGTTTTTAAGCTACGCGATTTTTGTGAATGGCTGAACATGCTTTCAAGCCTGTCTAGCAGGTATACTGCAGTTTTGATTATTTTCTCACATAAAATCACCTTGATTAACTTGAATTTGAGTTTGATATTATTTCAAACTAAAGAGATAACTTGTAGAGATGTGCAAAGTGTGGAAATTGATTAGGTTTTGAAGATTCACTGAGACAGCAAGATAGTTGTGAGTTGGACGAGATGGACTTTGCTTTTGAAAAGTTTCTTTATTCCATTTTGACAGAGTCAATCTCATTTCCTCTTTGATAAATTACAAATTTTGTGGAATACTGTGTTGAATAAATTATGATTACTGCTTGCTTAGCCACTCCATCAGCGACTTACTCACGTAGGGGATACGTACGAATAGGAAAGACACGAACAATAAATGATGAAACATCTAAACCAAACACCTAATCTTTAGATAAGATAAACAATTTTGACAGTTATTATTTTCAATCACTTTTATTGGATTGATTAGATTGATAAGGAATTGCTAACAAACTGTGATATAAGTCTCACCCTCAGTTCTTCATGATCTAGCTGGTATACCTATTCCTATTTGACGATGAGTGTACAGTGTTATGCAACGGACAGGTCGGACTGTAGGCCTAATATACTGCATTCCTCCATCGTGCATCTTCTTGAGTACTTGTCCACGTGACATATACTATTAATAGTCAACCAATGCCATGAAAATCTTGACGACATCCAGTTCAACATACTTGATGGCCGTCGTTTCCAAAGTCTTATTGGTTCTGCCTGGGACTGCACAAAAAATCAGTTAGCTTGGAAATTAGAAAGCATGCAAGAAAATGTTACCAAGGTGTAGATCGTCGTCCAGAAGTTGAAGAAACGCCAACATATGACAACTTCGATATCACTGATATACGTGGAATTTGAAAGAAATTAAATTTGAAACAGATGCATGACATTTCGTCAAATAGTTCAAATCAAGTACGAAACATTTCATTTGGGTCCGGTTTTACAAACTGATGGGTATAATTTGAATTATTTCTGAAGCGATAATAATTGGTGAGTTGAATTATTATCAGTCCCTCGTATAACCTAGCTGTTGGCGGGGTCGTTAAGCAACATCAACAACATTACCAGTCACCCTTTAAATAATAACCAATAGACAACTAGTTTGTATTTAATCAAGAGTTCATAAAACGGAGTTTCAATTGAATAATACTGAATCATTCATAAAAATCGAGTGAATAACATAAATATCAATACACAATAAAATAAAGTGTACTATGATTGAAAATTGAGCGTGACGATTTTTCCATTTTATTCGCATTTTAAAAATTCATTCCTCCCCAAAATACTGCACACCGATTGCTTAGTATAGGATGCTGGCTTTGTTGCACTTTGAAGATAAACTTGATGGTTCAATAAACGATTATGCCCATTAACGATTATGATCATCATGACCGGGAATACAAGCACCCTATAAAGGACGTAATAACAATAATTGAACATCAATTATCATACTTGAACACATCTTGTCGTTATTTTAGCTCTTCTCCACATGAAGCACACGCCCACAAATCATAATATAGGCTACGAAATAAAATAAACATGGAATTACTAAACTAAAAATCTGAAAACTTATATTAAATCGTTTTATACAGAGCCTACATTGAGATTCACTTATGATTGACATACCATCTCGTAGGTCGTAGCGTTTGTAGTTATTGGTTAAGAATTTGTATACAAAAACGGGCTAGTGATACCACTCTGAAAAATAAATCAATGGTCAAACTCGAATTGTAATATTTTGAAGATACAGCGGCAATGACAGATTTGAGACAGTTGGTATACTTTTGTAGAACTATCGGTTACTCACACAGCATCCAACATCTTTTTCATATTAAAACATTCTGAGTAAAGGCCCATTCACGATCAAACTTGGCCGTAAACTTAGGAACGTACAAATGTTTTTCTGGTAACATTTCTCGTGTACGTTCAGAATGGCATTAAACTTAGTCTTAGCAGTAGCCGTGACGTAGTAGTTTGCAAATATCGTATCTAATTGCTTGAGTTTACGGAAAACGAATAGGAATCGATCAATTAGCGCCTATAGTGTATTTCTCATTTTGGAAGAATGTGTCTAGGCTATTGTTTATTTGCAACTAACAACATTGGGAACAGTACTTGATTCTGTGTGGGACATTAAAACTGTATTAGTTCCATATTTCCCAAATTATGTATTATAAACAATGTAAAAATAATTAAAAGCTCACACTAGACTTAAGGCATATATCTTTTAGGTTATTTTGAGCTCAAATGACAGCTGATGGATAAAAATGTTCTAACAGGTTAAAATTAGACATAAGAAGGGTATCGTGAATGTGGTAAGTATTTCAGTAAGTTGACGAAATAAGTTTAAGCTTACCAGTATACGTTATAGCGTGAACGAGACTTTATACTTGTTTGCTCGACGCCTTACTTCATACGCTCTCATTTATTACCGGTTAAAAATAGTGATCAGTAAACGTGCTTAGAAAGTCGTTGGGATTATAGAAACAGACTTTAAAAAAATAGATACATATTTGACGCAATTGTCGTTTTAGCACACATCAACCTCTCTGCATGTAATCTGTGAATTGAGAGCAATTATCAGTACCCATGTGTTGATACAAGGTTTAATCCGCGTTTAATCCGTCGACTCTCACGATCGTAGTTTTTAGAATTCGTTTTTGGTTTCATTTTTCTTCTGGAACAAACAAACGGCTAGGTGTATACCAATACAGAATTCCGATGAAATACGCATACTGAACTCGGTGCATACTGCATGGATCGATTAGGTGCATGGATAAAATTGTGTTGTTCAATTCTGCAGCACATTTTAGGAGGTATGTGTGAAAACGTCTACGTATTTCAAAAAATCTCTGGAAGATCCTCAATATAAACGATAAAATATGAGAAGAAAATATTATTGTTTGATTGTAAAATATGAATTTGAAAATAAAGTACTGAATGGTCGATTTTCTTCTTGCTGCATTTCGATTTGACAAAGTCTATACGGTAAAAATAATTTATCTGTTAGATGATAAAATTTGGAAACACATGCAGGATACATTGGCTAGATGGAATCATAATAGCGAATAGAAGCACTGTGTCTACTTGAATAATTATTCATGATGACACGAATCACGAACGAACAGCATATTTCAGCGTTTTTTCAGGCTGTGTATGCACACGTTCTCTTCAGCATACAATGTGGATAAACGACTGTTAATAATTATCAGTGTTCAAGGCTGTACTTTATCTCCATTATTGTTCATACTTTTGATTGTGATTGCCGACCTAATTGAGATCCTGGGGCAGATCCTGGCCGTCGCCTCGACAGTTGACGATATAAATATAGGCCAGCTCTACACGTAATTAATCGCCGATGATTTTTTTGGAGATTTTCAAATAGAATTGATGGTATTAATCATTTTCCGATTTTGAAAAATTATGTTTTTCCATAACTTATAACCTTTGCTACGTTTGAAAATTGAAAATTTTCAAACATGAATAGTTCTAATGAATAACTTGTTCCTTGAGGGCCCAATCAACGAAATATTGTAATCAATCGTATAACTACTATCATAGACGAAATATATTCATCAAAGATAATTCACTTTTATGGTTGAACATGAATAATTCTTCATTCCCCTCGCCTACATCTGCAATTGGTACGCATGCTTGCCACTGAAGGAAGTGTCCTGGTGACGAGCTTGGTATAGCAGTGCAATCCATCATGCCTGTAGCGCCTCGTAGTGAACTGCATAGGTACTAACACGCGTTACATGTGAGGAGGTTAGAAGATATTGATGATAGTAGTGAGAGTAAAAGTGAGGGTCAGTTTTATTACTACATTGCGTGACATGTCTTGGTAGCATATCTTTCGTCCATGAGATTATAGACGAAGTACTGACTTATGGACGTAATGTAAACACGTGCACGCGTCAAATCCATGCAGAAGATCAACTCAACTGGTAAACAAAAGTAGGCCTATGGTATACTTCCAAGATTATTATATTTCATCCTAGTATACATATTATGCATGGAATGATGAGCTATTTATATTATTATTTATCGATACAACATCCATTCATAGTAATTATACTGCTATAATTTCTTCATATATTATTATATTGGCAACTTATAGATGCGCATAATTTGTGGAAGGGTTGATGAAATGTAATACTAGTGATTGCATCATTTAATTGCATCATCTTTACTTGCCATTGATTAGGCTTTTTCCATAATGATCATGGCAAGTGTAAACAATAATAATAGAATCTCATTATGATAATAATGTCTAGAATAGCGTTGAGCTCATTGACTTTGCTAACGGAGTATTTTCTTCGCTATACCGACACCATACATGCTAGTTCTCGGGTGTGGCTGATTAGTGATTACTAATCGCACACGTTTCCAGCCAGTACTCTCGATTCCCCGTGGGGCAAACTTTTATCATTTGGTTACATACAGGGATCTCACAATTGTCCATTTTGAGGGTCATTATATAGTTTAGTGGTGAATTTGATTCAAATAGAAGCACAGGGTACTCTACAAACACATATTCAATATATATATATATATATATATATATATATATATATATATATATATATATATATTGAAACTGTTCAAAAATCGCGACCTCCCCCGGGACTTGAACCCGGATCTCTAGATTGCCGGTCTGACGCGCTACCCATTATTACCGATTGACAGTTTCAAATCATACCATTATAATAACCTACTAGTGGTTAATCAGAAAGTTGTTAAAATAATATATATATATATATATATATATATATATATATATATATATATATATATTATAATATTATAATAATAATATTATAATATGATACCGTACCGCATCAGTGACTCATTTAAACTCGAATAGATAGTTTTCAAACGTTGTGATTTGAATTTTTTTTCAAAATGTAGAGGGAATATCGGGCTTCATTCAGTTCCACAGCTGAATCAGCGGAGTGTATTACCCAAATCACATTCTCGTCAATTTCCAAGTCGAAGAAATGGTCGTTCGTACCGGAATTACGGTTTTACGACTGTTAGCAATAGTTGGCATAGTTCTGTTTTTTCTCCTCCATTATTATGCTTATTATCAGCATATATTAAATTAGTTATGGCATTATTGAGTATACTACGGTACTTACTTAATTTATGTTGAACCACTTGATGCAACGCTGAATTCATTGGTTGAGATGCATTGAATAAATTGTGTGCCATTCACAAAAATAGTTGTCTCCAACAAACATACTCGATACATCAATAGTTGAATATTCCATGTACAAGATGTATAACAAAGGATCTAATACAGAGCCCTGTGATACTTCTCACTGAATCATATAATTTTCAGAGTATGATAATTCAGCTAATCCATTCTTATTGGTATTCATCAACTGTACCTTCTGCCGTTCTTTGCCGACCAAGTGTGATGCAATCAGTTTCAGAACATTTGTCACATCATATATTCCCTTACGTTCCAGTTTTAGTAATGATCATTTTGGTCGAGAAAGCAAAATACTTACTTTAACAATAATTTGATAATACTTACTTGGTAAATACTTTAGGAAGCAAAATACAAATAGGAGGATAACTTTTGTGCTCATTTATTTTCAAATGTAAGCCAAGCTATATCATATTTCATAGTATTCATATAGTTGATAGTTTATCTCTAAATCCGAACTGGCTGGAGTTGAAAAATTGATTCAATCTCAATCAGTGGCGTAGCCAGGATCATATTTCGGGGGGGGGGGGGCGAAACTCAAATAAGAAATGGGAGAAATTTGATAAAAAATTTGCTATCCTCAGGGAGTATGTGGGCATTCGTTTCTTACACGTTGCAAGAATACAAATTCTAGGTTATTGATAATATATTATAATTACAACATATTATTAAGTGATGAACATGTAGGGTATATATACTACAAATAACTGAAATGGTTGTACATTTGATTTAAAAGTTATATTAGTAAAGTAAAGTTTCTATATAGCGGACTAGCGGTCAAAATATGACAGTCGAGTATTTTTGCCGTATC
Organism: Brachyptera putata; assembly: GCA_907164805.1. Classification (NCBI taxonomy): domain Eukaryota; kingdom Metazoa; phylum Arthropoda; class Insecta; order Plecoptera; family Taeniopterygidae; genus Brachyptera; species Brachyptera putata. The sequence goes on from OU015463.1 coordinate 40,771,475, forward strand.
GGTTAGATAATGATCTTCTATTGATGTGGAGGGATTGATCAAATCGATAGTCGTATTTGAAAATTTGCTCCACAGAGGAATATAGCCTACTCCCAATAACCATTACGTACACATTCCAATTAATATTAACTTCATAAAATAATGTATAATATTTTATTCATCACAAACTTTATTCTTTGTATATTCTAAAAATGCAATTTCAGTCCAGCTTTGGTTTGGTTTCGGGGGGAGGGGGGCTCCCCCCCTGTATACGCCACTGATCTCAATGAATGAATAAATTCTTATTGAATACTCATCAAACTTGTAATAATTGTCGAAGCAAATTTTTTCACTGGCGACGATAGCGTTTGTCTGCAGTTGATGTAAATGTCGTCAATCGAGCGAATGCAACAATTAGGAATGTTGATCCGAAATGAATTGAAATGGGTTGTAACTTGTAAGTGGGTAAATTAGTTCGCAAATATAAAGATCAAATTTGCCCCTGACACCTCTAGGCCCACTCCTCGACAAACTTTTGCTATTCCATCCAAATATTTCATGGCACGCCACTGCTGTAACTAGAAAACCTGCACAAATACAGTTCAATGAAATAAAAGTAAAAGTGTAACTAGTTATCATCATGGTACATAGTTATTCAAAATTGGCATTCCAAGTTATATCGCTGTTTTTTTTTGAACATGAAAATTTATGATGACGGGTGAACCTTCGCGCTGAACTGTCATGCAGGTGACTGGGGCTACATTTTTCACTATGTTCAACCACCATGCAACAAAGTTGCATCACGGTTTCCCTAGTCTTGTCATTTTTAGGTGAATATCGGCTCCTTAACAATAGGCCATGACTGTTACCTTCCCACTATCCAAAACAAAACACAAAATAAAATATTCTTTTATCTTCTCTTCACTTTGTCATCGTTACAGTGCGTCGTTAAACACAATTTGAACGTATACGTAATTTAGAGCATGATTGGTGAAAGACAAATGTTTTTCCATAAGCGTGTAGTTGACACTTTATTTGTTTATAGGCTCTGATCGAGTCGAGTGGCAGCGAGGATGATGAAGCTTGCGTCGATCCGGCGGCCTTCTTATTGGGCGTTTACCGAACCTGGCGTCGGGAACGGTAGCGACGGGGGTGTCGTCTCGAGTCGGGCGTACACGCATGTGAATCTTCAGTCGACCCAATCGAGTCGAGTGAACCAAATCTCCTTACTACATGTGAGTATTCTCGTTCTCTTGAAACCTTTCTATCATAACCTGATATAAAGCATACAAATAAAGCATAAAGCATATAAAGCATCATCCACTCATTTGTTCCCCCAAATGAACTAGCGTTCGGTGGGTTCAATCAGCAGAAAATAACAAAATCATGGAATGATTAATGTCTCTCTTCTGATCATTTTATTGTAGTCTGGTTTATAAAGCAGCAGCTTTATAAACCAAGTGTAGTTCTTATCTGTGTAATGAATAGCTGATGAGCCGGAGACGATTGTCTCCTGATAGTGAAGAACATCACAACCCTGAAACTAGATTTGGAAGAATAATGACGATAATCATTCCCCTCATTTTAGAGAAACTAGAAATCATCATCTCGATTTCAGACATTATAGTTAATTCATGATTGTCTTCCACGACCTGGCCCTTCTTCTGAGTCGTGACGTAGACACTACTCGATTCTGTTTATGGTTCTATACAGACTTGGTAATGCCTACGTCATGAATTATCGTCACTGGAGGACAGACAAAATACATCATCTCTGAAATTGAGATGATGATTGATTTATATTTTTCTTTGATATTAGGGAAATAAATTCCGTCATTATTCATTGAAATCTAGTTTCAGAATTGTGATTGCCTTCAAGGGACCATGCTCCTGTGCTTTGAGGAACCAACTTAGTCAGGATGGTCGCCTTTGGAGGGGAATCGATGCTTGTCTCCTGGTGACTGATCCACGTTTTATAACCAGGATAGTCTATTGTGGTGGGGATAGAATTAGAATCCCAGTATCCACCCAAATGACTCAGTTGTGGGTGGGGTCGTTAGCAAACAATAATCATCATTCCCAGTATCTTGAATCAATCTATTAGTGTTAGTATAGGGTCATTTAGCAAACAAAATTAATTTATCATTCATATAATTAAATAGTTCGAGCGGCCTTCGTTAACTCAGTCAGCTGAGGCACGCTTCAGAGACTGAAGTGACCGTTGGGCGTGGGTTCGAGTCCCGCATAAGGCATGGGTTTTTGTAAACGTCCTTTCACCTATCATCACTTCATCGTTGCATTACCACCCGCTCATTCGTACCCCCGTATAACCTAGCTGTTGGTGGGGTCGTTAAGCAGCATTGAAAAAAATTGTGCGAAATCATTTTAATTACATTGAAAGTTGAATAATCGGTTGAATAACAGTATTGAAATGATACTTATTTTTTCAATTAAATGAAAGTATTTTATTTCCACTTTTACGCAAGACCTGGTCAAACCTAGGCAGCAACCTAGGGCGGCATGATTTTGGGGGTGGCATATGTCGCCAATGGCTGTGAAAACTATGTATCTACTGTATACAATTTGCAATGTTCACCCGGGGACTACAGGGGATCTGAAGACGACCCTGCTTTTACGTATAATTTATTGTATTCTCATTTTATTTCAGGTACGATCCAACTTTTTTTACGAGGTCCAAACTGAAAAAGAAATCCCAAATGTATTCTCACCTTCAAGAATTAACAAACATAATTTCGCCATGACAATAACTAATTCGTTTGTTTCTTGTTCGAAGACGGAGCGGGGCACCTCCGGGTAACTTACAGCGCCGCTGTTTGACAACGATCTACTTCAAGAACGAGAAGATGCACCACTCGACACCGGCTTGACGCTACCATAGAACGCAACCATCCATAGGACGCTACCGGGAGGACGCTACCAACGCTAAACGAGTTGGTGCTGCGCCTGAAGGGCCGTAGCGCGTCAGCTCAAACAATCTCGTTACGTTGTGGACTCGGCTATACATGTGCAATTGTATCTGTTGTCTGAAATTTGTATCAGGCAAACAGAATAAGTAAGAGAGAGGTCACAATAATCATCTGTACGATTTTGATGGATAATAATTCAAATAAGTATCATTCCCACAACCAGATGTCTACGTACAACTTATCACAAAATAATAATATTAATTGATATACTATAATATTAATAATACGATGTATTCATACAATGGAGTAAGTCCTATTAGTATTATGGTAGTCAGCTTGCCTCATTGAAATCGTCCTCAAGTTAAATTTTTCTGGATATGGTCCCCATTGAGGAACAGATTTAGTGAAGTGTCAGTTAATTGTAGCGCTGTCATTTGATATGATTTTTGCGGTTCATAATCATTGACATCATATCGATTAGCTCAGTTGAAATTTGATAATAGACTCGAAATTATTATTAGTCGAATATATCAACGTTTTTTGATCTCATTTCAAATAAAATCAGCTTAGATCAGCTACCAGTGAAACCTCGATCCATCGTTCCAGATCCATTGTTTTCCTGCTCCTTCCACTCGTTTATTTCCCACTCTGGTCCCGTATAACCAATGTTGAAATCTCCTGCCTGTATGGGTGGTCTTATTTTTCTGGTCCCTTGAAAAACGATAGATAGTGTTTCCATTGTAGAAGTCAAAGAGTTATTAGAATTTCAATTTTTCATTGGGGGGGTTGTATGACCACGTCGCGTACAAAATTCCTGCCATAATATTTTATTGATGGTAGTTGTTAAAATTGAAAACACGTAACACCTTCACTTATGTTCATTGGTTCTTTTGATAGGAAGTGTCTTATTTCACTATATTCATATTCTTATTCATACGTACATTTCATATTTCCTATATATAATCTGACGATGATCAATATTGTATAAATGCGATCAAATGAGAAAATGAAAAAATCATAATCATAATCATAATCATTGATACTAAAAACGCAATCGATTATCATGTAAAATGGATGAATATCGAATGGGAGTTATTAAATATCAACGGGTAATTCCATGTTGTTATTGACTAGAAACTTTCAACGAATTGACATGTAATTATTCTACATTAACTTTTATTCAAGAAAGGAGAAAGTCGTGTACTAACGTAAGAAATACAAATAACGTCGTTATATTGGTACAGCTATGTAATTTTGAGCATCAATTATTTCTACGAACGAGATCTATAGTTAGAAACAAAACTACATCTTTCGAAAATACTTCAGGATATAGTTGATAGACGGCCAATTCTTACGCGATCACACGTAAGCATATAGCATACAAGTTTCTGTCTGATATGAGAACCATTTAGCAGCTGTTCATGTAATATCAAGGTTGAACATAATATTCATATAACAATTACATAATATTATGAATAAATAATGAATCCCGGTTCCAGCCATGTCAGGTTGGAAGGTGATAGTATACTCCATCATCTAGCTTCTGAAACAATACCGGCTGGCCAATACTTACGCATCATCTTCTTTCTCGTCTTCATCCTCTTCTTCACGTTCTTCTTCCATGCCTACCAATATGCGCCGTGCTTTCCGTTCTTCCCACAATCTGTGTTCTTCCACATATTCCCATCCAACTCTTCTCCTGATGTTTTCCTTGTTCTCCTTCATCTTTTCTAGCTCGTCTCTCTATCATCCTTCTAATTTCTTCTCAATTATGCCAATCTTCTTTTCTACACTTTTAATTCTTGGCCTCTTCGTAATGTATCTTCTTCTTATTTTTTTCATCTTTGTTACACCGTGACCTATCCTACGTCTTGAAAAAATTATTTTGGAGGCTGCGAGCGGACCTTTCTCTTTCGTTCTTAGACATATTAATTTAAGGTGCTACCGTTTGTCATGAATTGAAAAGATCTGAATGTGTGCGATGTATAGCTCGCTGATCAGCTATTCAGGAGACCGGAGTTCGATTCCCATTATTTTATGGTCGACCACCTTGACGGAAGTAGGTATAGGATCAGTCGCTACTCGCTATCTCGCTAACCGTTATTCTGGAGACCTAGTTTCGACTCCCACCGTAATCTACCATCCTGACTGTTTCTCTGTCTTTTGAAGTGAATGATTCCAAGGACAACCATTCCTTACGAACGTTTCCTTCCCACCCTCTAAGACAATTAATAAAAACCTTACTTTCCATCATCTCATCATTCACCATGCACCACCGAAAAGCTACACCAAGATGTGTCGATAAGATTTGCCAATTATCAGGCAAACATGAAATGGAATGGTCCTTCACTTTTGGTTCAAGCTCTACTGCAGTTTCAAAGTCGAATAAATCAAAATATTTCTGTCAGCAGTTTAATAGTTAGTTTCACGAGACGATATCTTAGCCGTACCCGCCACCTTTGAAGACTTTATTTTTGAAAGCTCCAATTAATACTTTTCATTTTCACATTCACTTGTATTCAACTATTCAATCATCAACTCATTACTGCATTATATTATTAAGTATTACAACCATCATTTGAAGTGTGTGAATGAAAACTGAATGAAAATAAAAACTTTTGAGGCCCAACCGTGTATGCAGCACAGCTACGCGTGAATGTCACCTACCATGAATTTTCTTTACTCAAGTCTCCATAACCTGAGTCAGTGCAGCACGGTATCTTGGGTTTCTACTCGGAAAGAAACTTTTTTAGTACATCTACAGACCCTTGTTGCTTGTTACTCATTTTATTGTCCACGTAAGCGACAGCTAGATGATCAATAGAGGAATCGTATATTAAGGTGTATCTAGAAAAAGGCAGATCTACACGTACTGTAAACAACGAATTAGCAGAACGTGTGGGCCCTATAAGATTTTATAGAACACCCGGACCGCAAACCTTGTCGTCAGCTGCAAAAACTAAAACTAGAATTGTTCGAACATAATGTGTATTTAATTATATTTTTGTCGTTAATTTTGCCATCCAACTATTATTCGATTATTGAAATGATGGATCGATCGATTGCTCATCATGGAAATTTCGATTATTAGATGAAACTTTTTGATATCGAACAGCAAACTACCTTGGTGATAAATTTAGTGACAATTATTGCTATTAACATTTGAATTCTACCAAACTATTCATTGGGTAATAATATTAGGGTCACTATTATACTCAGTACTGAACTATATAGGCATATGAAAATTGTTCTCGTTTATCACAGGATCAACTGTCCAATTCATATTTTGTAGCGGTATCAGGACTGGTATTATAAAGCTCAACTGGATCGACCAAATAGTTATTCATCAAATATAACCCATTTTATCGAGATCAATTGGTGATGGTGATTTTTGTTGTAACCTCTCAACTGTCACATAACTTCGGATCTAGACTTTATAATACAGGCTCTGGGATTATTTTGAAGAACTTCAAATATGAGGTCTATAAAATAGAATAATATTCACATGTATCTAACAAGTTACTGTGTTCATTCACGCCTATATTTGATTTCAAATCTTGGAGGCATGTCATTTGGATTTTTATTCAGATCATTATTATGTTTATTATTATATATTTATGTGTTTATATATATAAATATATATATATATATATATATATATATATATATATAATATATATATATATATAATATATATATATATATAATAATATATATATATATATATATATACATATATATATGTACATATTTATTTATAAATATATATTTATGTGTTCTTGTTATTGTATAACCATTTATGGAAATTTTATGATCTACATTTTGAGATCAAAAATAAAAAAGACATTTGTATTGCCATTTATTTTATTATGGTACAATAAAAAGTGACTGAATAATATTTGTTGTGATTTCTGTCAATGAATCAGCACCCTTATCCTGCTTCTCACAAACACAATACCTTGAAGCAGGGGCGCCGACTCCGTGGGTGCTCAGGGTCCAGAGCACCCGTCCGATCTTTTCGAGGGGTGCAGAGGGGGTTCAAGTATCTCGACAACTCTGTAAAATTCATATGTCCAGGTAGCTGAGTGGCTAGCGTAGACGATTTCAGATAGTGGTCAGGAGTGGCTCGCTATCGAATCCCATACAGAGCTGTTTTTTGTTATATTTCACTCAACATTTAATTAGATTAATTCAGTACCGTAATGAGAGTAATTACAGGGTGATCAATTTATCCAGTGAAGAGAGGAATTATCTCTGAGCTAATGTCCATTGATGATTCGTACCATTGCATATGGGTATCTTAAACAAAATATGACAGAAAAAAAGCAGTTCCCAATGGTATTCGATACCGTGACCTATCGCATCGTGATCCGAATCGACCAACGCTAGCAACTAAGCTACCTAGACATGGAACATTTGCAAAGTTATTGATACACTTGAAATGATATTTGAATTATCACCTAACCTGTTGGTATATTCTGCTCCTCTGGTAGGAAAGCTGAGGTTTGAAAGATTATTTGAATTCATTTGTGTCAGGTGGAATACCTGTTGCGGCATTCTGCTTCCCTGGTACTTGAGTCAAGTTTCCACGAACAAAAGTTTTCGAGCAAATTGGTCAACAGTCCAGTATTCCTACCAGGGTAGCAGAGCAATCGACAGGTCGAGTTTTATTCATAATATCTTCTACAAGTATCTCGACAACTTTGCAAAGTTCATATGTCCAGGTAGCTGAGTGGCTAGCGTAGACGATTTCGGATAGTGGTCCGGAGTGGCTCGCTATCGAATCCCATACAGAGCTGTTTTTTTGTTATATTTCACTCAACATTTAATTGGATTAATTCAGTAATGAGAGTTATTACAGTGTGTATCATTTATCCAGTGAAGAGAGGAATTATCTCTGAGCTAATGTCCATTGAGGATTCGTACCATTGCATATGGGTATATTGAACAAAATATGACAGAAAAAAAGCAGTCCCCAATGGTATTCGATACCGGGACCTCTCGCATCGTGATCCGAATCCACCAACGCTAGCAACTAAGCTACCTAGACATGGATCATTTGCAAAGTTATTGATATACTTGAAATGATATTTGAATTTTTACCTAACCTGTTGGTATATTCTGCTCCTCTGGTAGGAGAGCTGAGGTTTGAAAGATTATTTGAATTCATTTGTGTCAGGTGGAATACCTGTTGCGGCATTCTGCTTCCCTGGTACTTGAGTCAAGTTTCCACGAACAAAAGTTTTCGAGCAAATTGGTCAACAGTCCAGTATTCCTACCAGGGTAGCAGAGCAATCGACAGGTCGAGTTTTATTCATAATTTCTTCTTCAAGTATCTCGACAACTTTGCAAAGTTCATTTGTCCAGGTAGCTGAGTGGCTAGCGTAGACGATCTCGGATAGTGGTCCGGAGTGGCTCGCTATCGAATCCCATACAGAGTTGTTTTTTTGTTATATTTCACTCAACATTAAATTAGATTAATTCAGTAATGAGAGTTATTACTGTGTGATCAATTTATCCAGTGAACAAGGGAATTATCTCTGAGCTAATGTCCATTGAGGATTCGTACCATTGCATATGGGTATATTAAACAAAATATGACAGAAAAAAGCAGTCCCCATTGGTATTCGATACCAGGACTTTTCGCATCGAGATCCGAAACCGCCAACGCTATCACCTAAGCTACCTAGACATGGAAGTCGACCTAGAAGTCGGCGCATATGCCTTGAAGACTTTAATGATTTCAATGATCTGCAAAGAAGTAGAAGAAAATTGTTCGAAACTGAGCTTAAAATGAGTGAAGTGGAATTTCCTATACCTTCCTCAACTTCTCTGAATCCCTGATTGAAATCGATAAATCTGAGAAAAATACACCCTGCAAAAATTGGCTAGTAATCTAATTCAGGTATGCGGCAAACATCAGCCTAGAGGAGGTCGTCAGAATCAAGTACAGAAAGCTGCAAATTTACTGGAAATTCAATTTAGGTACGCGACAAACATGAGGCTGAGGAGGTTCGCTTTAAACCTCAACAGACAACTGCAAATTGATTAGAAATCCAACCAGGTATGCGGCAAACATCATCCTTTAGGAGGTCGTCAGAATTGAGTAGACAACTGCAAATTGACTGGAAATCCAACTCGGGTATGCGGCAAACATCATCCTTGAGGAGGTCGTCAGAATCCAGTACAGACAGATCGTAATGATTGTAAACCGAAGAAAACTTCGAACCAAAGTATCCCGCAAACAGCACACTATGACAGGTCTTGCGAAACCTGCCATGGTCCGTCTCACGGAAACTAGATGAGTGAATTTATGTTACTTTTTTATTCGTTTGATTTATATATGATCAACTGATATCCTTACGATCTATTTCTAGCCCAAGTCATACCTTATATCTGTAAATTATCATTCCATTCATCAAATTATTGGTTGATAATAACTGGCAGGAGTAAAGTAAGGAGGACGCAGTAAAAGGAATAAATAAAAGAATATATATTAAACACACATACTGCGAACTTTATTTCAGTTTCTAACCACAGAAGCATATAGGTTTGAATTCAACAATGTATTTATTACCTGTTCGTGGTTCTTTGTTGAAAGGTAGATAGTTTTTCTACATCAACACATAAATGCACAATTTATATCAAATTTAAACCCGCGGTAGGATTTTCATCTCTCAGTTGTTTCAACAAAGATTCAATTCTATATAGTTTCAAACCTCACCTTACATTTTGTATCCAAACTGAAGTGCCCAAAATAATTAACTGACTTAATAAACAAATTGAAAACTATGAGCATTGGACAGAATATGAATTTTGAATCTAGTTACTCAATTTTATAATGTGGAAAATTGAACATAAATCTCATCATTTGCCATTTTTGAGGGATTTTCACTCTCATAATTTTAGGTCATAACTCTAGTTTTTCAAGATCACGGCATATGTGATATTTCACTGTTTCCCTAGGACCTCATCTCATCCCTAGTTATATCTTTTTGACTTGATACTTTGATTTTCTAACTTAGAATACACACAATTATACAAAAAAGCACACAATCAAGTTTATAGTAAATAATGATTTGAAAATTTCCATAAGGCTAGTTGACATCTAGCCAGTATTCATAACATAGGGTGCACGAAACAAAGTGTTATCATACTAGAATAGAGTGGAACTTCTATGCATTGTTCCCAGATCCATCATTCATTCTATTCCACCTCACTCCCATAAAACCAAAGCTTAATTTTCCTAGATGGATCATTTCCTACACGGATGTTTTCCTCCCTTGAAAAATGATGGATAGAGTTTTCACTGTACAGTGTACACAACAATATTAATTTGAACACATGTCAACACACTTTCCTGTAAAATATGTCAATATCAATAATTTTTATGACAGAACTTTTGAAGAATCAGATTTTCTTAATGATGAATACAAAAAATTACAACAAAAAAAGTTGAAATCAATGATATAAAGATTTCCTAAAGTTCACTATGTATATATCTATTGTGATTTGTAAGGCACTTACACACACACACACACACACATGCACACACATTTTGGTAGCTAAATCTAATTGAAAACCTCAACTCAGGTGATATTGTAATTGGTTGTTTTCTGATGGTCAGGTTTACCACAGTCACCGAGATTCTAACAGCTGATAAAGATGTCTTTATGAAGGAAATTAGGTTTTTCGTGTTGGAATATGTACCGACATTAGGAACAATGTGAACCCAAAAAGTGTCTATCCGAAAACAATATATATTTTTTTAAATCTATAGGAAAACAATTATCGTATCTAGTTATTTCGTTGGTTATATTAGTCGGTATTGTTAGATATTTTGCAGAAGGTCAGCTCTGGTCTACCTTTATCCTGCACAGCAGCATTTTCCCTACAAACAGCCGAATGCAGTTTAGATTCAAATAAAATCCGATAGAGGCTACCATTAAATCTCTTACACAAAACCAGCTTCAATTGTTGATTTTAACATCAATGTTTTGAAATGATTTCGTCAATCGATGTGCCCAAGCAAATTCGGGTCACATAGGTTCATGAAAGACCAGCTTAAAAGAGTTCATAAATATTTTAGAGCTCAAGCCAAAATTGAAATACTGCTTCCATTTTCTGTTGCCTGATACCTGTCAAATCCAGTACAAAGTTGATTGGCCAGGTAGAAAAAGGAATTTTACTCTCCAAGGACTAAGGATATTTAGAAAGATTAAACTTGAGTGATAGGTGATTAGGCATAATATTCTTCAACATGATTATTCTGGTTGAAGCCTATGTAGTATATATGTACTATGGTTTGATAATACTTGATTATCGTATCATAGCAATGGGTTAATAATTCATCAGCATGCTAAACCTTATAGTACATCGTGGATTCCACCTGTCGTATAAGTTAATCCCACGATAGTTCCTTTGAAAGACCGCAATCTACAAGACTTGAAGACTTCTTCACACTGTCCAAAACTCCTAATATCTAACCATCCATCTTCTCATTCATCATTCACTGACGCCAAGAGATCTTACTTATCATTGCAGAGTGTCAGTAAACACAATATAAATAGATAAGGAATCTTATCTTGCCAGTTTTTCGCCTCTTGACGCTCGCTCCTGAAGCAATCTTACACCTAAAACAAAAAAAAACAAAAAATGACATAGACAGAGACACAGGACACCTTTTTTCACTAACGGTGGGAACTTGTCACACAGTCACTGTTCTTCAATTAAGGCTATGGATGACACAGTACGATCATTTGGATGTGGCACCACAAGGGCGATATCTACACCCCACAGAGACATAACTACGAGATATTTTATTTTTCACCCCCTTTTTTCTTATTTATGACTTTACGGGTTTATTGCAGAATACTTCAAATTGATATACAGACACTAATTATAACTAATTAGAGACATGTGGTGCCTATTCCTTCATTTCTCTGCATTACCATTATTACATACTCTCCATTATTTTGAAACCTCGCGGTCAGTAGCACAAGAACGTTCTGTAGTGTAACGACAGTATGGTACCGGTAAAACCATTACAAAACGTGGGATTTATATTTTTAGAAAAATAGTGTGCACAAGCGGGTTAGACCCACCTGTATTTCTGCCACCTGTATTTGCAGGTGCACATTGGTTTTCCAATTTTTTCAACTTCCTTTACCTTTTTACACCTCCATTGATATAATTTTATGGAAAATAGCATCTACAATGTATTTATTCTGAATATAGTGTCTATATCGCCTACACATTGATTGAAATATAGGGAAATCACACGTTCAGAGCTTTGTCGCCTTTTTAAAAACATGGTCAGAGGATGTAAAATGTATGTAAACATGAAGAAATATTAGAACACCTTATATAGAAGCACTTTTAGATTTCATTGCTTCTATAGCAATCACTTTTTTGCATGTCTCTAGTTATAAATAATACATAGGGCCTATGTATATAAATTGATGTGGTTTGGCATAAGGACGTCAATGCCATTTGGAATTATCATTTAAAATCTGTAGGCATAACATATGGTTTGAATAGATGCAAATATATGTGTAGCCACTACCCAGTACTAGGTACCATACTTGGTACAGCACTTTATCTTCAAAACTTTCATTTTCCAAGTTATAATGGTGGTCTAGGTCCATGGGACCATCTACCTGCTGATCGTAACCTGTAGGCAACAAAAATAGTCTTTCGTTTGTAAAATAAACGTGGTATAAATGTCATTGTGGAGATGAAAAAGTACGGAACTTAAATAGTACACACCGTAGGCCTATTCACTTTGCATTAGTCAGAAAAAAAAACACTTCAAATCAAACAGTGATTTTTACAATGATTAGCGATAGAGCCCATCAGCGATCGTACGCTCGCTCTATGCTATAACACCGACGACCGGCAATCTCCGGCGAACTAGTTTTTCTGCTCTGCAAAACAAGCAGGCAAAGTTTGATTGTGAATTTGATTGAACGACGATCGTGATATAACGACGATCCTCTTCCCCCTTAATGTCTCAAGCTCTCTCAACTCAAGCTTCCACTCTACTCACTTTACATTCTAGTACCCTACTTCTCCTGGTTGGTTCTACTTCAAACTGAATAGAAGTGGGATAACAAACGATAGACATATTCAATTATTTCAAACTGATTATCGAAACTTATCTGCAATAGTCATTATTATCAAATCGACAGTCAATAATGAAGCCAATGATCATTGGTAAAGAGATGTAAATATAGCATGTATTTTTTTTCTCAATGCATTTGGAATTTGAAAAGTATGACTTTGGTGATCTATTATTTTGAAAAGTTGTTTTTTGCAACACAAAAACGTTCAGTAGAGTAACAGTGCAATACTGGCAAAACCATTATATAACGTAGGCCTACAATAGCATACAAAAGGAACACCGCAATTGATAACTTGAGGAAAATAGCGGCCAGCAGCAGGTTAAACCTACGCCTTACTTTGGTTTTCCAAATTCATTTAACGTCCTCTTTTACAACTCAATTTATACAATTTTGGAAAAAATAGCATCAATAATGCTTTGATTTTGAATATAGTTCTCATATCGTCAATACGTTGAAACAGCGGAATAAAACGTTTATTGCGCTCTGTATTCTTTTCAAAAACGTCAAATGACATTATGACGTTTTCCTCTAGCCATAAAGGTGCCCGGACTAGTTCAGTGGAGATGGGGGAGTAAGGCATGCTATATATGTAGAGAAAGACAGTTTACTCAAAAATAACAAGTATATTAGAGGAGGACACCACCAAGCCTCAAAACAAAATGCAATACAATAATGCCATTAAATCCTAGTGATCCATCTTAGTCAAGTAATCAGTCAGTAATGCAATAAGTTCAGAACAAACATAATAAGCCTCAAATGGCAAACATTACAGGCATTGAGAATGTAAGCTTGGTTCCTCAGGTGAAACATAGACTACATACCGGTATATCAGATAAACTAATGTCAATCTACTTGGATTGCTCACAGTTAAATATATACCGGCCAGCTGGGGTCGCGGTAGAAATGACCAAGTTCATAATACAACTTATTTTAATACATACAATAGGCTGTTGAACATGGTCCTTGCAAACACCAAAACTAAAAAAATTCCTCAGTCCTATAGACAGGGTTAAATAATACATAGAAATAACAAGGTGATTTCTACTTATTGGAAACTAACCATGACACAACATTCATGATACACAACCGTAGTTCATAGAATGTGTGACGTGTACAACACTCGTCATGAGCATTGCCCTGTTAGTTGTCAAACTGAACTTTACATGAACAGCTATATTAAACCAACCTCGTGGTCTGGACACGACTGACATTGACACTAAATGAAGAATTACTTTGGGACCATGCTTTGAACAGCAAACAAGGATATTCACAGGGAGCGACCACTGCGAATATCTAATATAATATATTGCCTACACTTATGAACGGTACCATACCTCTAGTTTACATGGCGAGCCACGGCTATCTCATCGCGTCTTCGGTCGATCACGGTTCGAGTCTTGTTTGCTACGCTTATTCACTTGAGTCCTTTCAGGCTAGGTATACTGTGGACCTGTAGTCTCTTAAAGTAAAGCAACATGCACCCTACAGACTTGAAGTATCCTATAAACGTTCGCGATCCCAAATTCAGTACTTGATGAGTAAAGAATATGGACTAATACCTCAAACGATAATATCCACGGATTTTAATGCGAACCTAGATAATTGTACAAACAACAGATCAAACACTAATGGTCGACCTCCTGAGTCCTCTTTGAGATTTACATACGTCTAGTATAAGAAAACCAATCAGGTGAATAAACCTTACCAAATATAATAACCAAGCGCACAAGAGATTGAACCGTTCCCAACCGAGGATCGGATGAGAGAGAGCAAGCCCAACGACAAGACCAAATCAAGTCGACGCGTGAGAGTCGTGACGTCACTCGATCTCTCGCAAAAAGACCAGTACGTGCGACCTCTAGCCGTGACGAACAATAATCTACCCTATAGGCCTACCGTGGGCTCGGTAGGAATGTACATTTCGGTGAACGTTACAACATCAAATGTAGTGAAACATGGAGAAATATTAGAAATATGTTCTCTGAAGCACTTTTAGATTCTAATTGCTTTCATAGCAATTGCTAATTTCACATGCCTCTAATTGGTCATCAAAATCATATCAACTGGCAACCCTAATAATTATGGCGATATCAAGTGTTTGTGGTCTGTGAGTCGACTATTCTTAAGCTAGCTTACGTTAGACTTACTTGTCTACATTTGTCATATTACGAACAGTAATAGAAAGTATTGGCAGTGTTGCCAACTTGCCGATGCTCGTAGTGCTGCACAAGATCTACGGCTTCGTGACAAGATCGTACACTTCCGCTTTCGACACGCAAGCGTTGAGTACAACTACCAAGCACGTGAAGCTACCAACCAGCTCTGACCAGTTTTCCCTGAACTTTTTAAACAAAACAACAGTATTCGACAATTGAATGTCAATGATTAAACATCGACGTTTGTCCATAATTGACAAAGCAGATGAGATTTAATTCAGAGTTGGCAAAACCCTATTACTTCTTTAAAAAGCCCAGCCCAGCTTGATTTTTTAAATGCTCCAGATTTCAATGGGGATAAAAATCTTGGAGATACAATTGTGAAAAATAAAGTAAATGAACACAAATTGTTTCAAATTTTTCTCAATTTTAATAAACTTGATTAACAAGAAGAAAAATATCACGAATGAGAAATTATAGAATTATAGTATATGTGATGAAGAAAAATGAGTAAAACTAAAATCTAAAGAAGGCCTATGAGGTCAGTATTGTCAGATTGAGTGTCATTAGGTGAAAATAATACCAACTTGTGGATATTAATTAATAATTAGCATCCAACTGTTGACTAGAGTAATAAATGGAAAAAATTGAATAAAAAATTACCAAACGTGTTTGTGGGTAGGTAAAGGCGTTTGTTTCTGTATGGTGGGTAGTACCCCATAAAGCCCACTGGGTTTATTGGACTGGGTAGTTACTTGCCAACTGAGATTTTCAAGTAGGGTTGCAATTCAATCTCGATGTTTTCGATGCAATCCATGTCAGACTTTGTATCAGTATTGAATTAGACAATTCGATAAATTTGATAGATTTTATTTTTATTTTGACCTTATTCATATGGTGCTAAACTATCCCACCAATAGCTAGATTATTCGAGTATGGATGAGTGGTTGATAGTCAAATAATGAAGTGATGATAAGTGGAAGACTTCAAAAAACCTCATGCGTTATGCGGTACTTGAACCCAAGCCCGGCATGACTTCAGTTTCCGAAGCAGTGCCTTAGCTGAGTGAGCCAAAATGATCAGAAATTAATTGAACAGGCTTAGGTTTTGAATCAATACAATGGCTTTGACAGTCAACAGGTCACTTCAAATGGCCGATTGACACTAAGTCGTCATTATGAGCGACTTAACAGTTCCAACAGGTACGAAGTCGAAGTGTCCTTGCCGACTGGAGATCACTAGCTATTCTACTATATACGTGCTCTACGCAGTGTTTAGATAGAGTTGGAGGGAGGGGTGGGGGGAGGGGGATGGGTATACTATCCCCCACCAAAAAAAGTGTCATGAAAATGTTGGTTAACCATCGGTCCATAAGAAATGTACTAGTTTTCATGAATAGGCCTATAATATGAGTTTTCAAATATACTACACTGGTTTTGAACATACGTTTTCATCTTGCATATTACAGTGGAGCCTCGGTTAAACAATACTCACGTGCAACCTTCACTTGAAAAATTCTGTTAAAACACTGTTTGCTATTAGTCTCTCTTGACCCTACATACGGTAATACCATTCTAATCTTGGAGAGCAATTGTTCTTCTACACGGTTATGATTTGATCACAATCAAACACCTTCTATGGCCGCGTCAAATTTTGGGAGGATGGGGGCCACTTCTGCGCTGTTTTTTCCCTCTGAAACTTTCTTCCATTGAAATCTTCCTCCGTGCAAACAGCCGCAGTCAGCCGAAACGTCGTCAGCGTCTTGATGTATTCCCAAGTGAAAGCCAGCCTTCTTTTCAAACAATTCCAAACTTTTCTTGGGATGACATCAATCCATGAAGGCTGAAGCAGCCTATAACAAAAATGAAATTCCACTATTTATTAAAATTCTTTTTCAAATCATTTTAATTTTGCATATAACGTTATAATCATAACAATCCTTATAATTAGATTTAAATACCGGTATATACTGTACATATATTTTTTCATCAACATCGGAACTCGATACAAAATCTTTGTTCCTCAATTAAGGCTGTGGATAGAAGTAGGATTGTTTGGATGAGGCACCACAAGGGCAATCTTAGCATTTTGAACCATTCTTACGTTTTGTACGGCTTTTCGTAATATGAACCTAAACAACTACCGTACTTTCGCTTTAAATATTAAAACAATCCCTGATGAGAAAATCAATGGGTTTTCTTTAATACAGTAGGTATAATAATCTGATACATTAAAAAAGCCTTGTAAACCCGATCGACCGTCAATGTTGGTGAATGGACAGATATGAGTTCCACAGTATGCGAGACACGAAATAAACGAGTCTACGGTCAACAAGCCGGAACTGCCGAGGGCTAGTGATGAAGATGGACGTTATTATGCAATTGCACCTTTAGAGATTGAAACCACATATCAACAAAAGGATAACAAAGCTGATTCTTAGGGTTGTCATTATTATGATACACTTGAGCGGCACACCTAGTTTATTGAAGTAAAGTATCAAATAACGAGCCTGCGGTGCAACCACAATTTCACATCTTCAATGCTCAATGATTATAGGCCCTAAGGTAATGGAATAATGATACTAAATAATATGTGGAGAGAAGCATTGTCAATTGAAATTTTTGGATATTTAATTATGATTAAACAAACAAAACACGGTTCACAGCCCAATACTATTGTATGTGCTGAAACCATGATGAAACACGCAAAAATTATAAATCTAAAACTATTTATAAATCATTCAGAATGTAATGATATTTCAAGAACCTGTTTGAATTTTTCAAAAGCGCAAAATAGATGACAAGCACGAGGCACGATAATTTGAAAATGTTCAATACTTCATAAATTATGCAATCAATTGGGACAAAAGTATCCCGCTGGATATCTCAGCACGACAGGGGACTTCGTGGTATGAGGCGGGACTGTCCGGCTAGTCCAACCCTACCAGTACATGATGTAACATGAACAACAAACATGATGGGGAATGCGATGTAAAGTTATGTGTATATTTGTAACTTATTCACACTTTCAATCAAGATATATTTGACATAAAAGTCGGCTCTCAATTCTTTTCTATATCATGAGTTCTGTCCTTGAACCTACCGATCGTCGCTCTCCCTAGTGTTCAATATGAAACTATGCGTCATGCCTTCCTTGACGACCCTCAAATATTGGCATTTCATGTGACTGTTGCTACAGCTGAGCCAACGTAAGCGTAATTTTGTGAACAAAGTCAGTTGCTTGTATCACTAGTGGATTACTCTTGATTAGTAGGTTCAGAGATTTGGAGGGTAAATTGAAACATATCTACAACACTGGTGAGATAGGGAGTTGAGCCACTATGAGAGGCCGGCAAACTAATTAATGCAATAGCCCTCAATTGATCTTGCTTTTAATATACATACTGTAATAATCTATAAATGAACCACATTTAATAAAAGTACACCGAAGATTTTTTTCTTTTAATTTGTTTCCTAGCTGTAGGCCTACATCGAGTTCTATCCCATCTTTTTACCCCCTATTAAAGCGACTGATGATCTATTGCAGCTGCCGCCAACAGCGTTTAGTTTTGAAGTTTTGGATTATGTCTACGTCCATTGGTTGCAGGTTGCTGGTGCAGTTTGCAGGGAAAAATTTACGACAACATTTCTCATGTAGGTACGGTAATCTGGGAAAGCGCTGAAGATAGATCCACTAATTTTAATTTCCTATTTTCCGATCCCATTCTCACATCCACTTCTCAAATACTTTTGTAGTAACCCACACTTTGTTGTGGAATTCATATGGTCTACTGCGTAGGGAGCGTCTTGACATTTTCGTTTATTCATTTATTTTAAAGCTGCTTAACCAATCCACCAACAGGTAGGTTATACGGGGGTACGAGTGGGCGGGTGATAATGAAACGATGAAGTGACGGCTGAAAGGACGATTACAAGAACCCATGCCTTGAGCGTAGAGGTATGAAATTAAAGCATTAATAATTTTGTTTTTCAGCATAAGTTATTACAAAAATAGCATTTCATAGCATCAGTCAAATTTGAAACATGAGCAATAATTTAGCATCAAAAAGTTTTTGGACAAACTAAGTTTCTGGGATATAAATGATGTACCGGTACACGATTATTAGTAGCTATTTTCAACATATACTTAGTTTGATCAGTGAGCAAGTTATGAAAAGACTGTACATTGACGTTAATATGCCTCACATTAGATCGCTGCTTGAACTGCACAAACTAAAAGAGCATCGTTAATGACAGCCTCAGGCCAACGAAAGTTGAGAAATGAATATTCTATTAAACGATTTGTACTGAAAGAGTTTGTGTTTTCATAGCACTTGCATCAAATTTAAAAAAAGGAGTGTAATTGACAATGATTTTAGAAAAATTGCCATTTTATTACAAATAGCACCTATTTTGTGTATATGTTGATTTATCGTTGTAAGAGGCACATCGCTGTGAATAGCAAAAAAGAACTTGGCCTTAAATGGTTTTGAACATCACAAAACATGAAGAGAACACAAGAAATTATGGTTTCAGATGACTCTTAATTATATCGCGCTTATAGCTAATGCTAAAATATCACGCCTCTACTTATGCGGGACTCGAAACCACGCCTGACCACTTCGGTTCTTAGCGCAGTGCGATAGTTGACTGAGCCACTTGACATTTTGCAGAACAGCATAAGCGTGATTTTGATTATTGTTCAAAAGGCAAGACAACATATATTGTGACTTCAATTTTCTATGAATGTTTCTGTTACATGAGATGGAAAAAGATTTACTACAATTAATATTTGATGTAATAATGGTGCATTTCTATTGGATAATGAAGCTAATGATCCAAATTTCAGACATGACGTATCGGTTACGCCCAAACAATGACAGATTCTACTGCATTTGAAAGTGAGATGTTACTTGGACCCTTCTGCTAGTAAGTGTTTTTCCGATGTTGCTAACGCCCTATCAACAGGCAAATGACATTGAACTCAAACTGAACACGCTGCTTACGTCACAGAGAAATACATGTTTCGTAATCTGTTGCTTACGTTCATTAAGAAAATTTAATATTTATCATGAATCAGCACGTCGCTTGTGCCATATTTTTTATTAAATTCAGTGAATTGAAAATCAGAAAAAGTGTGAACATGGAAAAATGGCGCTTATACCCTTATGCCTATTCTATGACGATATGCTCTCTCAATAGGGAGTGAAATGATTTGCATTCTAGCAATAATTGAACATTCAAACAGGTTACGGTCTTGAAACCATTATTACCACGAACAAAGAATTTATCGACATTCCTGTGATATCAATTTTCTGATCCTAAGAAAATCATAAAAGGTCTAAATAGGGAAAATGTATTTAAAATATGCAGTTTTCAACAAAAATGGTGAAAAAATCCGATCTTTCTACTTGCAAAGGCGAATTGCAATACTGCTGTCATGCCCTTCAAATGATTTGCAATACAGATTTCTTAAATTTTTAAAATTGGGTTTAATAACGCACTGTAATGATAGCGAAGGTCTATTGGCGTCGGATGGATGATTAATGAGATGATGGGATGGTGAGATGAAGGTTGATCTTGGGTAATGGGAAGGATAGTAGGAAGGAAGCAGTCGTGGCCTATATTGTGGGAACCATCCCGGCATTAGCCTAGACTACAGAGGGAAACCACGAAAACCCCTGTAAAGATGGTTGGCGGCGGGGATCGAACTGGCTTCAAAATTCTCCTCGCCTCCCGGATCACAGAAGCGAGCGCGTTAACCACTGCGCTAAATGGGCGAAGAAGCATCAGCGTCACCTTCTCATTTTCTGACTAGCAGTCTTTTCTGACTGGATTCTATACACTGAATCGAATACAAAGTATGCCGTAAGCAACATCTTGATGCTCATATAGATTATTAATAATAATATAATAATAATTTATTCTTCACAGTATACATTGGTAATGTTATGTTTCGTCATATGTGCATAAATGTATTTACAGTTTGAATAAAAAGTAGTTTTTAGAGGAGCGTAGCGAAGATTTTCATTCCATATACCGAAAAATTTTGGGCTTGGTTTTTATGTTTTTTTTTTTTTTTTTTTTTTTTTTTTTGTGTGTGTAATTTTGTACGCGGCATACAGGTCAGGAAAAAGTTTCAATCATCTCGAAACTTTTTTTACAAATTGGTGCTAAACCAGAATAGGTTGGGATTGTTTTTCAGAAAAATCGGTCAAACGGATTTTCCGGAAAAAAATTGGAAAGTATGGAAATTCCCCATAAGAATAGGCCAGGGGAGAAATACTTGGAATTTTTTTTTTTTCAAAAGCTCTCAAATTTATACTGAATGTGGGAAGAACTATCATACACATTTTAAGCGACTTATGGAACAATCGGATGTGAAATAAGGAAGAAAACGCATTTTCAATGTACTTTTTCACACATCAATAAAAGCAATTAAGAAAGCAATTACCGGTAAGAAACTATTAAATGTGAGCAACAAGTGTCACCAATAAATTAAAACGTTTAAAATCTGTGATGGATATGAAGAAGGCACTGGAACCATTGTTGAGAAACCAAGGTTTATATACCAACAGACAGCCGCGGTTATTAAACCTTTGAAGTGATCCATGGCCTGTATATGTACATTGAGCTGACAAAATGTTCTTAATTCTACATTTCCATACTTCTAAGCTCATCTCACAACGCATATAAGGCGTTTTCCTAGTATGTAGAAATTATTTATATTATGAAATTCTTCATTTACGAGAAAACATTTTACTTCCACAAGGAATCGCCTTTGATTAGTAATACATTTTAAATGGTCAGGAAGCTTGTTACAAAATTGCACACCATTGTGTAACAATCCAGTCTCATACAGGGCTGTGCGATGTTTTCCAATCATAGGTAAAGTTTTTAAATCTAGTGTCATGTACGTGGCATACTTTTCTCTCAAACTTATACAAATTATTCCTTACAAAGCTCACGACCTCAAGAATATTAAGTGATGTGATTGACAAAATGTTGAAAGTTTTGAATAAGCCCCTGCAACTCTCACTTTTCCGCATAACTGAAGATGACTCTCAGAGCGTATTTCTGTAATTCAAATGATCTGAAGCTCCGCCCCAGAAAACAATACCGTACTGCAAGGCTCTAAGGTCAAATGTTGCTCGGGAAAAAAACACTCGTAAGTCACAAGTTGATAGAACACTTGATATGAAATTTTTTAAATGAACAAGAACGACCAATTATAAAAACAGTATTCTTGTCTGAGGGCAAGCAGCAATTAAGGCCTTTTCCAAGTAAATATCATCTTGCTGATGATAGGGCATAAGCGACATGGAACAAACACTTACCAGCAGAAGGTCAAAGGCGACATGATCTCAGCTTCAAATGTAGTGGAATTTTACTTTGTTTGGATGTAACTGATGACAAGTCATCATGGGAAATTTGGGTTGAAGCTCCATTATCTCGAAGAAAAAATATGAATTGAAGTGCAAATTTTGTGAACACATTAAAATGTTGAATAACATTGACTATACATAGGTGTATACACAGAATATATCATGAAAATTAAAATTAAATTAAAGTTACGACATATTTCTTCGCCTCAAGAAAATTGTCAATATTCCGCTCATGTTGTACTGCCAATTCCACGATGATATGATGAACCAAATGAAATGAGTGAACAACATCTGCATCTAGAAGGCCTATTGAAGACATCATTCCATCTCTACTATTCCATGTCAATTTGGGCGAATCGGGTTCAGTCAGTCACAGTACTGTCTGAGAACTGAAGTCAAATTATTCGCATGGCAGTTAATGAATAGTTTAGGGGAGATTGTGGTGGTAAGGAATTAGAGCTATTAGGAACAGCAAATGTCACTCAACTGTTTGAATCGTTATTTTTTCATATAAAATTTGATTTGATTGTCAACTTCATTCTAGTATCTAGTAGAATCGAAGACAAAAGAAACCTTCCCCTATCTGTGATAGAATATAGAATGAGTAAATATACTGAAGAGGTAAAAGACCAAAGAATTATTTTTCCCCAATGCATTGTCAAAAAAGTGGTTTTTGTTTCGCTCATTTCAATTTTTTCACTCATTTAATAGTAGATCAGTTGCATCTATATTTTTGTTTCACTTCTTGTTTGGCAACTCATTGCTGTGAACCAATTAATAGTTTGCATCATTAATTACATATTCATCATGAATACGAAGACTTATGACAAACCTGTGATGAATACGACAAAATTAGTGATCGAGCATTATTATGAATATGTGACAGAAGTGGGTGGCTTATAAACCTTTTCCACTCTGAAAATAGATAGGTACCGGTGGCAGTATACTCGAGTGTATCCATTTTATCGTCGATTGAGTTCGAAACACCGTTTTGTCTATAGTGAAACTACGGTGATATTGGTGATCGAGCAGTATTATCAACGAGTGAGGGTAGAAGGGCTTGTATATTTTAAGACATATGTTATGCAATAATAAAATGTATCAATTAAAAGTAACAATCATTATGAATTAAAGTTATTATAGTTTTAGTTAATTATTTTCATATACTTACAGCCATTGTTGTAACCCACACTAGGGTCACTTTATTGATTGCTGGACGTGTTTATTAACAAATTAGAGACCAGTAAATAAAACATATAAAGCAACCCCCGGAGAGCCTTGTTGTGCAGTCGAATTGGACGTTGTCAGCTTGCGGCCTTGGAGTCAATCTTTATCTTCACACGTTATATGGTTTCTCTTCCACCATCTTATCTACCAATATCATTCCAGCTGATCTGTTCCAGTGGATGTGATCAGGGAGGCGTCGGTGTCATTGCCCCGTGACTGGAAAAAATAAAAACACTTTGTGAATTTTTTGCTGAACATGGTGAAATATTTTCTCTCACACATCCATATGAAATTATTGAAAAATATTCTTCTACTACCTCTCACTCAGATCTCTCCTTGGCTATCCTTGTTCCATGAAGAGTTTATTTATAGCTACTACGGTGGCCTTTCATACCCTGGTACAAAAGTAATTTTACACCAACAGTATTACTTAATTAACTTGGTTAGACCTGTACACATTGTTAATTTTTAACAATGCCTACATTGCATAAGGCAGCTTCATAATGAAACAATTCAACAACAACAATTATACATTTCTACCATTCATTTCCAATAAGTCACTGTAGGACTAGGCTTCAAGTTTGGCCTTGTTGTCAACCGATCTTTCGAGAATTGGAGGTATCGTGATGACAACAACTACAAACTCTTTGCAATGGTTTGTCAAATTTCTAGCGCTCAATATTCAACACACCGTGGCATAATATTCTCAATGGTTAATTTTTGTGCTTTGAAAAATAAAATTGTCAGACCGTCAACATATTTCAAAACATATTGTGTATTTTTATAAATTCAATAAATTGAAGAGCTCAGCAAAAATGTGGGCCTTAGCTTACGTGCATGTCATTGGTACCTAGATCATGATTAGACCGACAATATTTTTTTAACGATGCAATGCTTCTTATTGTGCTTCTGAATATGGTTTAATAACTGTTCAATATTTTGGCCCGAAACCGACTAATCTCTCACTCGGTTCTCTCCTGAAATGAAAAAGAATGTATATGTTCAAAGATTAGTGACGCATCTTTTCGTATTTATTAGAAAGTACCACTCATTCATTTAAAACATCCTCATCAATCAAATAACTTATGAAATACAGTAAAACATGGAATGCAATGGTTTCCAAATCGGTCACCGAATAGGAATAAATAAAAATTGTCAAATATTTACAATTATGTAAATTACCCGTTAATCAAATTTCTCATAATTTTTCATCAAATTCCTATAAGGAATTTATGTACTCAGTGACTGAGTACATTAAATCTATGGTTGAAGGTAAGGAAAGGTTTGAAGGTCCCCCACCCATCATTAAAAAACAATAAAAATCAAAAGAAGATAACCTAACATAACCCTAAAACGAGCTAAACTTTTGAGATTATGGACACCACTCCATGAGGTGAGCCAGTATGAACCAGGGGAACTACGTTTCGGTTTCACACAATGGTTTCAAATTACTCGCATTTATTTTCTAGGTCAATTCCACTGATAACAAACAAACCCACTCGAAGAGTCGAAATACATCATATTATATCAAGTTGCCTTTCGTGCGGTCAAGTCTCGACACTCAAGTCACAATGCCAATTGCCAAGGCCATTGATTTTATAAGTTGCAAAATCAACGCCAAGGCTCTTCACAGCCACCTATCTGAGCGGGACAAATATTCAAAGATACGCACCCCAATGTTGGGGGCAGAAATATAATAGTGATCCTGTAATTCGATCATTCAGCCTATGTAAAATAACATCTGTTGGAGATGACTTTTCCTTTTGGTTTATCAAAAGAATAACCTGTCCCATAACCATGTTGACCAAACCCCATTTTTAGTCACTCAATTCAATACAAAATGTAGCCCGTACTGGACCCGCTTGTTGGGGTATCATAGTTCAACAATAGAGGAAAGATATACTATCGAGACATGTTACGCAATGTTTGAAAAAAAAGTGACTCAGTTTTACCCCCACAACTTTATGACATACCAAGCGCTTCAGGTATAGACCACTAATGAGTGGTATATACCCTACTGGATTGTGTTGCTACCGGGCAGTCATCAAGGTCGTTCATTCCGTGGCATGCATAGTTACTAATTGCAGACGTGAGAGAAGGGATTGGAGGTGTGCACGGGAAATTATTTCGTTTAATCATAAGAGTGAACCGTCATTTAGGAGACCGGGGTTTGATTCCCGCCATGGTGTTTTCTTGGTTTGTCGTTCAGTTTGATAATGGGATGGTTCCTCAACTACAAGCCAGAACCGACTCATGCCCACTATCCGAAAATACCTAATGAATGAAATTAACTTTCATTGTATCATCCTATCATCTTATTCATCATCAACCGATTGTTCATCATTACAGTGCGTCGTTGAACGGACGTTAACTCAATGTAAATAAGCAAATAACACAAGAGTCACAGAGTCAGATGGCCGCTGAGCCCCTCGTGTAAATTACTGCCCCACCGCGGCACCTCCTCTAGAATAGCATAGAGGGTCTACTGAATTTGATTTCGAAGTGTCACGACATGGACTAAACCGAGAAAGAAAGAAACGGAAAACCGATTTGCTAGCATAATGAGAATTTCATTTTTGAATGAACAATATCCACATGGTATAATATTATATATACCTTGATAGATCTTCATATAAAATGGCACGTAGCCTATATGTTTATAATGATTATATTGCTGATTTTCAAATGAATCAAAACTTGGAAAAATTCAAATCAATATAAGATAACTCAATGATTCAAAAAAAAAAATGAAAATGAAAATAATTGAATGAAATAATAATCATAGCACAGCGTGAATCTCAATTTCACAAAATTAATGAAACAGGGAATTTAAATTGATATCAGTTTGATAAAGAAATGAAAATATTCAAGATTCAAAAACTAGGTTATAATAATTATACCGATAAATAAAAGTATTTAGTTTATAGTTTCTGTATACATGAATGCATCCGACCTCGTTAGCTCAGTCAGCTGAGGCACGTTTCATAGACTGAAGTGACCGTTGGGCGTGGGTTCGAGTTTTTTTTTTAAATTTCCTTTCACATCATCACTTCATCATTGCATCATCACCCGCTCATTCATAACCCCGTATAACCTAGCTGTTGGTGGGGTCGTTAAGCAGCATTAAAAAAAATCATATACACATCATATGTTACATGATATATTGATTATATATTAGTTTTATCTAAAATATAAAGAATAATCTGGAAAATTTAATTCTCATTCGCAGTCTTATTGAATAATAAGTTGTCTAATTTCTAAAATTATTTATACGTCGATTAGACCTACATGAAAATATACAATAAGATGTGCTTAGTCACGAATGTTTTTGTTAGGCTCACAAGAGTTAAATATAAAATATGGTAATAAATTAAGGATTAAAATAGAAAATGATTTTTTATAGATTTGTTATGGGCTCAAAGTCAATGTTAAACAATTAATGACATCCAATTGTTAGTGTCAAAAGTCCCTTCAAAGGAGGACGACTACAACGTGGGTATATACGTAAATCAACGGAATATAACCTAATAAGCCTGCCATTTCAAAAGAGTTCTCCCCGGGGAACAAGAATTCTGCTCGAATACTCGCTCATCCACCAACTCAACAACTTGTAGGTCTCGAGCGTTTTCCTTATTAAGATTATTGTTGAAGCGTTTAATTCATCAAGTCCCCGCCGAATCACCGTGTTTTCCGAAGAGCTCTGCGCCTGCGCATGTAAGGGGGTAGTTTTGTAAGCGCGAAGTCTATGAATAGCACAGTACCATGTCGCGCATTGCCGCCCGAACTGTCTTCAAGAGAGCTCACAGCATCCGTCGTAACCTGGTCCTCACTAGTGAACACGTTGTCGCCACTCCTGGTGCATACTAGTGAACACGTTGTCGCCACTCCTGGTGCATTCTAGTGATCACGTTGTCGTCACCCCTGGTGCCTACTAGTGAACACGTTGTCGTCACCCCTGGTGCCTACCATAGTGAACACGTTGTCGTCACCCCTGGTGCGTACTAGTGATCACGTTGTCGTCACCCCTGGTGCATACTAGTGAATACGTTGTCGCCACTCCTGGTGCATACTAGTGATCACATTGTCGTCACCCCTGGTGCGTACTATAGTGATCACGTTGTCGTCACCCCTGGTGCCTACTAGAGAACACGTTGTCGTCACCCCTGGTGCCTACTATAGTGAACACGTTGTCGTCACCCCTGGTGCGTACTAGTGGTCACGTTGTCGTCACCCCTGGTGCCTACTATAGTGATCACGTTGTTGTCACCCTTAGTGTATACTAGTGAACACGTTGTCGTCATCCCAGGTGCATTCTAGTGATCTACAGAGTGTTGTCGAGTGAACTGCTTGTTATAGAGTTATGTGGAAACCGATGTCTTGAGGACTGAGATGCTTTCTAATCGGTACAGGTGTTTAGTCGAGAGGGTAAGAACTGAGAAGTATCTCGCTTTTTATGTTTAGATCTGGAAGATTACGTTAATGAATATCGGATGATAGTTTTCATTAACATAGTGGGAATGAAAGGTGGTCGAGTGGCTAGCAACCTGGACTGTTATTAAGGAGACAGGTGTTCGATTCCCGCCATTCGTGACCATCCTGGCAGGGGGTTTTCGTGATTTTCCTATGTCGTTCAGGTTAATGCTGGAATGGTTTCTTGACAACAGGCCACGACCGACGACTCCTTACCGCTATCCAAAAACACCTAATACATTCCTTCCATCTCATCATCCCATCATCTCATATAGGCCTATCATTCACCGACACCAATAGATCGTAGTCATCAGTACAGTACGTCGCTGAACCCAATATAAATGAAAAATGAAAATAACATCTTGAATATATCATTTTTTTTTTATTTATATTATGGGCTCAACGATTTGCGTCGGTGAGTGATGAATGAGATGACGGGAAGATAAGATGGAAGGTTATTTTGTTAGGTTTTTTTTGTATAGTGGGAAGGGGTCGGTCTCAATTAAGGAACTATCCAAGTATCCGGACATACTGCACATAACGGTATAATGAGGATGGTAGACCATCCTCGAGACCCGATCTCCTGAATGACGGTTCAGGCTTCTGATCTACCCGTCCACTTGTCCACTTGTTACTGTTCCATCGTTATCGGTATATTTTAAAAACGGATGACTATCTATACAAAGTAAAGAGAATATACATCATAATTTGAATTTATCTTCTTTGTAAAGGGGACGTCCATAAATTACGTCACAGCTTAGGGGGGCGGGGGGGGGGGGGGGGGGGGGGGGGGTCATAATTTGTGACAAGGTGTTACAAGGGGGGAGGGGGGGAGACAACTGTGTGACGTACCAATCTTTTGTTTTATGTATTTTGCGCCATTCTTATAGATTCTTACATTATTATACCCATCCCAAAGACAGCAGTTGCATATCAAAGTTGCATACTGGCCAGATGGGATATAATATGGTAACACCCAAATCCAAGAAGAAGAAGATTTGGAGCTTTTGGGAGCCATGGGAGTAAACTCTAAAACTGGTTCATAAATTTGGAAATGTATCATCACTTAATACCTATGCATAATTGCATAACAAGCAATATTTTCAATAAAAGTATACATAAAGAAATGAATATTTTAATTTTATAATTTTATTGCACCTTTGCTGTCTGTTAATTTCAATTTTTTGTTAGAAAGGGGGGTATGAGAATTTGTGACGTATTTAAAGGGGGGGAGAGTAATAGGTTTTGTGACCAACTGTGACATGGGAGGGAGGGGGGGGGGGGTTGAAAGTGGCCTAAAAAAGTGTGACATAATTTATGCACGCTCCCAAAGTTGTTTAAACAATTGCGTAGTACAGTTGGTTATTTTTTGTGGATAATCATATTAGATATAATGGGTCTAATATCATAATAATATGGAATGTATTTCCATTTCATTCAAAATGGAATTCGTTAATGACATGCTGATTTTTCATTTTTGAATTTAGATTTTTCATTCGTACCATTCAGTAGGCCCTACACGAAAGTAATTCAATTTTTTCCCATTTCTTTCCCCCAAAAGTATTTGAAAGTATTTGAACGACTCGGTACCGGTATAGGTCTTGTACAGCACCACTTAGGATTCTTTCAGATAATAACAATCTTTCTAATAATGATACCTTCTTTCATTTACATTTATAACTATCTTCAGCTTCATTACTGTAATATTCCTTCAATTTCAATTTCACTACTTTTGTTATTTACATATGATTATATTGGTTTATTAATATTTCAGGATAGTTTCATAATCAATTTTTTATCACTTTTGTGAATAACCATTGTACTTGTATGTATTGATTAATCACACTGTACCATTTTGGTACACCGCTTTGCGGACAGCTGTTGAATAAAGACTTTCTCTCTCAAAATCAAACAAATCTCAAACATACGTAACATATCAACATCAACATACTGCTACTAAAATTTGAAAAATACCGCGTTTTATTTATCAAAATATGTCTCTCACACGATACAAATAAACTACATTCACGTTATTGAATTCCCTTAGTCCATAGGCCCTTAGGTTTACTTTATTGGAAATATACAATTTCGTTTTCATTTTCAGCTACGGAGCTATGGATATAGTTACGGATTTGTATATATAATTATATATATACAGTATATATATGTATATATATATATATATATATATATATATATATATATATATATATATATATATATATATATATATATATATATATATATATATAAATATATATATTTGTGTATTGTGTATATTCATTTATAACTGGTGGCCTCTTTATTTAAAGTCTTAACGTATCAGTAAATAACATTACAAAAGCTGTGGGTACGAAATAGACGAAGGTTCCAAGCGACCTTCCCTCATCTCACACCATTGGAGCGCATGTGTTTCGCGTTTTCATCGCTCTTGGATGTAAGTGTGCAAAATATGAATTCCAAATCAATTTCACTCAAGAAAGTACAACACCAACGGTTGCTTCAATATTTCACATTCTATAGTAGCTTCAATATCAACAACATTTCAGTTGATAAATTGGAAATAAATTGATCGAAAAACATATTAAGCAGTTGCTCCAATATTTTACATTTTACAGGGACTTGGGGACCAGCATTTTAGTTCATAAATTGAAAATGAATTGAATGAAACAACATATTATTATTGATTAATGTAACATGTTTCATTCAAAATTTCACCTTGGGGGTACGATGTGTTTTATATAACACTGACATACCCTAGGTTTCGTTGTGTTGACACGACTTGTGATGCTCGTGCTGGTTTTAATCAGGTTGACACGAGGTTGACCTAGACAAGATCTAACAAGAGATTCAAAAAAAATAAGCTTCACACGCAATTTTAATCCTTATTTTTACTTATTTCATTCGGAAGAAAAGCGCATAACGTACTTGCAGAGAATCCTCCATTGTTCACATCAAATCTCAAATCTCTCAATATGTTCGAACACAATGAGTGCAGGAATAATGAATGTTGGGGTAGCTCTAACTGGCAGTTTAAAGCTGTTGTCACCACGGTTACGTGTGCTATTTGTTTCATTATTTGGACACCAACTAAAGCTAAATGGACTTGGTAATACCAGGCCCAATAGACTTATTGTGAAGACCAACGAGAGGCATTTAATTTCACAGAAATAGCCAAGTAATGCAATACATTGCCCATCCACAGTCCAATAATTATTATGTAGTATTTCCAAAACGGCCACAGAGGAATTCAAATATCTCTATTCTAATGCACCTTGATAGTTCATCGTACCTGAATTAAACAAATGAAAAAATTGAATATATATATATATATATTATACAAATGATATACATATACAAATGATTGGCAGCAGTCGCTTGATTCGGTCAAGGGCACACGAGTGGATGTTGTCTCCCTTGACTGGGCTAAAGCATTCGACATAGGGTCCAACATCAACGCCTGTTAGCTAAGCTTCGAGTATACGGCGTCTCTGGTGATATGCTCTCCTGGATGCGAAGTTTTCTCACTGGACGAAAGATGCAAGTGATCTTCGACGGTTACTTCTCCAATGAGCGGAACGTCGTCTCGGGGGTTCCTCAGGGGTCTGTGCTAGGTCCGCTCCTGTTCACAATCTTCATGTTGGACTTGCCACAGTGTGTAACATCCACAATGTGCCAGTACGCTGATGACTGTACCATTTATAGGCAAATAGATTCAGAGCAGGATGTTGACATGTTACAATTGGATTTGGATAACGTCAGTGTTTGGTGTGAAGTGAATCTTTTGCATTTGAATACAAAAAAATGCCAGCTCATGTCCATAACCAGATCCAAATCCAATAGAAATGGGAAGACATTTTATTGCGTGGACAAAACTAGAATTCACTGTGATAGAACCATGAAAATTCTTGGGATTGTTGTTTCTGATAATCTCAAATGGAATATGCAAACTGAAATTGTGAGAAACAGGGCTGCCAAGACTTTGGGTTTTCTGAGTATAGAGTATTGCATGGGGCTAATACGAAAGTGAAAAACACAGTTTATTTGGGGATGATTAGGCCGATCATGTCATATGGTTGTCCGGCTTGGCATCCAACAACTCTAGGCAATATTTCAAAATTAGAGCACATTCAAAATCGAGCATTAAAATTTATCGCAGGAGAAAAAGATAAGAATCAGTTATTGACCATTGAGAATCATCTCAAGGAAATAGACATGCTCTTTCTTAAGAAATTACTTTTGAAGATCCTAGACATGGATATTTCCGAGAGAGTGGTTTTCAATGCGTCATTAAGGCCTCGATTAAACCAATTAGCCACATTAAAACCTCCATTCGCCAGAACCACGTACTATCAAAGAGGATTCTATTTTCGCTCTGCCGTTTTCTATAACTCTTTACCTGTCAATATAAGAACAGATGATTCTTTTGATACATTTCGTAGACAACTCAGAACATTTTTACTTAATTAGATACTTTAAACTTTATATATTTCAAACTTTTGATACTTTAAACTTCATATATTTCAGATACGGCATTATTTTAGGCATTTGTATTTCATATTTAGTTATTTTTATTCTCAATTCATTTTTTCTCAATTCATTATAATTTGTATAATTATGCAGGTAGTGAGGCACATGTTGTTACGGGGCTCCTGCTCTATTCTCACTACCTGTATACAGTGTAATATAATGTATTACACTGTATAGAATCAATAATAAATAAATAAAAAAATATATATATATATATATATATATATATATATATATATATATATATATATATATATATATATATTTAATGATATTTATACTCCGTTTCATTTGGTTGCAGTCGTTTCGGCAATTGACACATGGTATTTCATTTTCCAAACTACTTTTGTAACGAAGTGAACCGGAAGGAAGCGTGGATTATAATGGACACATCAGAAACGGTAAGTTATATCATTGACGATAGATATCGTCTCTGATTTTGTATATATATACATTGTCATTGTGGTTTCTATACCAGTGTGGGGTTGATATATTTAGTAAATCGCTCTCTTCTTTCTATCGGAATGATGGGAAGGAGACGGTCGTCGCATTTATTCATGCAATGATATTTGATTGAACTACGTTGAAACTACGAATAACCTCCGTTAGCGTCGACCATGGCGGGAATTTTTATAATCTTTTAATCTTTTGACCATGTCGGGAATTTTTATAATCTTTTAATCTTTTGACCATGTCGGGAATTTTTATAATCTTTTAATCTTGTATAGCCTAGCTTTTAATAATCTGATAAGAAAACTGTTTTTAATATGCATTCGAATACACGAGTGTAGTAAAACAACTTGTTTGCGTTGTTTTTTCACAAATGTCAGAAGAAGTTTAGTAAATTAGTATATAAAATGAATTTTACGCTAATAATTAATTGAATACTGAAGTGGATGAAGAAATCCTCCAAGTAACCTGAATAATTCTATAATAAAAATCTGTAAAATTGTATATTAAAATATCGTGCATGACGTTATGTATATAATTATGTGACTTATAGTAAGTGCAATAAACGAATGTTGAACATCCTCGTGCCGGGTTCATCGGAACTTTGACAGTTAGGCACGAGGGCAGCCTGGTCTTCATGGTTGCATTATTATAACCATATCTCATGACTCTGAAAATAATCGTATTATTTAGTCCAAGTGTGCAGTTTTAGTATGTTTCCTGATATTAGTTTGTCACTGTCATAGTATAGCTAGCTTAATCGTGTCACCATTCTGAATCTCGCCAAATCAAGTCCTTGATAATAATGATGTGAACCTACTTCTCTGTAGCACATTTTAAAATTAGGATTTTATTCGTAGGGATTAAAAAATTATATCAGTGATCTCGTAAAAAGTATAAAGTACGATGAACCGTAAATATCGTGTGAAACCGTGTGTAAAAGCTCTAAATTATACATAGATTAGAGGCGACCTGATCGAATACTCGCTGTACTGATATGAAAAATGAATGTATATTTGGTGGATCCGTTCTTTCATGACAATGGAAAATATTATAAAATATTAGGATGATGTTACTATATTTCTACAGTTATTATCTTTTAACGTGCAACTGTTTAATGCATATTAATCATACATTTCCGATTCTTTATGTATGGAGGCTTTTCCACATGGTGATAATACTAACACTAGAAAGCGAATAGTTCAATCTCTCGATGAAAATGTTATAAAAATACACCGATATCTAATGAGAAAATGTTTATCTAGTTTCGAGGATAATAATACTAAAGTTTGAGTTGAATCATTTTCAAATTGATTTGTGTAGATGCGGGGGAAGGGTGCTTATAGAAAATGGTTGGGATAGTGTTCAAACTAAAAGTACTAACTAACTCCAATACCACTTCAGTTTTCAAATTAAATCAGAATATAAAACAAAAGACGAGTAAAGTTCCAACGGAGGACACCTTATCTTTTGCAACGGGTCTTCGAAGGCGGAGGTTGGAGAATTGCTAGCGTAAAATTGGTGTCAATAGTTTCGTGGACTGAGGTAATTTTCTTCAATTTATTGTATTAACACATACATTATTTTGTTAGGGCACTTGTCATTTTTCAGTATCAGGAATAATAATAATAATAATAATAATAATAATAATAATAAATGAAAATAGGAGGCAGCACTTGACCTTTGCAGTATTCATCAACTGGCGTCGATCAATGGTGAATGAGATAATGCAAAGATGAGATGAAAAGGATTATCTCATTCATCATTCACCGATCTTAATAGATCTTGATTAATGAATACATACCTCCTGTCCT
Source organism: Brachyptera putata (assembly GCA_907164805.1). Classification (NCBI taxonomy): domain Eukaryota; kingdom Metazoa; phylum Arthropoda; class Insecta; order Plecoptera; family Taeniopterygidae; genus Brachyptera; species Brachyptera putata. The sequence continues at coordinate 40,806,535 of OU015463.1, forward strand.
GCTCTTTATTACAATAATAGTAATAATTATTGTTTCATGAAAATTGGCGTATACCGAAGCAAAATAACTTTTATGTAACTACACGTGATCGAAGAATATTCCCTATTTTGATGAGGTGTTTTTGGATAGTAAATTGAATTGAATATGGGGGTTTAACGACGCGTTAACGACGCGTTAACGACGCTTGGTTTTATTGCGCCGAGTTTGGATATTGGGAAGAAGAAGTCGTGACTTGCTTACCAGTTGACATTTTCGTGACCAGGTAAGGTAGCATTCCAGTGCTCACCATAATGACAACTGGAAACCACAACGAGAAAAACTATCCTGACTAAGGATGGGAATCGACTGAATGACGGGTCATCGTGCTAGCCACTGGTCTATCGGTACAATATATTAGTAACTATACTTGGAATTATTTTTGTACAACGTAAAATGATATATGAATTGATATTCATGATTTGCGTGATTTAGTTCGGTGAGAAGAAACTGAACTTAATTGAGGTGGACCTAGCCACAGTTTAATATTTTCATTGTCAACCTAGAATGAAAATTATTGTCCAGTTGCTTTGCGTCTGAACATATTGTAGTGAAACCATTAAGTATACAGGTAGACCTAACCTAACCTGTATACTTAATGGTGAAACTGCTTTACACCATACAGAGAACTACTTTCACAAATACTGTCGATCCATAACAAATATTAACGATAGACTACCCGGTATTTTTATGTACCGTGAAGTAAACTTGAGTTATGTGGTGAGGTAAACATCGATGGTAAAAATATCGAGTGTTACTGTTACAGGAATATAAGAGATCTTTCCACACTTTTGTTATTACAAAATTCAAGTCGTTAGCATTTGTGACATACATTGTCTGCATCTTGGGATTTATTTGATGATTTTGTATCTTGCACTATTGAAGTTATGAGATCACTTATGTAAAATCACTCTGGCAGGAACTTTTTACCCTATGGAGACTATGGGGACGCCTTAAAGGACGACGTTTCGACCTACATGTCGAGAACTTTATCAAGAAATCAGTTGCTCATTAGAATAATGATCGGGATTGAGTGGTTTGGATGGTACGTCCATTATTTCTAGTCCCATAAGTACCTCTCTTATACTATAACAAAACTGTCTGCAACTTTTTGATATGCTCTCAGAATAATTGGGATCTGATCAATACGCTATTCTTTCACACATTTTCACTTCATGGATTTCTAGATTTGCCGAGAGAGTCAACATTTTGAATTGATGTGAGAAATTGATGATAAAAATATTCATGGAAAACATTCTTGTTTATTCGCTTTCGCTAACTTTGTGAGTGAGTGAATACTTCAACGTTCTTCTTGACATCGTGCTGCTTCCAAAATGCTGTCGTTCTGCCATTGCATGGTATCAATAGATGTATTCTCACGTAACTACAGGCCTACAATTATTATTGTAAAATGATCCGGCAAGTGAAACAATAAATTGTATAGCTATTTTCAATTCCTCGTAAACGAAAAGAAAAACAAATGAAATTACTATAACACATCTCAAACCATAATTAAAAACAATGCCGGTAGTTATATATATATGTATATATGTATACCACTATTAGATTTTAAAACGTTTTTATCTGAATTATTTGATTCTGCGAATATTCTAAGAAATATTCTCATACATATTGTAAGGATTATTCTTTATCTGTTCCAACTTTCCCCAAGTTGTTCTATTCTCAAAATAATCTTGACTCCATCTAGGAAACTAGGAAAATCATTTCGACAGATTATTTCTATTGTGAATACCGTATAGCAGTAATGCCAGACCAAATTTGCCTCATAAGTGATGACACAAATAACTGCAGAGTGTTATGAGGATTGAGATCATAGCTATTTTTTAAAATAATAACAATGTTCAGCATGTACTGAGAACGTTGGATGATGTAACTCACATAAAACCTTCAGAGAAACTATGATATTGAATGTAACATATACAGGAATATCCCATTTGAAAATAAGATTTTTCCTTTTTATCAAATTTTACATCGTGTTCAACGACATACTGAAATGATAATCAAGATGTATTACCTCATCGGATGAATGCAAAATAAGTTGGTGGGATGTAGAGATGAAGGTTTCTTGGGTGATGGGAAGGATAGTGGGAAGAAAACGGCTGTGGCCTATTGTAGTTACCATCCCCCCTAGGTTACTTTTCACTGCTTTCATCTAGAAACATGTATTATACGTGAACGATGAATCGATGCAGGTGCGTTGAATTTTGATTTGAGTGGTGGGATGAAAGAGGAGAAAGCGTAATTAAAAATTAAAAATGTAATATATATCTAGGTTTTCTCGCAGATACGGGGTCTAGAGCTGCAGCGGCCGGAGTACAAAAATGTCCACCCTTTTTTATTGTCCTTTGACCATTTTAGTTATAGAGTGTCTTCTGACGAAAGTAAGTGAATTGTGAGAGTGTCAAGGCATATTGAGTGAGGGTCAGGTACTTTAGTGGGGGTGGGAAATAATTTCCCCCTGTCATCCCCTATCTTCCTACGCGCCTGAAACGATGAAATCCAGTTTAATACTGGTATAAAATTTATTAATTTTCCATATCTCTACATATATCTCTGCATCTCTACGTATCCAACTATATGAATCACACCAGCACCTCACAACATGAAACTGAAAAAAATTGATTGGAAATGGTTTAGGTTTCATTAGTGTGGGAGGGGACTCTAATAACTATTGAGATCGCTGTGCGTTTGCAGTGAATACGTTGATAATATGAAACAATTGCTCTTCGCTCAACGGACCCAAGCTTACACAAGAGTAAGATCATTTTTTCATACTAGAAAGTGTAAGACTCGATATGAAAAAGTGTTGCATTGGAACGTCAGATGTAATATATCACAAACAAATCCACTATACAATAGACTTCATACATATTGATTGTTTTAATGAAAGTTCGTTTAAATTTGAGTTCAAATTGCTAAGCTACTGTTTCCTTCTCCATTATTTACCTATTTGTGATTATTATTCTGAAATATCTCAGGATGTGAGAAATATATGGTATTTATCTCTTGGATGAATGGAGAGAAAATGAAAGTTCACGAAAGAATCTTCCCGAAATGATTTCGTTGAATTCCTAATCATACGATGTTTCGAATTTGTGTACTGTTTTAGGCCTATAAGCTTAGACCATCCAACGGAACGAGTAGGCCTATAGGTTGTATTTATCATTTTTTTGTAAGACGTTTACTTGACTGCGATTTTGAGTATTGTCATGCATGGCGTAACCTACAGAATAATGATGTTTCCTTCATATCATAGCGTTTCACTGTAAATCTATAATATTACAAATTTGGGAATTTGTTTCTCAAAAATATCTGGTGGAAAAAGTATTATAGACTATATGGACCATATATAGAGTGCTGACGAATTCACGTGATTTGAATTTAAAATGAAGATAATTAGCATAACTTACTACACACTCATTGAATTGTGTCAAGTTTAAAGTAGTCCTAGCTAATTATAGAATAACTACGTTTTTAAACACTGACGAGTCCAAAAAGCTAATTTATTCATAATTATGTGTATGTACAGAGAGGCATGAGTATTATGAACATAATAGAAAGACTTCTGTTGAATGGAAAAGGGTTGAATATTATCATACTTCATTGAATTTATGCAAACAGTGATTACTGGTGAACGATTTTTCATTCTGATTTCATTCTTCTTATCATTCTCGATTTTTCATTAACATTCTGAAACTGATCATTTTGAAACTTGGATCGTTGATAGCTTGTTAAAGTCAAAGAATGATCTGTCAAATAATTGTACTATTTTGAATGACTGTAAACATATATATATATATATATATATATATATATATATATATATATATATATATATATATATATATATATATATATATATATATATATATATATATATATTTAATACGTACCGGTACGTCAGTATAGTAGGCCCATACTTTCACTAGAGCGCTTATTGCTTTTATTACTCATTTCCAGGGTGGATCGGTCGATGTGATATCAACTCCACTACACAGCAGTATATAGTATAGGTTGTGTAATTACTGTGTTCGATGCAGCCCATGGCCCGAGGACTGGTGTGCTTTATTCCTGAATAGTTCGGGCTACAGCTCTGTAGCTTTATTGAATAACTCGCGTACTTCGCGACGGAAATGGCTCCCTTCAGCGAAAACAGATTACACCTTCCTATCTTGTAATCCGGAAACTTGAGTCGTTATAAAATACGATTCATATACATTAAGATCTGGAAAACTAGTTGTGACTACATCGATAAAAGGAGAAAATTCGAGAAACAATTTGAGAAACGAAAATATCACAATTTTATCTGTATATAGATGTTTTTTTATGAGGTATTATAACCATTATTCAGGACAAGGTTCATCCGATGAGCGATAGCGAAAACTTTCATTCCACCCTTTTGGAGCTTTGTTTGTGCCGAATGAAGTAAATATTATATAATCCAGGTGTGTAGAATTTCAATTAAACTCCATGTGAACATCTAGCTCATCTTACAGAGCATATGCTACGCGTTTGCCCAGTCATTAGGGAAACAAATAAATTTTTCAAAAGCGTTGAATATTCAGAGCTGCAGCGAGATTTTGTAATTACCCAAGTTTGTAAGAAAAGTGTACTTCGAAAATCTTATGAAATGTAAAACATGTGAAAGCTATAAGAACAAAAAACAAAATGCATCTAATGAGAGACTGAATATTCATAAACAATAACTAGGGTAAATGAGAAAGATACACAGAGAAAGAGTTTACTGAGTCTATTATACTGTGTTCATTGTTTCATTTTATATGGAATATAAAAACTACTACTCACAACACGACATAGACAAATCTAAAAGTTAATCAGATCGATAATTAGTCAATGAATAGATTGTGTAACAAAATAACACAATAAGTTGATAATTATTATTCTTCCATTCTAGTGAAAAAACTTATTGAACTGATAATGGTCAATATAAACATAATTTCTCTTCGAATTATCACTATATTTCATTTATTTTCTGGTGCATCGACATGGTGCCCTCATCAGAAACTCATTTCTCATCATTTTCTTCAATTCTAGAGTAAAAATTATCAAGTTAGTACTCCTCTCAACTTTAATGATTTTTGCATTCCAGACTTTTTACAACACCTATGTTCCATGTTTCTCATGGTTCATGTTCTGCTATGCACCGGATTGCGCTCTCTCTTGATATTTTCTTTCTGCTGAGTATTGTATAGAAGTTATTCATCGTGTTGTTCTCATTTTGCACCAGTTTGTTCACTCGATCAAGACTTCCCTCATTCCGTGTGGGAATCAGATTATTAAAATAAATATTTATAACAGAACAAAAGTAAAAAAATGATCTGTGTAACAAAATACACAACTTGAAAGATTCTCAGTAGGAGAAAGAAAAGGCATAAAACCAATCTATACATGTGCAACCTATAGGTTATAGTTTTTAGTTGCTTGTTGAAACCAACCGTTGGAACTGATGCAGTGTCTCATGACAAGAGATTCCCTTGGATTAGTCAGTGATTACCATGTAGTGAGACGGACTGTATGCTTGTTACGTATGAAACAGAATTTTGTTCTTAATAACTGTATGGAGTAAACAGTTGAACTTCGACACAGGAAGTTATTAAAGAAGAGCGAGCTTTACGCCTTCAGACGATTTTCATGACTACATCTCTTCAAGCCACCTGTCTGGGTCAGGCAGTCAAGGCTCTGCTTTGGAAACTGTAGTCAAGTCGGGCGTGAGTTCGAGACCCGCGTAAGGCATGAGTTCGAGTCACGCAAAGGCATGGCCTTTTTCAAGGGTTGCGCTTCAATAGGAAAGTTGCATACGATATTGATATTTGAAGGCATCCCCAATCTCCATGGGGCAAAAAAAGTTCTCGGCAGTATGATTTTACGAATTTAAATGATCATATACAAATCTGACAGTGCAAGATACAAAAACAACAAATATATGTCATATTGTGATTCAGACAATATTTGTCGGAAATGCTAATGACTCCAATTGTATGATAACAAAGGTGGAACGATCAGTTGTATGTTACGTTGACACTCTATATTTTTGCCATCTATTTTTACCTCATCGCGCACCTTTACATACTAATAACATGTAACTTATTTTGAATGTTTATCATGAATCGACAATATTTCAGAAGAAACATTTGTGAATGGTATGAGGCAGTTTTACTACAATATGTTCATTCGGAAATTCACTGCGTTCGTTCATATTACGGCCGTTCTTCGATGTGAAAACTTAAATAGATTATCGTTCTCAACACATCGATAATTAATCGAAATTTATCGATACTCTTTCTCCTATACGATAATTGTAACCCGTGCCTAAATATCGTATTGTATGGGAAATTCCAATCATTCATGTTAGTCATTACCAAATTGTTTTCACTGGCTTTATTGACACCAATACACGACTCATACTTTCGCGCCAATTATACTGATTGGAGGAATCATGCAAACAGAAATGAGGGACATTTTGCAAGGTTTAGAAGATAGTTTCGATAATCGAAATTGACTTATTGTATGAATTCAATCTATTATCGTATCGTATGAAAAAATATTGTTCGTGATCGATGTATCGAATATTGTTGACAGCCCTAGTGCAGTTCACACTGAAAATAATTAGGTTCCTCTCCATATCTGATATCAATCAATAATGTTGCTTAACGACCCTACCAACAGCTACGTTATACGGGGGTACGAATGAGCGGATGATGATGAAACGATGAAGTGATGATAGGTGTAAGGACGTTTACAAAAACCCATACCTTATGCGGGACTCGAACCCACGCCCAACGGTGACTTCAGTTACTACCGCTAGCGATAATTGACTTAGCCACCGGGGCGGCAATATCTGATATCAATAGAAATATATTGAAACTTCCTATTTTCAATGGATAACAAAAATATTGGACTGAATCGAAAATTGTCGTAATTGAAAATATAATGACAAAAGACGCGGTATTGGGTCGTTCACTGCTATATAGCTGTGTTGTACATCTGACTTGAGCGTTTATTTCTGGATTTTCTTTTTCTGGAGCAAGAAGAAATTCCAGTCATACAGTAACGTATCATTTAAGTAATTCACACTTCTTAATATCAATATCGACTTTTTAGATGAGCGTGGTGCGAAGTTATCCATCTCATTTACTGGGAAAAAATCGTGGTTTCTTTATATGTTTCTTTTTGATTTCTATTGTGCACGGGAAACCAGACGGATAAATTGTCCAACTGACTTGAAACTTCTTTTGTGCATTGATTTCATACTAGAATGGACTGGTATTGGTTTTGAGCAAAATCGATCCGTCACTTTTTCGGAAAACGACATTGAACATTTTGAACTCCCCGTGAGAATAACATTGCATTAAATTTCCAATTTTTTATTATACCTGATTGGAATGAAATTTCCATAGAATGTTGTTATTAAATATATGTTCCAGTACATAATCCTACCAACTTGAGAATGATTTGGTTCGGACATTTTTGAGAAAATAAATGTATTTTGCTGTAAAAATGAGAAATGAACAGTTATGGTCTTTTGTTAGGGATGATCAACAAGTTGTCTGTATAACATGGGCAGTGACTAGACTTGATAGATTCAGTATCGAGGTGTGTAAATATTACTTTAGCTTCCGAGTACACGCCGTACAAATATCTTGCTCATCTTTCAACCGAAATGCTTCGTTTTCCAAGTTCTTTAAACATCGTTCATCCGCTCATTCGAACCCCCAAGTAACCTAGCTGTTGGAAGGGTCGTGAATCGAACAAACATCATCACATATCTTCAATATCAATTTCTAGAGGCCTTAGCGAGGCGACTCTTAATTCCGGGTTTGGAACCGGGTTTGATACCCGCCCAGAGCAATTGAACAATATCAGTAGGATTGGTGTTTGAGTTGACCTGGCTTAAAGTGTCAATTAATAGAGAGAACATTGACGCAATATCCGCTAATCATTTAAGAAATTAAATATTCCATCATCTATAATAATCTGGAGAATAAATGGAACCGTGAAATCAGTGTGAAGCTTTTTTTATATGGAATTGTTGCAACTTGCAAATATATTTTTCTATATAAATATAGCCAAACTAATTCGAAAAACTGAGAATCTTAGTATGCCATCATCTTTAATAACCTGGAAATGAAACAAGAATAAATGGAATCGTTAGATAGCGTGGAGGTTTTTTATATGGAAATGTTGAAAATATATTTTTCCATCGAAATATAGCTGGAAAAAGTAATCTATTCAGAACACGCCAAATTAACTAACTCTGAAGACTAATTGAATTTTGAAAAAATCAAGGAGATAATTAAATTTTGAAATTCCACTCTCGTTTTACTCAGAAGTGGGTTGAACTGGGCTTGACCCCCAATTTTTCAATTCTTTTCAAAAGCTAGTTCCATCTCGAAATAAACTTGATGTGTGAATGTTTGTACTCTCGTGAAATCCGTACAAAACACGCGGATTGTAGGTTTCACGATTGAAATTGACTACGAAAATATGAGTCTCATACTTCAAATGTGAATGCCAACTTTGTTTGACGAAATTAAAATTGCACACATGTTTATCGCACAGAACAAATTGCTCGCATATTTGTCTCATCATCGCTATTTTATTTCTCGAATATTCGTGTTTCCTCGACAAGTTGTCTTGTAACAAAGTTTCGCATTCGTTGATATTTCGCGTCCCAGCTGCTGTGTATAATTAGAAACAATATGACGGTGTTGAGACTAAGTCAAGTCGCATGTGAATAATTTACGTGCGGAAATAAAAATGCGAAAATATTCAGTGTTTTTCCAAGGTTAGTTGAAATTGGTGGAAAGTTGAGCCTGTGACTATGAAGTTGACTCGTATGGAATAAATATTTGAGCAAAGTTTGCTGTTGATTGGGGTTTTCCTTTGACCTGTGGAGCACGTAAAAAAAAACGAGTACTATAACGAACTCATTTTGTTCTCTATAGACCTTAAAATGTGCTAACCCGCATCTAATAATCAGCACTCTCTGTCTACAATACTGTATCACTGATTCAGGGTTTTCTCTCAAGGCCTAATTACACAGATTTCTGTCTAGAAAATGTACCTAAGACGATAAAATAAGTCTAGATTGTGTACTAATTGACTATTGATCCACGCCCTCAATAATTCGTTGTTCATAATTGTCAACCCTCAAAGGGAGTTATTTTGTATCCTCTCCTGGATTTTAAACTTCTTGGTGAATGTAAGGTATTCCACGGCAAACCTTCAGCAGAGTTAGGAACCGGGTTCGGTTCCCGTTCTGGCCGGATCGATAAGTTTTTCCTCATGACCTGTAAACCTCGGACAAAAACATACACAAACGAACAACTTTTTTCCAGGAGACCCAATCGTCGTTAGCGCTCTCATAAATGTAGGTAGTAGACCTACTTACTATGCATTTTGTTCGCGCAATAATATGTTCCAATTAAAAATAAAATATAAGTGAAATGTATTGGTGTTATAAGGATGGTTTACCTCCCAAATATTATACCCACCGGGAAACCGGAACTATAGTAGCTATATGTGCTAACATGTGCTTCATACGTAACCGGGAGATGAGGGTAGATCGGTCTTTGGTTCGATCTCCACCACCGTCCATCTTCTACAGAGGTGTATCGTGGTTTTTCGTGTTTTTTCATGGTTTTCTATAGTCTAGGCAAATGCCAGGGTGGTTTTTACAATATAGGCCACGACATTTCCACTGTTTTTCCCAATACCTGATAAACCTTCATCTCATTAATCATTCATTTGATGTCAATAGATCCTAATTATCAATCATTACAGTGCGTCGTTAAACCCAATTGAGAGAAAGTAAGATGGCAGGAAAGTCTGCTTAACCGGCCGTGTTTTTTCACGCCGCCAACGTACAAAGGGGGAGGTCATGGGCACAAGATTGTTGGTTCAAAACTCTGCAATTGGATTATTTTTCTGTGTTTCTTTTCGTTCCACCACACATGTTTCAATGTATTTCATTCGACCGTCTATCAATTAGCCAGCTCTTATTTGATTTCGTTTTCGCAAACTTGATTAACATCACATCCCAGCAAGCCCCTCACGCCACTCTCCACCCTCCTGTATCCACTAACCTCTCTCTGGCCGTAGAACGTCCAGTTCACGCACGATACGGTGTTCAAGGCGTCCTCACTCTCCATGGGGCAACAGTTTACGCCAGAGTGATTTTACAAATATGAATGATCATAAAAGTTTCGCCGTGCGAGATACAAAATTCATAAATACATCATCTGACGCAGACAATATTCGTCGAAAATGCTAATGACCCAATTTTTTAAAAACAAAGGTGGAAAGATCAGTTGTATGTAATTCGATATTTTTGACGTCGATCTGCACTTCACCGCGTATACACCGTTGGATATACAAATAACATGAAATGATTTGTGAATATTTATTATGGATCGACAGTATTCGGAAGATACTTTCCTTAATGGTATGACGCGGTTTCACTACAGTATGTTCAAACGGACAGTCTCACGATCGTTCATATGTTGTGTTGACACTGGTCATATTACGCCGTGGATAGGTTAATGACGCTACATAGTGATTGATCTCCAGGAGGAAATACATCATTAAAAAATGTGAAATATCTATATTCATGTGTAGAAGCATATAATACTGACATTTTTATCGTTTTAACACAATTAGTTGAATCCTCAACTCTAGTTCCAGCCTTAGGATTTGCCAACGCAGTGTAACCGCTTCGTTAACCGCCGTTGCATCCCCAATAATGATTGAATGATTCAAATCCTTCAACCATTTACTTCTATGGTCAATAAGTTGAATCGATAAGAACAAGTTACGATAAGTTACTTTTTAGAAACAAAATGTAATTAAGAAGACTATCTATGTCATTTAAAGTCTTTGTTGAAAATGTAACCCTCAATACGAACATATTTTTGGATATAAGATATATTAATGACGTAGGTTTCAACGACCAACCTGTATTCAATACAGTGTATAATGTTATGTGAACAAAACAAAACAATACAATTATATTATATTATTTTCAAACAAAGTTACATATTATGAATATTATTTTGATGGTGAAAAGTATATGATACCCCCATTATTTCGAAAATGAATACAAAACAAAATGATGAAATGGAAAAAAGCAAGCTTTCAACGCGTGGGCGTAATTGAATTTAAACCCATTTTATTCATTTCAACACGTGTATTTTATTTTCCCACATTCTATTATCAAAGCAGTAATTCCAATAGTTAATATTCTCCTCGTTTTCAAAAAAGCTTGTTGTATCTCATGTTTAGATTGTAACCTCGCATAAAGCTCGTTTTCTCTTCTTCAGTCTATGTTTCTATCCACGCTGGCAGTAGCTGTACGCCTTACAGGGGAGCCGGAGGAGTGGTTTTTCATGTCACCAACTTTATTGCCTATTACACGAGTCTATTAGACGCGATGTATGCTGTGGCATTCTCACAGTTTGAACTCTTGATGGGGGTACGTCATCACAACTCACACCTCCCCCTACCTCCCACACCAACCCCCACCACAACCAATACCTACCTTGGGCTAACACTTCACCACATACGTTACCATTATTACACGTCGAGAGGAAAATTGCTGTGTGTGTGTTATTGGTATTGGGATGAGAGTGATATTCAGTATATGAAAAAAATAGGAGATGAATATTGTTGACGTTATATTCTTGTACATGAATGAAATATTAGTAGAAAAGTAGAAGGTTCCTGTTTCGATAACTGCTACTTTGAAATTAAAAAAATAAACATTTTTTTTTCTATCACTGTTACTTCTTGAAAATGTAGTTATTATATTTTTCCATCAAAACTCGAATCACTGCACTTCTTGATTTTCAACATCATTTTCACATGTTGAATACATTTGATACAGTTTATTCGCCAGGAAATATGAAACATGTGATTGGTATAATATACAAACAGTGTGTAGCGACATGACAAGTCTGTATGTGTCAATGAGAATATTACGAATAAGTTGGGTGAACTTCTTGTCTTAGAAATGGCATTTCCTATTCGTCCTCCAAAATAAGCGACTCCTTGGTTAGGTCTCTGAACAGCATTCTACGGTGTTCATGATATCGAAGATGGCCCTTAGCTCTCTTGTTCCAGCTTTTGCCACGAGATTGTGGCACATAAAGAATAAAGAGAGACCATATACCAATACCTTGCGCTATAGAAAGAGGGAGAGAGATTGAAAAAGAGAGAGATAGAGAGAGAGAGAGAGAGAAAGAGAGAGAGAGAGAGAGATAGAGAGAGAGTGTATACACCAATTGATAGTATTATTTTTTACGGCAGTTTTATACCTTCTCCTCTTTCAGTATTCGTTTGACTGAAGACAAAGCCTACGCTTGGTTTTCCATCTTTTGCAGCACGAATTGTTTCATCTACGTATACACTAGATGGAACGAGGTGCTGTAATTTGATTGAAATATACATTGAAAGTTAGATGACACGACAAATGAAATATTTGTGGAATATTCTCTCCTAATATGTTCATTCATTACTTCATTATGGTGGTAATAAGATGAATATAACTATACTTTCAATTTCAGAATGTTTAGATGTTTCAGTTTTTTCTTAATACTATAATCGTTGATAGCATTCATGTGATTATTGGATCAGATTTTGGAGTGAAAATGTCAATCAAATAACAAGAATACACAACAAATAAGGATCACAGCTGATTTTTCATCATCATATTGGAAATCAGAATTCAAATCAATTGTTTTCAAAATTCAACTTTCCCATTGATTAAATACATTTTCTAATTTTGTCAAACTGCCGAACTGAACTGAATGATCGATTTGATCCGCTACCTATGTGTGTTCAAATCACAAATTGCCCGTTATACCCCGTTCACATTATGATCACTAACTGCTGTCTAGCCACTAAATGATGTTAGCAACGTAGTGTGAACGGAACGCAGTTAGTACTAACTGACATCAAACGCTATAACTTCGTTCTGTGCACGCAGTTAGCGCTTGATGTCGGTTGTGAAAATAGTGCATGTGAGCAGAGTATTAGAACAAGTAAAACAATTGTCTGCTGACAACATACTCAGATGTTATGCAAGTGTTCACCGTTATGCGGGGCATGTAAGCTCTCATCAAAAAATTCGATGAAAAACATTAGAACGAGAGGATTCCTTAGATATGTCACCATTGTTTTGTGTGTTGTGTCACGAGACTGGGAACAAATGCTGGTTGGTCGTCTAGTTCAGATATAGATGTGCGCCCGCGAAGGTGAAGTGGGAAAGGCGGCGAAATGTGTGGAGTTGAAAAGTGAGGCGATGGGAAGTGTTTAAGGGGAATCCAATCTGTTTGTACGGGCAGTATATAGCCTACCTAAACACGGTGTGCATTTTGAACATGATTTTGTAACCAACCTGAATTACCAATTTTAGAAACACAATTTTGTGCCAGAACTATCGATTGTTTTTTCCTAGTTGTGTCTGTTAGTTCTCATCGTGTTAATTGTCCTTATGACCTAACAACAAGTGAAGTGTTGGCGACTTCCTCTCACCCATTTAAGCTATCTTTAGGGGAAAAAAAGTGGTTTTTTATTATCGGTAAATCCTTACGGGCAGTTGGGCTATTTTTTTTTCTTTGTTTTGTATCTAGATTATTTTTTTTTAATTACATCGAAACTTGATACAAAATCATTGTTCCCCAATTAAGGCTATGGATGAAAGATTAGATCGTTTGAACGGGGCACCACGAGGGCGATCTTACCACCCCAAAGAATAATTAAAATATTATAACTCATTTAACAAACAAATCAAATCTTAACTAAGGTAATAATTTCAGGGTTAGAAAACAATTCAAACATTCACAGTGGGGAGAAAAAATCTTGAATCTTCTCATTATCTTGATCTTCTTCTTCTCCTTCTTCTTCTTGAAATCTTCTTTCGTCTCTCTTTTTCTCTGTTCTTGTATCATTAACAAAATTCATCATTCTGTTTCGTTTTTCTTTATATTGTTGTTTTATTTATTCGTTTTATCAGTATTCGTGTTTATTCAATTCGTGTGTAATATATACATATATATATATATTTTAATGGTCGTGGCTGATCGAATTTGTGAATTATACCTCACGAAAAACCATCAATCGGGATAAAAAATGTCAAGTTGTTGATGTTGAGATAGTGAGGACGCACAGATTTTTCGGATACAACTCTCCATTGGACCACTTGTCGTGCAGACTTGATGTGCCAGTCCAGTGGTCCAAGTCTCAGGGAGCTATCCGAGAAAACTATGTTCAATCAGCAATGCGGTGTAGCTAGACCTGGTTTTCAGTAATATTTTATTTCGTCAAGATTGTGATAAAAACTCAACTTCTGATATATCTCTCCTCGTTTGCCAATATAAAGCTGCCATTAGACAATCCCCGTGCAATCCTTGATTTTTCAGCAGCACTCGGTATTGAATAAGTGCTGGGCAGACAAGTAGGTGTTCTGCATCTTGATCTCCCAGCTTGCACAAGGGACATGTGGAACTTACTTTAACTCCAATTCTCTTTAGATGTTTGTAGAGAAAATCGTGGCCAGTTGTAATCCTGAAGATCGCGACTGCAGTAGAACGAGGCAGGGTGTTGGAATATATCGGTTTTTCCAGCAGAGACTCCCATCTCTTTCCTCTAGCGACATCTTCGTGGGCCTGATTTATAATAATTTTGGATTTAGCTTTGAGAATATTTTTGTAGGAAGCTATTGACATTGGTGTTGTATGCTGAGTCTGACTGGATCCCAATTTGGCAAGCTCGTCAGCCTTTTCATTTCCTTCAATTCCGCAATGACTTGGGATCCATTGTAGAATCAATGACCAACCATCTGTTATTAGATCGTGTGATAGTATTTGACATCGTTTAGTGATTGAACAATCAGTTGACTTTGATGTTATGGCTTGAATTATGGTTATGGTTAGATTAATTAACCACCACAACTTTATAAGTACATATTTTACATGTTTTACATTTTACATGTTTATAAGTACAGTATAAGTACATAATTCTATTTCTCTGTAATAACAATTCTCTTTCATTCTTCTCCTCTCACCGAATCTCTCTGGTCTACTTTCAACATTTTCCTAACAAAAATAAGATTTAATCTCCCAAGTTACGAATCTCAATCGAAGTTGGAACAAAGGAAAATTTAATAGTTCTCAGTGTCTCTTGGTACTTCAACAGAGGACAGTTCCATCTTTAAATCTCCACAATTCCGCTGTATAACTGTGGGCCTATTTAATATATAGTCTACTATGGTAGTATAACTATATATTATTATTTCAATATACCATATTCTTGTTCTATGTAGTTATTTATTGGTATCTTACGTTATAAGAAGTTGTGAAAATAAGCCGGAGCGTGGTAAATATAATCAAGGTGAAAGATGGTGAAGATGGATGAAAATCGCTGAGATAATTATAGTAGAATGAAAAATAAATTTAATATTCAAAGTATACTATGGGCCTATTGAGTGTACTGACTTCGAGTCTGAGTGTGGAATTCCCGAAAATTCATTTATAGTATATAACTTACATATTTTATACTCTTTATTCACTTCGTGAAATGGTAAAACAAATAATTCGAATTGCTATTCGTTGGGAGGCGATTAATCAAAAACACGCAACTAAATGGCATGTTTTGGAATACATCATCATTATTTGTGGTGGAGGCCTATACATATTATATTCTGATGGCATGAAATATTTTGCTCATTATATATATATATATATATATATATATATATATATATATAGGCCTATATATATATATATATATATATATATATATATATATATATATATATATATAAATCTTTGTTTAGATCAATGTCCTCATTAGGGGACCGAATGGCACAGAATAAAAATACCTTATACGAATTATGAATGGATGAAAATTGAAGAAAATATGGCCAACAAGTGAAGATAAGATGTGAAAGATGAAAAAATGTAGCAATAATAATCATCAATAACCTTCTAACTCATTTATATAAAAAAAATTAAAATGTATATATCCAGTCCTATATAAAAAATGATCGATAAGAAAAATAGAAGAAAATTAAACAATACCAATTCTAACACTGTCATGCATAATACACCAACATAAATGAAAAAAAAAACATGTACAATATAATTACCAACTTTATTGATCATATTAGGTACTATCTATGTGATATATCATAATTAACTATAGGAACTATATGAGCAACTATACTCATATCATATTACAACTATCAATAATTACAATAAGTATATTATACTAACTAAATTAATTAATGAAGATCGTGACAGTCGGTGACGTGACTAGTCTCGTGAAAACAGTTACAAGCCAGTTCTCATGTTGTCATCAGTATACGCTGCTCTACTAGGGTTCATCATCTTTTCATCTCGCAAGATATCAATTGAAAGTAGAAAACAGAATTAATATTCATGTCAGTTATGGCGTCTTTGCAATCTGTTTGTTCTGCCTGCTTCTACCAGTCCTTGATTTTGAGCCTCCTTTATGCATGTATTATGTAGAAGTTATCGCACCCAAGTGAAATCCACTTTGGTGATCCTGGTTTACACATGAAAGAATCTTTCGAATGAGGAAAGACGATTATGTCTTCCATAATTTAGCGTTCTTTTCGACTTACTTCGCAGGATGTTACGATCTCGACACCTGGGGAGTCTTGGAGGTTCGAACCCCCGACCGACAATGCCATTGCATGTCTCTCTACCTGTTCCATGCATGATCTTATACTATATTATATTCAACACTTTTCAATCAATTCATTCGTTTCCTTTGAATCCATCCACAGGAAGTATTTCATTCCGATTCAAATTAGGACCTACTATCAGCTCGCAAAAAAAGTACTAGGCCTATATTTTTTGAGGCGATTTCCGTTTCACTACATTTTTGTTTAAAATGTGTTTTTTGGGTTAGTAAGATCGCCCTTGTGGTGCCCCGTTCAAACGATCCTATATTTTCATCCTTTGCCTTATAGTGGGAAACAATGGCTTTGTGTCACGTTTTCGATGTAAATAATCATGAATGAAAACAATATATTGATGTCTATTTCCAATATTCATTTCTAACTATTAATTATTTCGTGGATACTAATATTCATTTCTGCTCAATTATTCTCTTTTTTCCCATGTATTGCTCTTACGTTAATACGGAACCAATTATATGAATGATGTTTTCTGAACATTAATGTAAACTATTTTAGTTTGTGTCATTCATGCATACCAGTAATGTTTTGTACAAATAATAATAATGTCCTGAAACAGAATATAATAAATTCAAGAAAATGAGATAATATCTGCGCATACATCAAAATGAACACTGAACATATTACAAACAGAATATTATCAATTACGTGATATTGTTAAATGTTGCGTAACGATCCCAGTAATAGCTGGGTTATACGATGGTACGAGTGAGCGTGTGATGTGAAATGAATCGATGAAGTGATGCTGCTGCACTCGAACCCAACACCCGTCTATCTCCAGATTTCAGAGCAACTTATCAACTTCCTGAGTCAAACGGGCGTATTTATTCTAGGATAATTATTCATTATTTTCAATGGAGGAATACTTACAAGAAATGATCCAATAGACTTTATACTTTCTTGTTACTTGAAAAGAATCTCATTATGGGAATAAAATAGATATGGTATAGATACTATTATGCATGAATAAAGATTGGTTCTTCTTTTTCTCATCATTCATTGGAAGTTTCCTAGCAGACGTGAGTAATAACCTTTCTATCTACCCGTCAGTTCTGGCTCATTTTATTAATTGCATCGATACGTCTCAAGAAATGCCGTAAAAATATGATATCCTCCTGGCGCAAAGAATCGCACCATTCACTTTGTGAACCCTTCAGGGAATTTCACGTTTCATGGAGAATGGTATACAATATTATACGTTTGACGAAAAAGCCAGTTGGATTATACTATCCAATCCCATAAACCTTTGTTAACGAATCCATTGAAAGAAACTGCGAATCATCAATACATGGATGGAAATATGAAGACGAACGAAGTTATCCGACATTGTATTCGAGATCAACAGAACTGTCTGGTGCAAGATTTTGGGAAAGTGTCGTGTGCTCACGTTGTTTTTCTATTCATTTTCGTGAACTCACGATTGAATCTATTTATTACGTATAGTCATTATTAAGTTATTTTCTGCGAATATACACCGTACAGTTGACAGTTATGATAAACAGGTACTGGCGCGTGTCTTCTTGGCAACACACTTTCAATCATGAAGAACATTTGAAATTTTGAATGAATTCTTGAAAAACCATCAGAGAAATTGTTGATCAAACAAGTTCAAAACGAGACGATTTCCAAGTGCTGAATTCTTATCACTTGTTACACTTGCAGTCATACAAAATGGTTCAATCCGAAATTGAAATTTTATTTTACCTATAAACTATATATATTTAACTGGTTAGCTTTGCATAGACTACATGCGTGAAGTGCGTATGCACACTGTCTGTTAGTTCTAGTACTTATAAATTATCATTACTTTTTTTCAGGTTGCATTTAACGACCCTTGCTTGACCACTTCATGTAACCATAACCGTACATCTGCGGTTAAATAAAATGGTTCAATTCAAAATCGAAATAAAATCTACACATTTGTACGGTTAGTTTACACCGACTATGCGTGAAGTGCTCATGCACATTGTATTTCTATAGTTTAGTGCGTTCAATATCGGTATATTCTCTTCATGATACAATTTTTACTGTAGCTTTTGATCAACTACTTTATGTGACCGCAAGTACGGTTGCGGTCACATGAAGTCTGTATTGTCGTACTTTCAGATAACTTTATACTTTTGTTCTCAATTTTTTGTCCTCAAAAAAAAAAAAATGAAATCCAAAAAAGTGGACTTGATAAAAATATTAGCATTGCTAATGACAATGAAAATTAGCCACAATTATTGTTCATAGATAACATGTAAAAACTAAAGTATGACTTTATTCAACGTATTTCGTAGTTTAAATACCTTGTAAGTTGTAATTGTTGATTAAAGTGACCGTACTGGGTGCATGGTTGGTTGCTCGACCACAGATCTAAATGTCTTGGTTTAACAAGATTGATGGTCTCAATATCAAGCGTGTTTCCCTTCTATTCCTTCTCAAGCTTACTTCTCTTCCTCTCTTCCTCTCTTCGGCTCCTCTTCCTCCCTGTAGACTCAGCTAGACATCCAGCTTCTAATAATGCGGGCTATACGCTCACGGGACGTGTTCCCAGTCCAGTTGCCTTGTGTTTCCTGAGTAACGGCAGGCGATCAGACGTCACACTACCCCTACTCACAGGATATTTATTGACTCGCCAAAGAATGGATAGTACATTATAGCGTCCGCACATATGACAATGTCCGTATTTGAAATGTAAATTATGTAACAGCATTGCTAGGTATCTGTGGCCAATATCTGTGCCTGTTTTTTTTGTGGCAATAAAATGAAAAATGATATTTCTTTATCGTTAATTATCAATTAAATATATATATATATATATATATATATATATATATATATATATATATATATATATATATATATGTATATATATATATATATATATATATATATATATATATATATATATATATATATATATATATATATATACATATATATATATAAATATATATATATATATATATCGGATGTTATCCTTACTTGCTAGCGAACAGGACGGTGTATTCTCGTACTGCCTATTCGCGTTATGCCTAAAACCTTTTCATTCTTGTACTGCCTAGGATCGATCTCGTACTGCCTAAGAAAGGTAAACTGACCCAAGTGTTCGCGTACTGCCTAAGAACTGTATCGTACTGCCTAATGAAATATTTGTCGCCTTTGAAACGATGTTTTTATTATTGACACCCTGTATTGCAGTCAGGCGCGTGGTTTAAAATACATCAGAGAAGAGCTTTACACGAATGAAATTGATGGTCAGCAGGTCAGCACAGAAATTAGCTTTGTGCGAATTAAAATTGCATAAAATTGCAACTTTAAAATTAGTTCTCTCTTGATCAATCTAATTATATATTCACACAGCCTATCAGTCCAATTAAAACCCTTTACTAGATGATACCCGGTTCGATCCCCGCCGCCGACCATCTTTACAAATATTTTTCGTGGTTTCCCTCTGTAGTCTAGGCTAATGCGTCACAATTGCCAAAACACTGCGTTTCCTTGTTGCAATCGTATCTCAATAATAACGTGTACTTTATTATTTCCGAAACTTGGTTCACATTTTAATATACATCAAACACCTGACACTGCAGTTACCAATCAGTTTTGCCCCCTCATCCCCCTCATCCCCTAAATCTCCTCACAATAATGTTAATTCGTCGGCTGCTCCCCACACCACGCACCATTTTCCATGACCAAATGTTGACTCTTGACCCCTCAATAATGTTAAGGCTAAGCCAGCCACCTCTGGGTGCTAAGACGCGCTATTCAAACAGTCCTACTCCTACAAATGCATGCTGATAGAGAGAAATGATAACTTTGTCAATAGGCTATATCTAATTGAATATCTCTTCAAACCAAATTGGTATTATCAAATTTAGATACGAAAGGCGAGAGAGAAGAAGGTGGAAAAGCACAACAACAAACAGAGACAGCGTCTTAACGAATTTTAGAATTTGCCGTATTTGCAAAACGATGATCCAATTTGAATATTTTCCATTACCAGTTTTAAAAAAATGTAAATTTGCTTGTGATTTCGCTCCATGTCCTGTAGGTAAAATCCTGGGATAGTTCCTACAATATAGGCCACGACCGCTTCCTTCCCACTGCCCTTCCAATTCCAAAAATAAACGTGAGGCTTCAATCATCCCATCTTCTCATCAATCGTTCATTTGAAAACATCTCCATTAACATCCCATCACCTCATTAATCATTCAATGAACGCCAATATATCTCAGATATCAGTAGGCCTACATTGCGTCTTTACCCAATGTAAATAAATAAGTCATATTGTTAGAAAATCTATTACAATTTTTGCTTGATTTTTGTATGGATTTTATATGTCGTTTTCCTTTTCAATGTTCATATCTTCCATATAACACTATATTTTCAATATTTGACATACATTTTACTCTCGAACATTCCGTGTTACGGAAAGCATTTACAATTTTTGATTGATTTTTATATGGATTTTATGTGTCGCTTTCCGTCTCAGTGTTCATATCGTCCATATAACATCACATTTTCAATATTTGAAATACATGTTAGTTACAAATATTCCGCATTACGAAGGTTTGTTGATATTACCACTCTCCCATCTTTAATATCATTACTGTAGCAAATACAGTAATAAAAATGCATTTTAAATCAAGCTTCCGACTGTGACACAGGGTGTCAATAATAAAAACACCGTTTGAAAGTGAAGAATATTTCTTTAGGCAGTACGAGAACAAAATGGTCAGTTAGGCAGTACGAGAAATATCTTAGGCAGTGTGAGAATAAAAAGGTCAAACAGGTATACCATACCCTTTTAGGCAGTACACGAATAGGCAGTAAAAGAATGAACCGAACAGGACCCCTATTCCTGAGATAAATGAAATGTGAGAGAATAAAAATGAGTGAGAAATCGAGTATCTCACATCAAATATGAGATGAAATATGTCATTATTATATGAGATAGTTTCCTGAGATGAATGAGATGTGAGAAAAATAAAAATGAGTGACAAACGAGTATCTCACATAAAATATGAGATGAAATGTCATTATTATATGAGACAGTTTTCTCACTGATTTTTCTCACATCTCATTTATCTCAGGAATAGGGTCCAGTGCGTGTTCACTCAAGAATATATATTTTTCACCTGACTGCACATTGTGAAACGTTGCTATTTTCGAGTTACTTTGCAATGGATTTATCCGTTAAAAAATATAAGCTAGTCAACTTGAACACTCCTGAGACTACAGAGGTGTTACGTACATATTGTCAATGTCCCGATGGAGTTTTTGAGTTTTCTTATCGCGTATTTTAAGATAGCATTTTTAAATTTTCTCATCGTGTATTTTCTTCTCAATGAGTAATATCGAAGATATCCATTCGGTTGATTTTTTTTTATTTTGTGTTCGCTCCATAGATTGCATAACAAATTAGATCCTCACGTTTCTTTCTCTATAGTAATAACTTATATTTTCATCCAGCTCTGTATAGTTTTTGCTGACCATCAACGAACTAGATTTCAAGGAATTTATTTTCAAATTTTTGAGAATACATACGAATATTATGAAGAGAAAAGGTGGAATTTTTTCATCCGGGAAAATTTAAATTGTGAGTTCTTCTATAGGAACAGCATTGGGCGGACATGTTTGAAAAGTGTCATGCCAATTGAGTCAGCTGATACCAAGGTGTGTAGATTTATATTGTTCTCTAATAAACATTTTCCCCATCGAGTCATAATAATTGAAACATTATTATTTTACTCTTCACTTCATTTTCACGTGTTATTTGCGTGATTGCAATATACAAATCTTAATTGGAGTGAATCAACTTCTTCAAAACGAAACAACATGAATCATCAAACAACTGATTATACTTATTGTTTTGTTATGAATGAAATATTATGGATATCATTTTATTCGCACACGAGATTTCAAATTGACTTGCATACTTTAATAAATTGTAATTCTCTTTGTGGTTTACAAATGTGTATTCAAGATAGAAAGTCCACTCAATTGATTACAAAATTAACGATTATCTGATGATGGGTATGGCAATCATGATGACACTAAACACTATCAATATTAACATCAACAACAAATTCTTTCCCATCATAAATGGGTGCTATCATTTCGATATAAGTCAGTAATGCTGATAAATGCTCTTGAAAATACCAGAACCTTCACGAGAATTTCCGTAGAAGATGGACCCCTATTCGCTAACTTTTGTGAGAGTGAGATGAGACCGCCCCATGGTGAAATGAGATGAAGGCCAGTATCGCTATTCTCTAACATTTTCGCGCGTGAAATGTCAGTCTCATTTCATTTCACAGTGAGTTCGTCTCACTGCCAACCAAACTCGTGAGATCGACGTGAGACGGGTTAAACACTTATAGGTTATGAACATTGGCAGTATTTTTGTAACGTAATGAGTGATTGATGTGTCTTATAATACTAAATCAACAAATATATACATATGTTTATAAATATTATTTGACATTATTCCCAATCATGAATAGTACACAGTTTGATATTATATTAAAACATTTTCGTGCCACTACTTTAAGAAATTCAAGTTCAAGTCAAGTTGACTCTTCACGAACCAACGTAATTTTTAATTCATATTGGGCCCATACCATGTATACGTTGATCAATTGATGACCAACCTATATTATGATTGATACTGATGACCGACTTGACTAAGGCTTACACGAATAGTTGAGGCCTATGCGGTAATGTCAATCAAGTGATCTATTTAAACCCCATAGGTATAGGCTATACCATACTATACACTCAATGGCTAGACTATTATACCACTTATCCATTTCATAGTCTCATCCTAAATTACAATAACTTAGATTATAACTAGGTTGTCATGTTCTAGACCTAGTGTAATAGTGTGATGTAGGCCTAGTCGAATTAGGGCTCAAAGTCTCGAACTTATGTCAAAACAAAAATTGATTACAATTCAGGAAATGCCTATGGTTCATTCTTATGCTTAGGCTAAGGACCAAGGATATTTCAATTCCATCCTAACAATTTGACAAGTGAATTGAAATTGAATGAATTCATAAGATGAATGCACAGGGCCGGCTCGTGATGTTTTTGCGCCCTGGGCGACATATGAGTAGATTTTATAAATTCGAGGGCGAAGCTTGAGACGATACGCGATCCTAGTTTGCCGATCGCGGTGGTGATGGAAGGGGGCAGGGGATATTAGTGGAAAAGAAAATGTCATATACAAACAGTGGTGCAAAGGCCCGTTGATGCGAAGCTGGAGACCCGCGGGGAGCAAGGGGGAAGACCCCCTTCTGGCCCCGCAGGGATTTTTTATAAATTACACCTTTTTTAATAATATTTTTTTATAAATTACACATTTTTTAACGTGTTTCAGATGAGATTTAGATGTCCAAATTAATTTTTCAATAGAACTAGAGATGTATAACTGATATTTGCCAATCACAGGTACTGTTACTACAGAGTTCCATTCCCCGCGCAAGGAGTCAATTGTGAGCCCCCAAACTAGGTATGCATGGCGAAAGTGAATGCAAGTGAAGAAGGTATAAAGCCCCACAGGGAAATTTTTGAAATGTTCCCTTTCTATATACGACTCTACGAGTTTTGAGAACTACACAAAATTTCTGGAAGTCATGGATTCTTTAGTGTGAACGCAATGTGGAAAACGTCCTAGATAGCGTTAGTTCGCGCTAAGCAACTATAATCTTCTATTGATGTGGAGAGATTATTCAAATCGATAGTCGTATTTAAATCATATATAATTCAAGAACGTATTTTGCCATTAAAGCGCCAGTATATTTTTGCGCCCCTGGAAATGTTGCGCCCTGGGCAGCCGCCCAGGTCGCCCAGCCCACGGGCCGGCCCTGTGAATGCATGACGATACTTGAACGTGTTCGAAGAAGCTCGCTTCGAGCAAAATGCTTCACGTAAAAGAAGGCGGCAACGAAGGAGACAAATAAACTCTGGGCCTACCACAGAACCTCTCGATTTCGAGTTGCAGATTTTATCAGATTATATATAGACTGCCTTGAAGGATCGTTCGGACTCTAATCGACGACATAATAGATGATTTGCCGGTGCCAGTACAAAGAAAACTGCTATTTTTGTCCCATTTATTCATCAAAATGTATGGGTCTATACCTAAGATTGTATACTTTTGACCATCTGTCAAAAAACATGTTTCTTGAAAACTCCAATTTTCCCACAGCCAGAGTCGTTCACAGTCTTGTAGAAATGATGTTGTCGTTCTGATTGGTTGATTGTACCAAATACCCGTTTTCCCTTGGACACAACTCGTTTTCGGTGACTGTTGATCTCACTGCCTCTTAGAGAATCGCGATGTAATCGAGTTGTCATTTCACGCGAGATGAGTATACCGTCTCACAGTGAAATGAAACGGTCTCATATCACCGGCTCAAAAGTTAGCGAATAGGGGTCGTCTGTGATAACATATCAAAAACCTGTTCGGACTCAATCCAATTTTGCATTGTCTATTCACACATTTCAACTTTTAGTCATATCAACAATGCCCACTCATTGAAAACAGAACCTTGAAATAGTGTCCTATTGAAATTTTTAAACCAAAAATCATCAACAAATTTTTGAGCAAGCATACTTGGCCCTACACACATACTTACTTCCAGACTGTATATAGGGATAATGAAAGATTCCTGATCCAAGAAGGAAATCTGACTGTTACAATACCTCACGACGAAACTGTCCGAGGAAAAGATAATTGTCGTGTAATTTTCTATTACAGTATAGAGAGCTCTTTGCTGTGTAGAACAAAAGTGACTTTTAGTTTTAAAAAGGTATAAAGATGGGAATCGTGGAATTCAAAAAATCAAATTAATCTTTCATCTCTTCTCTAAGAAGAATTGTAGGGTCTTGACATTATTTGAAAAGGGAGTTGTGACGTACGAACGAGAAAATTAAGCTGGAGTACGCCGTCGTTATTAACGTTTTGTTGAAATGGCTAAGACAGTATTAACTTCAAAGACGATAACTTACAATTTATTTATAGGATCTTACCTAGCAGAGGGAGTATGTTATATGGGGAAGTGTTACTAAACTAATTAGTATGCTAGAAGGGTGGAAAAGAGTGAATAAACGTATGTTCTCAGGTCTGTAGCTATAACGCGATGGAAGTGCAAACAAATTTCATCTAGTCACTTGAAGTTATCAGGAAATTAAAACATAAATCATTCAACAACATCATCACGCCCTCCTTCAGAACCAAACAACAACGCTATCTTCATGTTGGACGACAATCGAATATTTCACCAATTATAATTCACTCGTGTACAAATACTGTATACTGTGTACAGGACCCCTATTCCTGAGATAAATGAGATGTGAGAAAATAAAAACGAGTGAGAAAACAAGTATCTCACATAAAATATGAGATGAAATAATATGTCATTATTATATGAGATAGTTTCCTGAGATAAATGAGATGTGAGAAAAATGAAAATGAGTGAGAAAACGAGTATCTCACATAAAATATGAGATGAAATATGTCATTATTATATGAGATAGTTTTCTCACTGATTTTTCTCACATCTCATTCATCTCAGGAATAGGGGTCCTGCACTGTGTATTGTGTAGAAGTATGTTATTTACATTGTTGATATCGACGGAGTGTATAGAGAGAGAGAGATATGTATATATATAAATATAGCGTATGTATAAATAGTGTAAGCCACATCCTTGAAACTGACCTTCCCCTCTATTTGTCCAATCTCTTGCCCCTCTTGACTCCCTCTTGCCCGTGTAATGCCTGACCTCCCCCACCAAACTGTGTTCTATACTCACATTTCTGCTACTGTAAACTTAGACACTTACCAAGTAGATATATTCCAACAGGGAATCACTATTAGTTTAAACACCAAGCCCTGATTGATTGTACTGTCCATTTGGTGTCTCACCAACATTATATGTTTTTTCTCATCAACTTTAATGTTCGTCACCCAATAGGCTAATTAATATAGACCAAATTATATAGGCAATACTGTAAAGAGTTCTATTTTATCTCATTGTATTCAAGTTTCATGAATAAATGCAAAAGATGGAGGATAACTCTTGATTGAATAAAGAATATGCTCTTATATAGGCCTATATAGTTGCCAAGGACACACGATAATTATTAAATATGAATTAATTAAGAAGAAGACACACACAGTGATTAATGATAATGGATCGGGTGAGAGAGAAATCTAATAATAATAATGATGCCAACATGAATGACAAATAAAAAATGATGGAAGAATATAATGAGAGTATTAGTAGGCCTATAAACAGCAATATGAGAATTATGGAAGAATAAACTGAAAATGATAAATTATGATTCTGTATGTGTGTATATAAATGGTTTCTCAGAATGGCAGTCGACCATTTTGAAGCTAAAATCCCTATCAAACTGATAAAATCGCTTTTGGGCTAATCCTTCTGCAAAGTTCAAAAAAAAATAGTAAAGTGCCCCTATAGCTTCTACAAAAATACCAATCACAGTGATATCCAACACGTTATAATTGGTTTTCGAGCATGATGTTGTTTCATGCATGTGAAACAAATAGACATCCTAAAACTACGTGATGACCAATCCATAGCACTAGCAACAGTGAAAAATATTCTGATCAATCATCAGGTTAATGAAAAGAAGTTGACAACTAAGGGAACAACCAATAAGAAAAACTATCATGTTGAATATGGGAGGAAGTACGGGAATGTACGGGGAATCAGTTGAAGGGGAAGGGGAAAGGGGTGGAACAGTATAAGATAGACTCAATGCAAATGAAACCAAGGACAAAAATAGATTGTATTCCAGGCTTGAAGGAGAAGAAACGTAATAACGAAGTCGCTCTATACACAGTAGAAACAATGCGATTGTAGATGAAGAGTTTTATCTCTCTCATCAAGGAAAATTAAAAACTAATCTTGACACTTTAATACGAAAATATATATTGTACTGTATTTCTATCTCTCTTGGGACTCACATTCATTCTTTATGATCTTCTTACAAGTGAAAATGAGAAAACAATTATATGATAATGCAATTTTATAAGAAACCATCAACTGGTAGATGTACCTGAAATCTATTTCACTCCAAACATGAGAGTGCACCAATCAGTCAATTTCCGACCGGCACACACAACGTCAAGTGTAGTAGGAGAGTAAGTGATTTCTATGCAGATTATGTGGCAAATTCTTGTATAGAACAGTGTTTGTTGGTATCAAGCTCGCTGTGTGGGATGGCCCCTTTGTATTAGATGGATGGTATACTCGTATCTATCAACATACAAGCTCAACGATATAACAGTCAAAAGTTTACATCGTTATAATTGTGAAGCTGTGGTATCGTTAGGGTATAATGATTTTCCAGGACGAAGCTTACGATCAGAAACGCAACTTCAACTTTGAAAAGAGTTATATCCTCACACACTTGGGGAACATTTTGTTGTTGATGCTTTTTTTGTCACTCCATTCGGAACAGTCATTTTGCTACAGTGCATTTTATATTGTAATCATTGGAAGTATAGAATATTTTTTCGTCCATAAAACCAATTTATTCGGCCGTACACATTTTTTATGAGATCACAAAGATAATATATTGAGAGCCATTCAATAGACTTCAATAACCGACAAAATAATGTGTTGTCCGGTGCGCTAGTCACAGCTACGTCCCATTTCAGTGAAATCCCGTTTCATCGACTGTCTCAATTCATCGAAATCCCGTTTCATCGAAATCCCGTTTCAGTGAGATCCTATTTCATCGACTTTCAGCCTTTTAATCAGCTGTCTCGTTTCATCGACTGTCTCGTTTCATCGAAATCCCGTTTCAGTGAGATCCCATTTCATCGACTTTTAGCCAATGACGTAGGTGTTCGTTTCATCGACTGTCTCGTTTCATCGAAATCCCGTTCCATCGAAATCCCGTTTCAGTGAAATCCCGGTTCATCGACTTTCAGCCTTTACTCAGCTGTCTCGTTTCATCGACTGTCTCGTTTCATCGAAATCCCGTTTCAGTGAGATCCCATTTCATCGACTTTTAGCCATTGACGTAGGTGTTCGTTTCGTCGACTGTCTCGTTTCATCAAAATCCCGTTTCCTCGAAATCCCGTTTCATCGACTCTATCTAGCGTAGAACATTCACGCCTCCTCAGACGTATCTGACCAAGAAGCATTTGTTCAACTCTCAGCCCGCCGAGAGGCTTATCTATTGTTCTGGCTTCAGTTCGTAGCCTCATCACACATACCGTACATCAGGTAGATAGAGATGAGATAGATACAAGGGAAAGAGAGGGAACAGATTGTGTATTATGAGTGACATATCATCCTATTTGGAATGTAAACGTTTTGAATGATACTACAAACACTAATAGAATCAATTTCCTTCTTTGAAATGTTCATAATTCTAATTATATATATTCATATATTTATATATTTAATGAATATATTTAATAATCAGTATCAATCTTAAATATCTCATTACGTAAAGTCACCCGATCAAATAATCATAAATAATGTAACGTGAATCAGTTTGCTTTTTTCATATTTTTGACAGTATTTAACCGAGTAGTCGTGATTTCAACAGTCACCAACTAGGATTTATTCACTCAAATTGACGAAATTGGATGTTTTCTTAAATAATTCACATAATTGAAATTTTGATCATTTTAATTATTCGTGTAGACTACGATTTCCTGGGCTTATATGTGTGGTTATCAGAACGTATAATGATGATAGCATAACAATACAATATGTTCATTTACAGTATAAGTCCGCCTCTCAGCCTGAAACCACTCGAAACTGTATGCCTTCTTTCTCCGCGTATCATCCTCTCCCCAGGCATGGATCTATTGTAAAGCAAGAAAGAGTATTTAGATTTTTTTCATTGAATAATACGTTTTCATCGATAAGTATTTTCTCTAATAATAGAATCAGGCTTGTTGTTCTCATTATATAATCACACAATACTTAATAATACTCTAATCCTTTTTCAATTGTCGAATATGTCAATTTGTAGTCGAAATAAAAAAATCAGATTTCCTATAATGCATCCATTTGATCAACATAACTTTTCCCACCTCTGGAAAATTGATTTGTGGAATTTATTTGTTCAAGATATGAAGCCCTCGAAATTATTGCATAATAAAGTATCAGTCTACAGTGAATTATGTTGAATAACAGCATATATAGCATAAATAAACAACAGCAACAGACAACGGCATCATTCGGCAAGGAGACGAATGATTCTCCAAATATGTTATAATAGGTCCTGGGAAGGGAACGAGGTAAATAACATATAAAATAATGTTACCTGTGACAACTCTCTTGATTGGTGTGAAAATATCCGAGTCAGACAATGATGTATGATTCATCTCATGCAACGAGAATTGACGGACCCGAGTGACTGTTCCCCCTATC
Organism: Brachyptera putata; assembly: GCA_907164805.1. Classification (NCBI taxonomy): domain Eukaryota; kingdom Metazoa; phylum Arthropoda; class Insecta; order Plecoptera; family Taeniopterygidae; genus Brachyptera; species Brachyptera putata. The sequence continues at coordinate 40,836,752 of OU015463.1, forward strand.
CATTAGCATTATCGATTGGATGTGCACTATCAATACTCGGGAGAACAGGTAGTTTTTACTTTTCAGTAAAAGTCGTTAATGGGAAGGTCAACGCTAAAAACCGTACATATAGCTACTAAGTCTGGAACACAGTGCAGGTGTTGGTTGGAGTTCAAAGGCAAATTGCCGAAACCCAAGATTTAAAAAGAAGATCATTTGTCATTCTAATATCAACTATGCTACTGGACAACTGAGTGAATTTTAGCGTTACTTTGAGAAGGGTGTATTCTCACACTGCCTATTCTTATACTGCCTACGCTACCTGGACACCTTTTTTGTCTCACACTGCCTACGATGTCTTTTCCCCAACTTCCCCCACTCTGCATTCCAGTTTGGTCATATTTTGTCTTGTACTGCCTACGCTACCTATCGACCCCTATAATGGGAATAAAATTCCCGCCAGAGGTGGTAAATTTGAAAATTGAAATACTTGAATATCTCACTTCTTTAAAATTACGTTGTTTTCTCAATGAGGAGAAAATAAGACAGTGATAGCCTAATTCTACCCAAGTTGCATCGACTCCATTTCATCGACTTTTAGCCATTGACGTAGGTGTTCGTTTCGTCGACTGTCTCGTTTCATCGAAATCCCGTTTCCTCGAAATCCCGATTCAGTGAAATCCCGGTTCATCGAAATCCCACTTTATCGACTCATTTTACAGTATTTACAGCAAAGTTAATGAAACGGGATTTCACTGAAATGGGACGCCACCCGCTAGTCACCATCCACTTTGGTTAGGTTTCGTTTCTAACCTCAGAATGGTTATAAATGTGCACAGAATCTATATTATCTGAAACGATGTTATGTAAATAGTGAAGTTATTAGGCCTACAATTATTTCCATCTATTCACTTTAATCAATTATCTATTCAATCAATTATTATATTATTCAGACCAGAGTGTTCGTGTGTGCGTTTTTGATGTGATTGTTGGGCATTGGGCATGGAGCACGTGTTAGAGGTGTGCTAATTGTCGGCTGATACTGGCATCAATTCAATGATATTTTTCCAATTAATGGCACATACAAGGTTAATTCATCCTGGGAGTCAGTGATAGAAAATCGAGATCAATTGATAATCACGAAATATAAATTAAATAATATTTGATGGATTTTATATGTAATTGAATTTTCAACCGTCTCGTATGGGAGTACAAACAATATCACTGTCAACAGTTATAGTACATACTAGAAATACATGGTGAATAGATAATGCTAATAGACTTCAATAAGAATACGCAGTCTTCATTTTATACCCATCCCTGAATATTTTGTTATTTTTTGTCTCAATATAAGATGTTTATGTTTGATATTGTGGAATTTTGATGATAACTAGACCAATATCAAAATCATCAAAAAATAAATAAAAATAAATGAAAAGGATTTGGTGGAAGTGCCGAACTCGTCCGGCTGTACCTGGCACCACCACTAGTAATTAAATGTTATCACTCAAAACCACACATTTAAAGCTTGTATCGAACACAATGTCTTACGGAATGGAATTTTAGTAAAAAAACGAAGTATATAAATGGAAATTCCTGATGGGATTTTATACCAAAATAACCTGAACACGTTACAATAAGCATACAAATTGTGTTGATGTATTAGAGCTGAAATACCAATGTATAAAGGTTGAATGTTTTCAACTATAACTGAAAAATAGAGTTCAAAACATGAAGGCATTTTGGAAAATCGTTTCTTCCTAACAACAGAGGCCGATGCGTGATCAATCCGCCAATCCTCTCAATCTTCTGTTTCTCTCCTTTCTCTATAACGATGAAAAATAAAAATGAATATGATTATTGTTTGCCTTACGAACCCACCAATAGCTAAGTTACGGTAGAACGCCCAACGGTGACTTCAGTTTCCAAAACGCTGCCTTAGCTGACTGAAAAACGGAGGGGGGCTAAATGAGTATTTATATATTTATATAAGTTATACATATGTTGTAGCGTAGACTTTGAGGGCCGGAGGAAGATGATAATAAGTCACTTTTCGGTACCGGAAAGTTTTTACCGAAAAGTGACTCATTATCATATATATATATATATATATATATATATATATATATATATATATATATATATATATATATATATATATATATATATATATATATATATATATATATATATATATATATTCATATGAATAATCAGTGTCTGATTTCTGATCCGCTTCCACTGTTTCAGTTTATTTCATTTCGTTATGATTTATTTCTGTATAGGCCTACACTCGAAATAACCCTTGGAGAATGCAGGCGGATGAAAGTTCCAATACAATCATGGGATTCATGCATAGCTATTTATGGCATGTATGTGATACAAATATGTTCTATATTGCTGGATCATTCTCATCACTTGCATTACGCCATTATCATGGCCCAGTTACACGCTATACACAGAGCTCGAGAGCTCAGAACAAACTTATAATTAGAACGCTGTAGCTCAGAAACACTTGACCGAAACCAAATAACAACTCCGAACAATTAACTGGAACATAATGTATGGCAGGTCGACAGTTGTTTGTACTGGGTGAGTAATCACAATCTTCTGCGAGTTTTCATTTATATATTATTCGGTTTAGGTGCAGGCAGTATACGTACACAATTTTAATATACTCTTCATAAGAACGACTTCTTTTGAATTCTTGTTTGAAGTGAGGAATATAGTGAAACGTAAAAATACATACAAAAAGTTTTCATTCTTTTCATCTGTATATTCATTCCTATTTTTTGTTCTCTGTCTGTGTTGGTAGAAGCGATCGGGTGTCCTTCTGTCCTGTATGCATGTGCCACTCTTGAGTTTCGATCATTCAACCTTCCTCATGAATTGATATAATATGAGCTCGAGTGAAACAGGTTTCCATGCAAATATTCCGTTGCTCTTTATTTGAGTTTGACTTTTGAAAGATAATAGAAATTATACCATTAATTGCCTTCACAAAGATTTCATCTCAACTGAAACTTTCATCGCTGTTCATACTAGAGTAAACATGAATGTAATATAAATTTGTTGGCTATTCAATTATTTACCAATAATAGTTGATTATGCTTGCGGAAGTTCGGATAGTTACCAAGCCTTTTCTGGCTAGTGTTTTGATCAGTAGTAATTAGATGATGACCGTTAGCGAAGATTATCATCCCAATCTTAGGGTGCTTTGTCTGTGTGTTTTTATGTGTATTGTTTTGTTTGTTGGTTTGTTTGTATAAGCACTGCACAGGTCGCAGGGTTCGACCGATCGACATGAAACTTCTTTTATACACGCAAACTTATTCAACTAAGAACTGTGTAGATCTTGGGTCGAATCGGCTGGACCATCTTTGAGAAACGTCATCTCAGAGTTTCCACCCCACAGGATTAGGATGGGCAGACAAAATTGAAAAATAAAATCTGTCCAATATAATTCAAATCTTCCTCAGATGTAAGTAGGCCTACACAAAAATAATTCACATTATTAAACATCTGTATGCAATTTGGACAAGTCGTTTTGAAGAAATTAATGTGATGAATGTTCTTCATTCGTCGAATGGATGGAAATAATAGCCAAAAAATGTTGCAGTGATAGATTCACGGCTACCTAGATTCGTTGGTATCGAACGAAGTTCATTTTAGATGAATCAAGGTGTGTAGAGTTTTCGATTGAACGTCTTTATATATATATATATATATATATATATATATATATATATATATATATATATATATATATATATAATATATATATCACTCATCTTACAAAGCATATACAAATACTACAGACCAAATACTAGTACGCAAGATGCCATATATGCCCTCACTACTAAAATATCAGAGAACCTAGATAAATCTGAGAAAACCATAGCTGTATTCCTAGATCTGGCCAAAGCATTCGATACGGTTAACCACTCTCTATTAATAAAGAAATTAGATACTTGTGGAATCAGAGGAATTCCTCTTAATCTATTAAAAAGTTATCTTGCCTGCAGAACTCAGTTTGTAAAAATTAATGATCACATTAGTAAGCCCAGAGAAGTAGAATGTGGCATTCTACAGGGAACCGTACTGGGCCCGATACTTTTTCTAATTTATATTAATGATCTTTGTAACTTGGTCACTGATGGGAAACTGATCTCATACGCTGATGACACGGCTCTAGTTTTCTCTGGAAACACCTTTGATGAGGCTAAAATAACGACTGAGTATGGGCTCCAGATTGTTTACCAGTGGCTAAATCAAAATATGTTATCATTGAATTCGGATAAAACTGTATTCATGTCATTCTCATGCTACAATAATGCCATAGCTCATAATATCGAATTGAAAATCCATAACTCATCTTGCTGCTCCAGCGATTCATCCTGTAACTGCTATGACATCACCAAAACTAGTACCACAAAATATTTGGGAGTTACTTTGGATGATCATCTTAGCTGGAAAGAGCATATTCTTACAACCACGAAAAAACTAAGAGTGATCAGCTACAAATTTTATCGACTAAGGCCCATCTTAAAACTAGACACTCTCAAGTTAATTTACTATGCATTTGCCCAGTCATACATTCACTACTCTATTCTAGTTTGGGGAGGGTGCCTTAAGACTCACCTCGACCCACTAGAAAAAGTTCAAAAATCTACATTGAAAATAATACTGAAACGCCCCAGAGCTTACCCCACTGTTAGTGTGTTCAATGAAATTAGAGTATGCAGTGTTAGAAAACTTTATATAAAAAACTTACTTCTTTATACTTTCAAAAACCAAATCAACTATGTGGCGACTAACGTATTACAGCATACCAGGTCTACTTATCTCACTCAATTGAAAATACCCACAATGTTCACATCACTCGGACAAAGACAAAGTACGTATCTAGGACCTGAAATATTTAATTTGCTGCCTAACACAATCTCGACAATATCTGACTTCAAATTATTCAAAAGTAGGCTAAACATCTGGTTACATGACACAGACATCACAAATTTGTTCACTTTTTGAATTTCATTTTGAATCTCATCTATCATTCATCTATTACGTCACTTTCAGAATCCAGTTATTCCCGAATTAAATTAAATAAAATTACACCAACTGTCCAATTACTAGAATTATCATAATTGTTACTATCAATATCACTGATTTTCCTCCAATCCATTTTTTTAATAACACCATAATTATGTATATATCATTGATGTTGTTTACACCCGTTATGTTATTTCTATAATGTTGATTAAATTTTGTAACTAATTCTCCCCATTCTTGGATATTTTATACTGACCAATTGATTTTCCTCCTTTCCCACACACAGGCCTCCGCCTATGTGGGTCTTGCTATAATTTAAGATCACTTGATTCACACATTCTCTTCTTACAAAATGAATTATTCAAGTTATTGATGATATGTGCGAGACAGCTATTTAATTCATATTGTTTGTATTGTTTTTTATATTGTCTGTAACCCATTCATGTATGTATACTTAGCATCAAATGAATAAATAGATAAAAAATAAAAAATAAATATTCTGCGTTTGCGTAATAGTAATATGCGTTCATAGTAAATTATATATTCATGAAAGTGGTGGGACCTAACAAGTTACTGCCCTCTGTTAATGTGAGTAAGTAAAGTAAAGTAAATGGAGTAAGTAAACGCAGCATATGCATTGTAAAAAAATGAGCGAGGTATTATCAAAAACTCTACACACTTTGACTCATATAAACTTCACTTTATTCAGCAACTCAAGAGTGTGGACAGCTGTGAATCTCGGCAGCATGGTTCTGGTATTTATATCTTTTTGGTGGATAAATGTATTGAATTACTGCCTTCAAAACATCAGATCCGATTCTAATACAAATCTCAAGTAAAGTGTATCGTTTGTGTTCACCTTAAGTGAAAAATTGAATCATTTTTTAAAGGTTCCATTTTTCAAATGTTCTCAACCACTCTATTGTATTTTTTTTTTAAACTCCGAGATGGTATTTCTCAACAATGGTCCGACCGATTCAACTCGAAAACTATACAGCTCTAAGTTGGATAAGTCTGCCTATTCACAATAAGTTATGGCGATCAGTCAAACTATGCGATCTGTGCAGTGCTTACAAGCAAACAGAAAAACACACACACACTGACACACATACAGAGCTCCGTGAGTAGGATGGATGTCTTCGTTATCGCTCATCCAATAAGATCTATATCTAGTGCCGTGATCTAGGCATCACCTTTTTCATCGGACAAAGTTGGAAAAGTTTCGGATAGGCTTGGCTGTCGGGCAGTATGATATTGGGCAGTACAGCATTGGGAGTTGTGCCAGTTTGCCCTACAAGACAATTGTGTGAAATAAACAGCAATTAGTTGAAATTTAAATCAATGACTGTATCAACAGCTCTCATCTTGATCAGGGTGCGTAGCAAGGGTGAGGAGAATAGGAGTGAAAAACCCTCTCCACTAATGTTCCTGCCCCCCCCCACCCCACCCCCACCCCCACCCCCACCCCCACCCCCTTTCCTCCTCGAAACCTATATTCCTTGACATCCTCACAATTACTTACTTTCGTTATAGAATTCAAGCCAACTTATATGCTACATTTGCTTCTAAGATGGTCAAAGAACAATAAAAAGGCTCAAAATGTTTCCCTGTTCCAGATCCCTTATCCCCTAGATATATTGATTAACAATTATGCTTTCATTTCTCATTCAACTCAAAGTTTCTAGGCGCCTGATATAACTGTCGGCAATTAATTTACAAATATAATGAAAAATATGTATTCATTTTTGTATTGGTGGATTATTTCTCGCTTTCCAGGTTCTAAGAAAACCCCTTAAAATCAGAAATTACTGTCACGTTTCATTATACATAGACACACGAACCGATTCGCAAATCCAGACAATCTCCATGACAATTATATTGAGTCATTTCAGATGATTTCTCGGAATATTATTATATCCATTCAATCGGATCAACATTTAATCATGTTCAATTGCTTAGGATGTGCTCACTCAACCGTACTTTGATATATCAAAACATTCCAACTTCTAGTTCCGCCATAATACACATAACCACTAATGCTATTGATTTCTCCATTAAATTCTTACTATCCAAGCTTTGATTGAAAATATATATCAAGCTGTAATGTATATTTTTGGTAAAGCATGAATGAATTATATGTAATTTTCATTCAGAATGATTGAGATGGAAGAAAACGGGATATGAACGGCGAAATAATGTGTATACACTCGTTTTTGTGAGAAAATGTATAACATTTGTTACGTATTATTCACTTTCGTGTATTTATATATAGCATATACATATCGTCATACAGACTGAAATAATTTTCCGCCATCATTAATTTAATTAAACGTAATAAATGTCACATGCAATTGATCAATGTAATCTATTAATTTTCCACAATGTCAGGGCAGACAAAGACGGAAACAGCTTACGATCCAGAGGGTGAAATACCTCCTCACAATAATGTGCTCATTAATTGGTTGCCCCACGGTGCACAGTATGGGTTTCCTTGGGTGGGGCTCTCGTATCACCATTAATTAGATTATACGAGATATGAACGTTTATACATATTAGTCTCGAACAACACTCTGTGATGCACTGTAATTAGGTTTTATCTGGAACGATGAAGAGCGTATACCAGAATAAAGTAGACTCCTTCGTGTGACATGGGTTTCGAGATATTTTTCAACGAATGGTTGTAAAATATGGGTGGGGTTCAGGTAAGGTTGAACACTCAAATCCATGCCACACAACCGAGTCGACTATATTCCGAAATACGCACTTCAAGCGTCCCGTTTTAACTCGTGGATAGATTGCATACAATAGGCACGGCAAAGTGTATTGCTGTGAGCTGAGCTGAATAAAGATATAGTATGTTCATGGCTTATATTGGAATTGTCATAATAATAAATGTATACTTTATAGATCTACCTCTTCACTTTCGTTCCAGTCTTTCTACTTCTGTTGAGCCTATTGTTGGGCAGCCGCGCATCGAAGCATCGGTCCATATCACCACATGCGAACGTCGTTGTTGTTGTTGTGTGCGTCTTTAACTATAACCTAAATATCCCGATACGCCCAATTTAATGAGCCCAGCCTACCTAAACCAGCCCATACTAACTAACCTGACCGAACAAACATACTCTACTAATTGAATCTAAACTAAATCAGTCTTAAACCTACTTCTGGTCCGACGAATAGTCACTTCGCTATTGTTGGGGTTCGTTCCAACCTAAATGAGTTTACGGAGACGGGTGGCCCAGTGGCCAACATGGCGGTTCAGTGTGCTAGCCACTCGACCACACGTCTCAGTAACGTCAATGATGATATTCCAACTTTAAATGTAACATTCTCCTTCTCAGGTCAATAACGTTCTGAATATTGATTTGAAGCCATATTAATCGTAGTATTTGAATATCGAATGAATTGTTTTTTACAACATAATGAAAGTTTCTTTCTCAAAATATCAGCATGTAATAAATCCCATTCAAATACTCTGATCTAGTTGTTTGATTCTATCTCTAGTTTGTAGTTCGTCTGCGTGCAATTTGATGTTCAAGTAGCTCAAACTCGCCAAGTGAAAAATCAACTTGATCGAACTTACGAACCGCATTTCAGCGAAAACCCGGAGTTTCATGAGCAGAAGTCTGTCGTTCGCTCTGTTTTATGACACGTTGTGTGTTGTGTTGGAACACATAATAACACCTTTGAGTCAAGCCAGGGCTATTCGGGCTATTCGCCTGTTCAGGAATAGAGAAGGAAGAGGTCAATGCAGGTCAAACTAATTCCCCAAACCGAACATTCGCATAGTTGCATATAGTGTATAGGATGCCGGTAGAATATTGCGAGCCATTCAAGCTACAGCCTCATATGAATCCAGTCATTAACGAGATAGACTGATGAAATTATTATCTGGTGCCATCAACAATATGCTATTCTTATGGAGGGGATTTTCAAATATCAAGTGTAATTTTCCGAAACAAAGTTACGAATAGATTTTGCTGACAGATAGTCCCAACCTATTCTGCTTTAACAAAAATGTCCAGGAAAAGTTGCAAGACGATAGTCACGTGGTCTTTTTTGTCTGAGTGTTTGACACTTACACGGAAAAAAACAAATACGTACAAGCCTCTTTTTTCCGGTATGTGAAATGGAGTATTTGCAACTTTCATCCAATTATTATATATTTGATGCTGTCAGTTCATGATGACTATTATTATTTGCTTGAAGACCCCATCAACAGCTAGGCTGTGCGGGGATACAAATGAGCAGGTGAGGATTCTAGGACTTCATTTTTATCTATTTCCATCAATTTATTATAAATGAACATGATAAATACACAACTACGTAACATTCTGCTGATGTAACGGAGATGGTGATAAGATGAAATAAGTAGGCCTATACATTGACTATGAAATTGATTTAATAAGTTAATTATTTGATGAGTTTGAGAATGAGAATGGATAATGGCGTTATCGGAACTAATAACATCCATGTCACTGAGAAGAGTGAATCAGATGCTAGCGCGTTTAATCGTTATCTAGTACATCGGGGTTCGATTCCCGCCTTGATCGACCCCCCTTCTGACTGTCGTTTTTCGTCGTTCGGAGTTGAGCCGTTCGAGTGGAATGGTTCCTCATGAACAGGTCACGACCGCTTTCTCGGCCCATTTCCTTCGGGACCTATTTTGGTAGAATAATCCTTACCTTATCTCCCCAGTATCTCATTGATCATTCACCGACGTCAACAGACCTTGGTCATCATTAGATGACGTAGTTATATACTCAATATGAATGGTTAAATAATTCGATTTCGTGCTCGGAAACATAATAAAAAAATAACCCCAGACACTACCTCGCCCCCTTCTCCTCGCCCTAGCAAGACAACGTTCACAATAGAATCTCTGTACTTGTCACTATAATAATCATGATCTAAAGTGAGCACCAAGTATTAGGGTTGGCTTTGTTGAACTTGATAGCACTGTTGATGGAAATCTTGGTAGACTGTTGTAACAATTCCCTCATGCTAGTGTATAATCATATTACCTAGTAATTGATCTTTAAAAGGCTAGGGTAGTTACAGAGTAAACGTTAGGGCAGGGCCACACCCAACAAAGGTTCAAGGCTACAAATGTTCAAGTATTAAAGTATGGATAATTAAACCAGGAAAATGGTGAATCAACTTCACAATAGTTATGTTGTAGGCGGATTTATTATTTCAGAATAATATATATATATATATATATATATTTTTTTTTTAATAACATCGAAACTTGATACAAAATCATTGTTTCCATATTAAGGCTAAGGATGAGAGTAGGATCGTTTGGACGGGGCACCACAAGGGCGATCTTACCACCCCATTTTATCATTATTTTAAATTAGAAGCAATTGACTTTGACACCAGGTATACGCTGTCTGAACACACTTCTTCGCCGCAGATGAAAGTCTTCAGTTGCTGAAAGTCCGGAACACATGAATATAAACTTTTTCTGTGATATATCCGGACACTACCAACATGGGTATTAGAAATAATCCAACCACCCAACCACACGAATGTTGATATCTATCATTTTGAACTGAGTCTCTTAGGCAATGTTCACTTCTTCCAATAACAGCAGATGCAAAGTTCATCATAATACATAGGATACAAAAAATGAGGAGTGATAAGCCTCAAAACTAGGCCGAAGTTTAGCGTTCACTTCGAGGACTGTGGGAAACCAAGAAAAACCACGTCAGGATGAATCGAGTGTAAGTCGGTCTTGAAATATACATTTTTTTCTTCCAACTTCTTCTCGTCTGTTCTTGTTTTCTTTAAAATGTTAATATATTTTTAAATCTTCATCGGTTTTGACATAGACACTTTCACGATTCAGAACTTGCTATCTTTTTTTCTTGAGTCCTTGATAATTGTGATGACATGGATGCAAGGAAAACCAAGTGGCAGTGGAAAGTCTCGTTCCTCCATAGCCCTCTCGACATCGATGATATCCTGATGGCCGTGCACCAAAAAAAATTCCAAGGTTCCTGTATGCCCTATTCTTTTGAGTGATTTTCAGACTTTTGGGATCCAAGTATCTTGAAAATCCTAGAAATAAGGAATGTGCTAACATTCCTTGGAATGTGAGCATTCCTTGGAATTTTATCTTTGTGAATAAAATAATCAATTTTCTCGAATTTTATGAAAATTTTAATTGATATTTTCAATGAGAAGTCTTATCCAATAATATAAGGCTTACCCATTTGTGCTGTACTCAATTATGTTGAAGACGTTTCTGACTGATTTTCCTCAGAAATGGTCTTCCGATTTTAATCTAGAACTCATTTCCGTACTATTATAGAGCTTCTTCCTAGTGTAATTTCGAAGAAGTTGATGGGTTTCGCCGATTGACCTGGCACAGATAAAAGATTTATACGCCATTGTAACACCTTATATTCAGGGTGTGGAATGAATTCGTCACCATCACCACTGCATGTGCTATCATCCATCTAGTTACTGTATTTGAGATATTTGTTCTGACCAGTCAGGAGCATAACAGCTCACGTTTTTGTTATTATACTGAAGAATGAAAATGGAAATGAGAAATGAAAAGTGTGAGAAGAAAAAAAAAATGGGAGAGAAAAATGGGAATGAACGAGGACAATGGGAATGAAAATTTGAAAATCGAAAATGAAAAATGAAAAATGGAAAATGGAAAATGGAAAATTAAAAAAGGAAAATGAAAAATGGGTAGTGAGAATTGAAAAACGAACAATGAAAATGAGGGAAGAAAATTAGATCCAAGGACATCAGCTAGAAATAGGAGAGAGAACGAAGATTATGTATGAAAAATAAAGAAATGAGAGAAGAAATTGAAAAAATTCAAATTCAATAAAATTGATAATTGAACATTCCATTCATAAACGAGAAAATTGAAATTATATCAGAAAAGTAGTAGTAAAATGTGGACATTAACATAAACCTGTTTCCATTCAATTGTACGCAAATGTAATTGATTTATTTTCACAAATTGTTCACACGTTTGCCAAGAGATCTCTGGCGCACTCGTTAGTCGTTACTAATTGGTGTACTACACAACTATACATACAGTTGGGCCTATCATTACTAAACATCTATCCTACATTTAGTACATTCATTTTGTGATTTTCTGAGTTATATTCCTTTCAATTTGTGTCAGTGCTTGGTTGTACCTACATCACACACATTTTCTACCTAACTCTTATATATACACAAAATATGCATCATTAAACATGCGATATACAGTACAAAAACTGAAGAAATTGAAGAAAAATACGTCCCTCTCAAAAAATCTTATAAATGATACAGGACAAATGAGCACCAAGATATCTCGAGAATGAAAACATATTCGTCAACATATTCAACTCCATATATACTCATACGTTTATTTTCTCATCTGAAAAACTGTCTGAAGTTAAGGTGACATATGAATTGAGAAACTTTTACCTTCTCAAAACTCTCTTACATAAATATCTCGTTAAATCGAGCATCGTAAAGTCTTTCCGATCCAAGACTGAAACCAATGTTTATAAGCTTCTGAAAGCTTTATATACAATTTACAGTGTGCCACGACCAACTTTTCTTAGGCTTTCTAGTGTAAATCATGACTCATGGCACTTCTGATAATATTTCGTAGAATCAAGTGAAAATAGCAACAAACTTTTTCTATTCAATATGAATTTTTTACAATGTGAAGGGACCAAATTCTGGTATATACTAAATTAAAAATGTCTCATTTCAATAGATAAATGTATTGACGAAACTGAGACGATGACCAGTGGCTAGTACGCTGAACCATCAATCAGACTAGGGTTCATTTCGGGGCTGTGACGAGGTTTGATAATCTATAGATATAAAAGCAAATTTCCTCAATGGTGGCTCAGTTATAATATGTTATAATGATTACCTAAGTGATAGAATTGGGAAGGAATTACAGAAAAGTACAAGGGCAGAGGTAAGAATGAAAGTGGTATGAGTGGATAGAGATTTAGTGAATTGTGGTTCCATCCAGAGAACGACAGAGGAATAGACGAAGATAATGACTTCAATGGAACACTGGAAGCTATATTTTGTAATTTTGATATTTCTTCTAGATTCACAGCTGCTTTTTCCATGTTTTTTTATCTCTAGATTCATAGTGTAGTGAAAAGCGAATACTGGAATGGCGATACTCGGTCGTGTGACATGGACTTCGCGTTACTTTTCAATGGAATGTGGTAAGGGTTCAGATAAGGTTGGACACCCAAACCCATGTCACACAACCGTTTATGCTTTCTTCCAGTATTCGCGCTTCAGGCGTCCCGTGTGAAGTTTTATCAATCGGATGCTGCAAGAATCATCAAATTTTCAAAGTGTTTCTTATTGTATTGATGTTTTCATTTGGCACTTTGTAGGCCACTTCTCATATTTCAGTGTGATTCACTTCTGTGCAATTATTTTCAAATGCAGTTTTTCAAAATATTTTTTGTTCGATTTTCGGTATCTGAATCTTCAAACTTATCGAAAATAATCACTCCAAATTTTCACCAGATGTAGATGTAAGTATTCCGTGATAGTGTATTTGGTATTTATGTTGAATAACATCGCGAGAGAAAATGGTTGTACGCACAAAAAATGTAGTATTCTCTGGCCGTTTTGAAAAAAAATAAGAGGAAAAATTGTATGTACATATTGTTTTTATTGTACGGTACATATCTTCAAAGATCTTGTGTAACTACTGTCAACATTCTATGCATGTTACTTCCGCAGTTCGTGAGAAATAGGTACGGTACCGGAAAATGCATATGCAAAATGCATAGTTAACATTGTGGGATATGGGGCTGTCAAGAGTCAGTGGGAGTCGATTCGCGGAATAGCAGTTTTTTGGCGATAACTTTTGAACGGTATGAGATATCGAAATTCTGAAAACTAGGATACACAGATATTTTCAATACCTTTGAGACGATGTGAGTAATAACTATTTATCTCAAATCGCCTGAATGTCAGGCGTATACGGATAAAAATATACATTTTTTAACCGTATACGCTTGACAGTTATGCAGTATGAGATAAATAGTTATTTCTCAGGCCAAAAGGAAGGTATCAAAAAATATCTGTGTTTCCTTGTGTTAAGAATTTCGATATCTCATACCGTTCGAAAGTTATCACGAGAAAACTGATGATCCGCTAAATCGACTCCCATGGACTCTTAGCGTAGATATGTAATTCAAGAGCGCTGAAAAAAAATAACTACGAAAACGCAGCATCTGCGTTGTAGAATGAGCAAGATCTCGTATGAGATGTACCCACCTTGATTTTGGATCTATCAACTCACTGCCTACATAATTCATCTCTTGATTCAATTTCGATCATTTCACGAACTAATTTGAGGGGGGTAAATATTCTTCACATATTTTCCACTTTGCGTTATTCTCACGACGGTTTTCAAATCTCCGATTCCTTTTCTCTCCAAAGTGGTCCAAACGATTGCGCCTCAAAACCACACAGTATTGAGTTAGATTATGACACATACGTATGCCAAGTTTTATCGAAAATTCCATTTTGTATGACTTGTGGAGCATCAAAAATAAATCCGTTTTATCGAGTATGGTAAATTTGACTTTTCGCTCCGTTCACCCAACAATGTAGAGGCCAAGTTTTATGCATACTGATATATTTTTTAAGAATCATCATAACATCAATCATTACCACCTGCTTCAATACAAATTGTAATGCATATCAACATATAAATATGATTTGACTTATCAGGTTGTCATCAAAGTATTATTATGACTTATCAAAATTTAATATGAATTGTTTCATACTCTTCTTCTTTCTAATTATAATCCATATCCTCTACTTTATATCATCCGGAGTGCAAACACAAGGTTTCTTTCTTGCACTCGGTATTGTATTTCCTATTCAACTTGTGTATTAATAGAATTGTAGTAGGGTTATTATAATTGTGTTGTAATGCAAAATATGTACCGCATTCATAACATTGTGCTATAACTTGAAAAAGGAAGTAAATGAATAAAATGAAAAATACATGAATCCATACCTAGAATGGGATCTTGTGCTCATCGTGAATTGAAAATGTAACTACTATCCAATCACGTGAACGGGGGTAGACCTACGTACATTCTGTACAAGAGTAGTATGTGTTTGCGTACATGTAACAGACGTGCACGCTCATTACTAAATCTATGTATATAATATACCCTAGCTCTCCCTCCCTCTCTTTCCCTCTCTCTCTCTCTCTCTCTCTCTCTCTCTCTCTCTCTCTCTCTCTCTCTCTCTCTCTCTCTCTCTCTCTCTCTCTCTCTCTCTCTCTCTCGCTCTCTCTCTCTCTCCGAACTTTGAACTTTTGCCCTCTATATGCACGTTGAATTATTTTTCTCTTTGACGATTCCACATATTATTCCATTTTCATTGCACTTTATCTAATAATATATAGTGTATTTATCGCAATCCTATTAGGAAAATGATTCGAATCATTTTAGTGAATACTTAATATACACAGAATTATATTTTGTTCCAGTTTGAATGTTTCATCTCGAATTGCGATAACTAAAAACGTATGAATAAAAATACCATTCTAATATAATTTTACTTGACATACCACAACAGGCGTTAGAGTGAATGTGATTTGTTTGTATTTGACTCAAACATTATACAAGTAGAATAAAAAGTGAGTGATTTTAATTTCCTGCTCTGACAGATGAGTGAAGTGTGTGAAAAGATGGTATCACTGCAAAAATGCAATCCTTTGTGGTATTTAGATGGAATTATTCATCTAGCTACAGAGCTTTCGAGCAAGTGTTACAGATAAACATAGATTATAAATAACATATCAATCGATAAATTACAGATGAATTATGAAGATTTTGGATCACCTGGAATTCGTGACGCATGATTATATATTGGTTTTGATCGAGATTTCGAATTTAAATCGCCGTGGTATTTATGACTAGAATTGTACAAGATGAATACACCGTATGTTAGTAATTATGATATGATTGGGAAATATGAATTCATACATTGTCATGTTCTGCGATGTTGTGTTGGAACTCAACAATTATATTCGCAACAATGCAACACTTTTTGGCTTCCAAATTGAGGATCAAACAATTCGTTTTGTGTCGGCGCATTCTTTTGTATGAAAAATAAGAACGGTATACTCTTCATAAGTGCAAGCCGCTAATACGTCAGTTTACCTGTCATGTGCTCTCAGATTGAAATAAGAGATATTTATTATATATTAATCATTATATGATGAATATTTTTTATATATATTTTAGTACATAATATATTATTATGTATTATATTCATCATTTATCATATATATAATGGAAATTGGAACATGGAAACTTGATACAAATTTATTGTTTCACAATTAGGGCAATATATGGGACATGGGATCAGTTGTACGGGGTACTACTACAAGGGCGATCTTATAACTCCCCAACGAAGAATTAATAATATTAAGAAATCTCATTTAAGAACGAACAATAAATCCCAATTGGTAATAATTTCAGATAGATATAACAATTCATCAAACATTGGGGAGACATTATATAATATAAACAAAATGAAGAATAAGAATGAAATTATTTGGCATTCATTTGAAAAGTATCAGAATCATGAAGTCGATTGCCCACAAGAAAAACTCAAAACAATTCAACAAGAACAACATTACAAGAACACAACACAATAGGATAACAACTACAGGATAACAAGAACAATTCAATACAATGTTCCTCATGTATAGAGTTTGAAATGACCTTGATAAATGTCTGGAATTGAAATAATTTTGCTCAGCGTAGGCCTATACTATTAATTAAGTTTACTTGGTTGATATTTGAAACTGTACAAATAACCTCACCGTTCACGAGTCGCAAGACCATATATGAGCCACGCAAACATCCGCCCATTTCTCTGATCTGAATGCAGCAAGATAAAAAACAAATTAAACATAAATTCTAATCTACGTGCAGACAGAAAATGAAATCCCCAAATTTGCATTTTTTCCACATATTTGAATGACAATAAACGTTATGATATGATTACTCTATGACCTTCATTCAAATTCAAGAAGAGCAGTTGAAAGTAGATTCCAAGTGAACAAGTGTTTTGTATATTCAGTTGAGTTCCAGTAAACGTATAACTATATCCCCACCATGCAGTCGGCCCAACCAATTACAGTTATGTTGCAAGGCCAAAAGTCTGCCTTTTAAGCCCATTAGTTCTCATAGCCACGACCCACCCTTGCTAACTCTGAAAACAATTGCCCAACTTCAACGAAGTTTCACTTTTAAGCTTGAAAGCTTCCAAGCTGAGCCATGCTTTTATATATTCCCGTAGTCATTTAAGACCCCAATTAAACCTTAGTACTTTGCAAGATACATAATGCAACCAGCTTCTTATTCGTACAATCTTACTTCTAACACGTTGAAAATGGCCAATCCAATTCTAGTGTAGGACCTACATGAGAGATATAAGTACAAAATGTGTTCCATGTGAAATTACTTGACTAGACTCATTTAAAATTATATAAAATTCATTTGAACAATATGCACTTTATATAATAAGTAAGATCAAATCTAACATTTTGCTTTACGTTTCAAACTTTGGATGAATTTTGATATTTTTTACAACTACGTTGTTGATGTTGTTTTCATGCATGATAAATAAAGACTTTCGATTGTCTTGTATCTAATAATGGGAAGACTACGCCAATTCATGCCAATTCCCAATACTTTGCAGTCTTCATCATTTAGTACATCTTATGTGATGTGTGCATGTTATTACTCAGGATGTTAGATAGGGTCGATGTACCGAAAATCGTCGAACATGCATGCATTAATGCAATGAAAAAGGTCAGAATATGCACTGAAACCCCCCAAAAATATCCAAATGTGCACTATCATTTCTAATGTATGTACAATAGGCCTACTTATAGAATGTAAATAGTAGTGGTTCAAAAACAACTGACGAAAGTGCGTGTATCTCTTATCGATATGCATAATTGAATCATTGTGGGCTGCAGTAGACCTGCACAAGTGCCGGCAAAAAATAATGAGCCCTGCTGAAATACGATCCCATTACTCTTATTCGTATTATACACTCACTATTAGAATAGTAAAAAAAGACAATGATATGCAATATATATATGAAAAATCACTCAATATGTACAGGACAATGCATGTGATTTCAGGAAGAAAGCTGCAAATATGTAGAATATACAAAAATAAGTTCGTATTCTTAGAGGATGTCATGAACGGTAGGCCGATAGATATTGAACTAGGGCCTATGGTTGTTCTATTAGTCATTGTCAGAACGTGCATTCACATAAATATCCTATGGTTATTACCTACGACATGGATCACCGCACTTCAGGCACACTTTAGTTTCATTGCAGAGGATAAATGATGAATGTATGAAAATCTGAATCACAGAAATTTACAACTCATAAAGGTTATATAAATCTATATCAAAAGGCAATCTTGGTGCTCTTCAAAGATTTGAACACTTTCTCTTGCAATGAAAATGGAGAGAACATCTTATTTCAAGAGATCGTTTTCCATTTATTTTACTCTCCACATACCTTATGATCAACGTTGTGGGGCATAAAGCAATCTGATTAGGTCTAGGAACGAAGATGGGTCAATAAAAAGTGTGTAATTCATGATTATTAAAATAAATTATTAATGTATATTTCACTACAATATATTCATAAATTATCAATCCAATACCGGCATTTATGTTCACAAGAATATACCTAAAGGTTACGTCACCTTCTTCCTACTCATAAGCTATGAGTGAAACAAAGTTTAAGAGGAGAATGCTTGAGCAGTTGGTTCCCAGAGCTCAGGTGAGTTAATCGTTTATACCGTAACATAGCGCACCTGACGTCCATACAACTCCTGAGTGGGACGCCAGTTTCCCGCTAATGGTTCCCCCTCATCGTTCTTCAGCTGACGGAATAATCGCAACTGCAAGTTTCATAATAATTAATGAATGAAACAGTGTCAATAGACAATTAATAGAATGTGAGCTCAAGTGAATATTGGGGTACCGTATAACGAATTATTTTCAAAGTAGAAACAAACAAGATCCAATAGCATTTCTTTATCCGTGATCATGTGATCTTGATTTTAATTAAAATTCCAGTGAAGTTCTAGGCTAAGCTCCTCAAACGTGGTAATTGTAGTTTCATCGAACAACTTTCTTTCAAAAGATTATCATAGTATAGTCTCGTCTCGAGACGATTCAATGCCTCACTGAATTTGACTTGTGACTTTTGATTTTATTCGACCAAAATGTATGGAATGTCAACACAGAAAGTATACTATTATTACATACTTGTATTGACGAAAGAAGAAGATCGTCCAAACATGACCAACACAAATATCACGTTGAATTGGTATAGCAGTGATATTTTTGGGGTTTCATGACATTTCAGAACGAGTTTACGATAAGAAACTCGAGTACATCTTTCAAAAGCGTTAAAACCTTGAAGTTGTATAGCGATTACGTAATGACTGAAGCTTTCACAATCATTTTGGTGGAAGACGACTTTCTTCTTCCGCGGATATAAGTAATATATATATATATATATATGTATATACATATATATATATATATATATTTACATATATATTCTTCTGGACGTTAATGATAAATGCTACAGTTATATTCATATCAAATTGAAGATCATGAAAGAGTTTTTGAGGGAGCTTTAAATGAATGCGTTGAAATATCACTTCAGATTGAATGAAGCATTACCGTCGAAATAAAGCAGCTTTAAAGGTCAAAGTTCGAGTCAAACCTCCGCAGATAAAACGTTCTTTTCCTGGTACAGGCTATGACCTACTTGACAATACGTTGCGTATTGTTACAGATAGCTTATAATACGCTCGTCGTGAGAGAAATACGCTAGATTGGGAATAGTAAGAGAGAGACAAAAATACATTTATATTTCGAATTGTTACCGATTTTCTCGTTAGACAAAATCTCAACCGATATAAACAATTTGTACCCACAGGTTCAAGTTTTCCTCAAAATTTCCATTCCAAAATTGTTTCATCTTTTCATCGGTTTATTTATTTTCATTATTATTATATTATATCATCATTTTCATTATATATTTTCATTATGTAAATAATAAATGTAATTGAAACATTTTCATGTTTGTAGCAACATCGAAAATTTGACACAAAACCATTGTTTCCCAATAAAGGCAGAGTATGATAAGAAAATAATTGGAAAAATCATTCAGTACTATCAAATATTTTGCGTGTGCTTGCCTCTCCCTCACCTGTTTATATGACACTTTTTCCGTGGCGTGTCGAACGATCCAAGTAACAACTTCCGAGCAAGGTGGCGTCGTCAGGGAGCCCTGATACGTGTAATATCCGTTGTTGAACTCAGTTAGTATGTCGGACCACTTGAACGCATCCATTTGGTATTCGGTTTCCGGTCTCATCACTTTCTTCATGTTGCTAATAAACCGTTGAAGTCCAGGATTGTTCCAAAGTGAAATCTGAGTGGAACAAACATTAAACTTTTACTAGATTTCATTTACTCAATTATCAATTTACTCACATCGTCAACGCGATTAGGTGACTTTGTTTCTTTTGTTGAACTCATTCTTTCAATAATTTCGTATGTGTTTTCAAATTTTGATAACGATTTACTCAAGTTTTGAAAAATATCAATTACCAATTACAAATTAAGCCTACATACGAATTACATACCCAATTACATACTAATTTTCTATATCAGTACCATAATTCAAATAATCTATATATCCAATCGAAGGAAATGAGTTCAGTGAATGATTAAATTGTATAATTTCTATTTGTGTTAGTCAAGACCATGCTTGAGGTGTGTCACAGATGAAAATAGTCTGCCGCTACTCATCCTTTATTTTGTGGATTTTTTTTTAATTCAATCTCCATACACGAATATTGAATACAACACGAACATTGGATAAACACATTGTCAGGATTATTCCTATTGAGTTTCTTGAATGCGATTGCTAACTTTCTATGATGAGATAATGTTTTTATGGTAATTATTCTATTACTAAATTTATTCTTATATTCTTGTTCAGTAATGGTAAATATTTACATCGAATAGCACTCCAACGACTAGAATATCCCCTCCAGAAGTTCCGTTATTCACTCGCTTGTGTACAGCATGCATTTCCAAGGGATACCTGCAATGTCCTCATCAAGTCAGACCTTAGTCATACTTTATTCATGTTATTCAACTCTTAGATGAAAGAAGAAAACTTGCCTTTTATTACGGAAAGTGTGCTCGCTACCTTCGTTATTCATTTCACCCCAATGGAAGTGAACGTTATCGAGTTCATAGGTTTTGTCACAGGCGATTTTAATTTGTGGTTTATTTCTGTTGGCTGGATAAGTGGCAGTTACAACAACTAAAACAAAACATATTGTAGATAAATGTGAACAATTGGAAAGAAGAGAGTGAAAAAATATCACACATCGATATAAAAAAGTGCATCATTCATCGAGTGTATATAATATTATAGCATGAAATATATTTCAAGTTGAAATTCATTGATATGTTTCGTCAGTTTTTAGTTGATTGTGGTGAGATGATAAGCTTTAAGCAAGAACATTGAACCCCTTTTTGATGGCCATATAAGTTATAGAATGATTGAAACTTTGAGACTACTGTCAACTTTCCGAGTTTGTTAGATTTTATACTCTTCGGTTGAATTATTTTTATTTCGACGAGAAAGTATTTATAGATGGAGAAAGAGACGGGGATTCATCTCCCTGGGTTGTTGACTTTATTCACCTCTTGATAGGGCCTCCAAACCTGTACCAACCGCAAGATTCTGACAGCATGCAATATTTAAAAAAAACATATTGTTATATACCATTAGTTTTCATATCAAATCGATAGTTGATCTTTTCCCGATTGAGAAGAGTATATTTTTATAAAACAAAAAACACGAACCGAGGTAATATTGAACGCGAGCTGAAACATTGAATAACGCGATTAAAATTGTTTAATAAACTTCCCTGTTCACAATTATAAATAAAATGTTCTAACAGTGTGAATACAGGACTTGAACATTTCAACTGAAAAAATCAACCGGTAATGAACGACCACAGAATGTGATCAAATGAAAAAGGAAAATGGGTGGAAAATCCGTCTACGAGCTCCATATTTCTATTTGCACAAAACTTCCCATGTATATTACTTATTACACTTTTCTCTCAATCAGTTATACATTCAGCTGGTACTGAATACAAATCATGAATCATAGCATTTGTATACCTTTATTTATAATTGAAGAAGTTAATCAGTCTATGGAACCATGATAAATCACGTATATCAACAGATACTGACTAAAATATCTCGAGGAGATAGCTTGTGCAAAAAGTTTCTTACTGGAAGCATGTTTCACCTGGAGTTTATTAGATGTGTTGTTATTATACCACACGTATGATTGGGATACAAAAATAAGAGAGGGATGTAACTTCATTGCTGAGTGTAATTTGCTCATTGTTTGCTCAAAGATCACGTGCACCACCATTGCCAGGTTATTTGGGGGTACGAGTGAGCGGGTGATAATGGAAGAATGACGTGACAATAAGTGAAAGAACGCTTACAAAAACCCTTGCCTTATGCGGGACCGAGTCCCAATGCCTAACCGTGAGATCAGTTTCTAATGCGGTGCCTCAGTTCACTGCGCTACGGAGGAAGTTTGATACGTACTTGAATGTCCATTATTTGCTAGCGTCATCCGCTCGGGTTTCAGGTTATAATAGAGCCAGACCAGCTGTGGTGAGTAGCTGGTCACTCCACTCTTCAGGTCGATGGGGCTTTGTCGCGAACCATTACATGTAGGATATTTGGTCTTCCATGCTGTCGGACCTACACGGGGAAAAATCGTTAGTTTATTACAACATAAAAACAATTGCCTGAATACCCACAATTCTATTTCTAGAGACATTTCGGACAATGTCTGAAAACGGCCATCTTGATTACAATTCATTCATTCATGTTGGGTTTAATGACGCACTGTACTGACGACTGATATATATTGGCGTTGGTAGATGATAGGCCTATGATATGAAGGGGTAATGCGATGAGATTTTTTGTTTGTTTTTCAGATGCTTTTGGATAGTGGAAAGGAGTAGGTCGTGACCTGTTAATTGTTAAGGAACCATCCCAATATTGACCTGAACGACAGAGGGAATCCAATAAAAACCCCTGTCAAGATGACAATCATGGCGGGAATCGAACCCCGGTTTTCTGAATGACGATTCAGAAGAGTTTTTTCTTAAAGAATGTATGAGAATAAAATTGTACACTTGCGAGTTGTTCATTATTGTTGTTGACTGTAAGAATTGAGCTCACCTGAAGCACCATTATAAGTCCAATCAACTGAAAAAGAAAACAAATGTTACCACTTTTTCAAGTTTTATGACACTCGTCATAATACTGTTATAAAATATTTTCGCTCTATTTTAGGAATAACGATGCCAAAATATCACTACTCTATATTTATTCGCCTTATACTTGAATATTTCTGACTATTCTCTGTTTGATTGATGTCAATTGAAGTTTCAAGGTTCAGCAATTATAAGTTGAAAATGCCAATCTTAAAAAATGTTACATGGAGTACGGACACATGAGGGTCAGTCGACATCTCCATATTCACTATTGAATCTCTATAACGTGTCAACTAGAAGACTTGCAGAACTGGATAACCCTTTCCATTTAAGTGTACTCCAGTGACTGGGTTAATCTATTCAGTGATTGCCCCATTAGTCATTTAAAATGATGATGATACGGGCTTTTCGTAATATTGAGGAACCATTCCAGTATATTCATCATTAAAGCAGAGGAAAACCACGGAAACCTCAGTCAGGATAGAAAGTTACAGGCTGAACACAGGCTATTACGGACACAAATAATTTAGACGGTATAAGAAAATGACCAGGTTGTCTCAATACGATACCGTATGTGTGTATATGCAGACTGAATTATACATTAGGTAAAACTCAACATATATGCATTGTGGAATGAGCAAAATATTTATATGAATTCAGTTGAAAGATATATCCACATCTAAATTTTGAAACTTGTAGATGTATAGTCATTCGTCACTGCTTTCTCTATACAGCGCAACTTGTTGATCATGTCCAACCATTTGAAAAATTGAAACTCGATTCATAACATTTTTCAAATTTAATGCATCTATCTCCTTAAAAACGACCGATCCATTTTCCTTTAACTTCGTAGAAACATGTATTTGAATAATGATGATATCCCATGAGTTTTGTCATCATCAATCGCAATCATCATCAATTCTATGATAGTGGCACCGGTTATAATATTGACATATAATCATTATTATTATTACTATCATGATCAAAACAAAATAAATTTGTGAAATTTCTTTCTCACGGTTATTAAAACGAGATTGAAAATATATATTAGGCCTATACCAGAAGCTACTATATATGGATTCATGAGAAGTTTTTTTTTCTGAGTTATCGATAATCATTATGTATATCACTCCAGTATTTGAATAATAAAACACTTGTTATATAAGCATACTGAATAAAAAAAATATTAAAAGATCAATTTCAAGATGATCAATATAATTATCATGTTCATAGTGAAATAAATGTCTAGATACGTATACTAAACTAAATCATTCAAGAAAGTATAATTTTGAGCTCATCAATTTCACGATTATGGACTATTATATTGATTTTGATCATATATGAATACATATTATATGACATCTCTCGAGTACGGTGTGTAATATTGCGCTGATCCTTATTTTCTGTAATGTATGTTATGAAAATTGCTCTACAATTATTCAAATCGAGCATTGTGGCTCAGTGGGGCTATAAACCATACATACATATAGGCCTATATATATATATATATATATATATATATATATATATATATATATATATATATATATATATATATATATATATATATATATATATAGGTATATATATATATATATATACATATATATATATATATATATATATATATATATATATATATATATATATATACAGGTATATTGAATATAACGAATGATTTCAATAATTATTATATAATAATGATAATAATATTAACAATATTGATAGTCAATAAAACTACGTTATAATCCAATAATAACTATAATAAAACAAGATAATAATGTTCTTTCAACGATAGGTCTACGCTATAGAACATGCTTACAATGAGGCCTATACGTTGAACTCTAGAATGTGACGAATTGACTTACCACCATCAGTTTGAGCCGCCATCAGGATGGCTAAGAGTACGACGCACAACGCAGTAGGAGTGATGATAGCACCCCTTCGATGAGCCATGATGATCTGATGTTACAATAACGATTATCAAACATGCTGTACAAATCAATATTCTTCAATCTGATTCTGAAAAAAGGTCCGGTAAGAAGTATTGGCTAGTTTTAAACACTTCATGTAATATCAGTTCGCTCAGTTTGCTACGTTAGTTTGATAGATTCAAAATTGTAATAATACTGTGAATTGAACATTTTCAAAGCAGTATTGACAACATCATGAATTGTGAATTCACACATTCAGTTGTGAAACCTGATGACATTCAATGAAGTAATCAATGTGAGCAAGTTTTCAAAATAACGAAAATTTTGTAAGTATAACTACTTTTTAGTATGCAATTCTATAATACAAATATTCTAACTAGTCTACATATTTATATAATATTATTTATATACATTTCCCATTATATATATATATATATATATATATATATATATATATTATGGAATTATATATTCCATATATCATTCAAATACATGAATATATATATATATATATATATATATATATATATATATATATATTTATATATATATAGCTGCCCACGTTAGCTCAGTCAGCTGATCGAGGCACGCTTCAGACACTTAAGCAAACCGTTGGGCGTGGGTTCGAATCCCGCATAAGGCATGGGTTTCTCTTAATGTCCTTTCACTCAGCATCACTTCATAGTTTCATAATCACCTGCTCATTCGTACCCCCGTTTAACCTAGCTGTTGGTGGGGTCGTTAAGCAAACAATAACCAATCATTATATTCATATACATTCATCCCTCATTTTCCATTCATTTCAATATTCACAAATTCTTCTAAATAATGCCCAAGTGGAAAGACGTTTATTTATCATTCAATCAGAGTGTGCTATCCGGATAGATTACGTATTACTTCATATTATTCTCATAATATATCCATGCATTTGCCAGTTTTTATACTTAAGGCGGTCCAGTTATAATTATTTGTCCCATTATATTATCAGACATCGTAAAATTCATACCAACATAATTTTGTAATGATTATGGAAAATATATTATCATTATTATAAAAACAAATTCAAACTATTTTCTCTAATGAATACAAGTCAATAAATGGGATATTTTTTCCACCAAAAATCCTAAACCTTGAGTTAATTATCTCCTTCTGTACTTTGGCTGAAACCTCACGGAATCGTTACAGACGTCTGAGAACTATTTATACAATTCAGTTGATGAACAATAACATATTATCACAGTGACAATATAGCACAATTATATCGTCTCTCACTTACTTGGAGGTATTTGCACTTCTAACTGCGTTCACGTCAAATGTTCACTCATCTTATACCACCAATAGTTGTTTCCTTGCTCTAGTTTCCACTAGATAATAACTCAACATCGCATATCAGTTCTTACACGTATCCTGTCAATTACCATGTCCCTGAATACAACAAGTTTGACTAATTTCCAAAAATATGTATAAATTATTTCCAGTATTGTCTGCTATCTTTAGTTTTAATTTTTGAATTGAATGTATAGTTTTCTGTATCTTCGCATATTTGACTACCAAATTTGAAACTCATCACGAACAATATCGCAATAATCTACAACCATACTGTTCCTAGTGATGTAAATGGATATATAATACTATAATAATTTCAGGACTGATGACCTTCCATGGCTTTATCTGTTTTTCAAACAAAAGACCAAATAAGCCACGACTCATTCTGCCATGTAGTATAACGATAAATGTATTTCGTTAATTTTATGCCAAGACGACAAGTAAAAAATGTTCTGGTTGTATATCTGTCGCATATTCTATAAGGGGGTAAAATGGATGATATCTACTTGCAACTACCGTTATGTTGTCATTTGAAAAAGCTATTCTATTAATATGCAGATTTGGCGAGTGGCAAAAACGTGCAAGGGTCGTTACATACTGTATTCTGAGTAATGCAAGCTACGAGGTATGTATGATTATGTCATATCCAAACTGGGAAGATGAATATTATTCATATTAATGTCATCAGCATAACTTCCCTATAACGACTTGATTTAATGAATCCTCTCCCTCCTCTCCAATATAATTGATGAACTTAAGAGGTCGTGGGAGGCGATTCAGCAAAATATCAGTTTTTTGGTACTAACTTCGAACAGTAGACTCTTTGAGTATTCCAATACAGATGAAACACCCATAATTATAACATAAATACTTGTATATTTCTCAAAGGATATCCAGATAGTGAATTATTGAATTGATACATTTTTACAGTGATGAAGTCATAATCAATTAATTGATTGATTACTTTTAATTTCTGGAATTAAGATGATGATTTCTAGTATTCTCAAGAATGAGGGAAATTCATATCGTCCTTTATTCGTTAAAATTCAGTTTCAGAGTTGTGATGTCCTTTGAGAAGTTCATTCCATTCTTTTTAAAATAATTATTTTTGTAGCTACCATAAAAAGGTCGTTTACCAACATAACTGATACAAATATCACTGTTGTAGGCCTACATAGTTTAAGTTGTGAATTTTCAGCTACACTGATTTTTTCCAAGTTTTACCGTTAGAAACACGATCACTTTTTTCAAAATAGTTATATTTCAGCGTGTTTGTACAATTCACGGACTCATAAGAATTATAAAATTGGTGGACGACCACCGTCTTTTGTGAATAATTCATGTTTGAACTGTTCTAGTTCGTTTTTATAATTCATCCCTTGAAAGGACGTGTTTCAAAAAGCCTACTAAGATATTATTCGTACGGTTAAGATTACCCGCTTTGTGCTGGACGCCGTGTTGCAATCGATTGCAATATGTCAAGCTCGAGAAGTAGTCAATGATTCTCTGCGTGCCCCTTACAATAAACGGAGCAACCGATCAAATTCAAAATCCTTGCCATCATTAGTCAAGCTCACGATGAAATTTCATCCGGTTTCTGGTCTATGGGGTACTTTATGAACCACTTTTAAAAGACAGTGAAGCTGAATTATTGAAAAACTAGAATGGTTTGATAACTTCGTCGTTTTCAAGTCTTTTTAATACTTTTAATCCTAATTTCAGCTTCCAATAGCACTCCTGAGAACGCATTCCAGTACTATTTTATCCGATTATTGGGACGTACTCACGATTTCTCGATACAAGTTTGACACAGGTTCAAGATTGCAATGTGGCTATTCGCGCGGACCGGAAGAAGGTTTTAGTTCGGTTTTAATTCAGACTAAATTAATTTGGGTTGTTTTTCTGTTGGGTTATGGTTTAGGTCAGGTTAGTTTGGATACGTTCGGTTGATTGAGTTGGTTAGATTGAAAAAATTGCCTCAAGATTTGTTGTTTGTTGAATGAGTTATCTTATTTCAATTATTATTTAGGGTGGTAAGATCGCCCTTGTGGTGCCCCATCCGAACGATCCTATTTTTCATCCATGGCCTTAATAGGAGGACAATGATTTTGTATCAAGTTTCTTTGTTATTTAAGAGAAAATGGGTTGATTACGGGTAAATTCAGGGTACGAGCACCAACAATAACAACTTCCGCATGTTGTGACATACATCGATGGTCCGGTGGCCCCCTTAGCTAGGTGTTCACCGAGTATGATAAACGTGTTGACTTCTATCTTCACAGGTAATGAGATACTCAATTCTTATACAGGTGTATTAATTGAATTCAATCACTTCAATTACTTACTATGAAACCTACATGATAGGACCGATCATTGTAATGAATTTGTCTCTATATTATTCAATCTTGAACAAAATAATATCTGTAATTACACAAACCTGCATCAATGATGTGAGATTTCTGATACACCCGCATCTTCACTGCATTACAAACAATAATCAACCGTCCAAGCCAGCTACCAACAAGACAGTGAAATGCATGTATATATATATATATATATATATATATATATATATATATATATATATATATATATACATATAGGCCTATGTACATATCAAACACATATGGAAACAAATGAATCCTTGTTTTATCTTGTATCAAGCTAATCTTGGCACTTTCTCTCCCATGATATGAGTGATATACTGGGTCTATTTGTTGTTCTTTCCGCACAGAAAATGAAGCACACGAGTTGATGAACCATAACAAAACATGTCTTGAACTTCCTTGATGTCGGACGACTGGTAGATAATAATATTGAATATAGTGAAAGAAAAGGTTTTTGTAATGAGATATAATATGATATATAACCTCATAAAATACATAATATAGAATATAGTTATGAAATATAATGAGAAACAAGGAAGAGAACAGAAGATTTCAAGAGTACAAGAATGAGGAGATCAAGATAATAAGATAATATAATGAGATTATTGGAGATTTGTCTCCCTAATGTGAATGTTTGAATTGGTAAATCTCCCTGAAATTATTACTCCAAGATTCATTGTTCGTTGAATGAATCATCTTTTGTCAATTATTCTTCGGAGTAGTGGATCGCGATTCGATGTATCTGTATTTAGATTCGATGGTGATGAATTTATGTTTATATATATATACAGGGGCGTCGGAACGTTTTCAAAGTAGGGTGGGGCAAGCTAAAAAATTACGACCCGCGGAGGAAGGAAGTATGGGGTGCCACACATTCAATAACATTTGGGTATTTTTCAGGATAGAAGGACAAAATACTGAGAATACCAAGATGGGGAGGGGGGGATCTCAGTTTGGAAAAGAAAATGCCATATAAGAACAGTTGTACAAAGGCCAGTTAACGCGAAGCATGCGACCCGCGGGGGGCAATGGGGAAGGACCCCCTCTGGCCCCGCAGGGAATTTTTTTAAATTACCCTTTTTTAACACGATTTAACGTGTTTCAGATGAGATTTAGATGACAAAATTAATTGTTTTGAAGAACTAGATGTGCCCAACTGATATTTGCCAAACATAGTTATTGTAACTGCAGGTTCATTCTGGCTCATTTTAGCGCCACGGGCAAGGACTATATTATGAGCCCCAAAAACTATATGCGCATAGTGAAAGTGAATGCGAGTGAGGGAGGAACCAAGCCCCGCAAGGAAATTTTTGTGAATTTATCTTTTTAAATACGATTCTACGGGTTTGAGAATTGGACGAAATTTCTGGAATTCATGAATTCTTTAGTGTGGTAAGAGCTAGTTTTGCTGAATGGCTGATCCAAGAAAAATCTGTCTTTCGATAACAATGCTGTTCGAATGATAACATTTTCTCCACCCAATAATGCACAAGTAAAATAGAATACGATTTATGGCATATTATTATTAATAGAATGTTACAAATGTGCGCCGATAGCGCCCCTTAAATTTGACGCCCCTGGCAGTCACCGAACGACCCTTATTGGAAGTTCCCTTTCTCCATTTCATTGTATTGTCATTGTTACGACTGTTGGAATTTTGGAAATTTACAAAATTTACAAAAATTGTAATGAATAATTTATATCTGAAAGGAGCACTGCCGGTAGGGTTGTTTGTTGTTTTCTGATAACTAATAACTACTTACCAGAGCTATCATTCCAAAACAGTAAACCAAATTCCTTTAAATCACACCTTTTTCAATATGGTTCAACGTGTTCCAGATGAGATTTAGATGCAAAAATCAATTTTCTCCTAAAACTGAAGGTGCCCATCTGATATTTGATTTTCTATGCAATGTGAAATATGAATCTATGTACGATTTTATCTATCTAAATAGGTCTACATCTTTCCTTCCTACTCTTTCTTTCTTTTTTTTCTTTCTTTCCTTCTCTCTTCCTTCTTTTTTTCGTCTTTACAATTTTTTTTGCAAGACCTTTTTCTTGCCCCCCCTTGCCCCCCCCTGGCCGAAAGTTGGGGGGGGGCATTGCCCCCCCCTGCCCCCGCCGGTTCCGACGCCAGTGTATATATATATATATATATATATATATATATATATATATATATATATAGGCCTCTCTCTCTCTCTCTCTCTCTCTCTCTCTCTCTATATATATATATATATATATATCTTTAAATATATATATATATATATATAAATATATATATATATATATATATATATATATATATATATATATATATATATATATATATATATATATTTAAATATATATATATATATATATATATATATACATAATGACGCATCGAGACAGCCCCAGTCATTCGATTGCTGATGTTCGTCCCGACAAGACACCTGAAGATGAAGGATGAAATTCCTTCGAAACGTCGATCTCAGTCATCTACAAGATGTGGCACAACGGTAGAAATTATCTTACCATATATATATATATATATATATATATATATATATATATATATATATATATATATATATATATATTGTTCATCTTCCTGACAAACCTGACAAACCTCTTGAATTTGAAATCACCGGTATCATTACTAACAAATTATGAGAGCGCGTTTGGTTTATAGTTATAAGTTTGTTTCAAACGCTGCAATCTTTGTTGAAAAGGTGTCGACCGTGGTGAACCGATGCAAGGAGTCGTCATCTGCGACGTCTCATCTGGCATTGTCCGAGTGCAACACGCCCGACTCGTTGCTCCGTGACGTCACGACGTCGGACTTGGCGTCGGAGTTGATCTTCGAGAAGACGTATCCCTTCGCTTTCGTCCTGCGTCTCAGAGTTTTACAGGTAAGCTTGCTTCAGATTTTCAGTGGCAACGTAACATATAACTGATCGTAGTGGCTTTCCGTCTGAATATATTTTAGTGAAACTAGTCCACACCATTCTTTGAAGTAGCTTCTAGAGAAATGTCGATCCATATTGAACATTCTCGTTAGGTTGCATGTTATTTGTATGTAATTGTATTGATACGCGGTGGGTTAAGAACCGATGGCGAAATTATTGCGTCTTACTGTTACATCGGTTACATCTTTCCATCCTATTTATTATAATTTTTGGGGTTGGTGAGATCGCCCTTGTGGTACCCCGTTCAAACGATCCCATCTTTCATCCATAGCCTTAATTGGGGAACAATGATTTAAGTTTCGATGTTACTACAAAAAAAAAAAAAAATCATTATACAGCGTCTTCGACAAATATTGTCTGTGTCTTGTGATGTATTTCTTGATTCTGTTTCTCGCTCGGTTATAGAGTTTCACGATAATTTATCTCTGCGAAATTACTCTGGTGGGATCGTCTTGCCCTATGGAGCAAGGACGCCTCAAACTTTCTCATTTCTTTATGATGTTTTCGTTGTTTCTGACTTTCTGTACATTAATATTTCAGGAATGCTACCAACTTTGGAATCAAGATGATGTAAAACCATGCGTACTTTGATAAGGACATGGCGATTTAAGCTGTTCTACGTTCTGTCATATAGCTATTTTATTTGAGAATTTAATTAATCAAAAATTAAAATTGACTGCCCAGTTTGATGATTATCAATCGCATTTTCTGAAACTATCATATCATGATTTTATACATGCGCTTATCATTGATTCTGGCTCAGTCTACATAGAAACGAGAAGATTATGATTTACAGCGAAAATAATTTAAAAATCATCGCTATTCCAATATTGGTGTTTTCCAGTTTGACATGAGTGTCAAAGTTCTATTAAGAATATGTAGTCCTACATAAATGAAAACGATATAATAATATTCAAACTGCCCATGACATTCATTATTCCAAGCAATCAGCATATAACATATTATAATAACATGATCAATTTATAGTAATAAACTATCAAATCTGGTGAGTATTTACGTTTTGGAATGAATATCTGAAGACTGCCCAAGTACAATCCACGATGCATTTCGGATAAGAGCTTTTCACCATTGAAAGCCTGAAACTTAGAAAACGCTTCGAGTGTTCAGAGTTAATAGATGAACCAACGAAGAGTGAAAACTCGTCATAAATATTCTAAATACTGCAACCTAAAAATATGAAGTTTTTACTTCATTTCCAAATGCCTCTTCAGATTCCCCTATAAGTTGACAGCACGGAACTTTTCACTTCATTTGTACCTCTAAAAAATATTATACTAGGAAAACGCCTTATATGCGTTGTGAGATGAGCTTAGAAGTATGGAAATGTAGAATAAAGAACATTTGGTCAGCTCAATGTACATATACAGGCCATGGATCACTTCAAAGGTTTAAAAACCGCGGCTGTCTGTTGGTATATGGACATTGGTTTCCCAACAATGGTACCAGTGCCTTCTTGATATCCATCACAGATTTTAATCGTTTCAATTTATTGGTGACACTCGTTGCTCACATTTAATAGTTCCTTTAATTGCTTTCTTAATTGCTTCCATTGATGTGTAAAAAAGTACATTAAAAATGCGTATTCTTCGTTATTTCACATCCGATTGTTCCATAAATCACTTAATATATGTATGATAGTTCTTTCCACATTCAGTATAAATTTGAGCGTTTGGAACATTTTTGTTTTCCAAGTATTTCTCCCCCGGCTTATTCTTATGGGGATATTCTATACTTTCCAAATTTGTTCCGGAAAAACTGTTCGACCGATTTTTCTGAAAAACAATCCCAACCTATTCTGGTGTGACAACAATTTGAAAAAAAAGTTTCGAGTTGATTGATCTTTTTTCCTGACCTGTATACCGCGTACAAATTTACACACAAAAAACAAAAAACAAGCCCAAATTTGTTCGGTAAATGGAATGAAAATCTTCGCCACGCTCATCTAATTATTCGGACGTCTGATATTTTCCCTGTTGTGTTCATGTCATGAAGATTGATCAAATTTCAAAATCGAAACATTTGAAGAAAAAAAAGAATATGTAGATACCCGTCCAAATATCCACAAAAAGTTTCGTATCGATCAATCACACCGTCAAATCATTCCAAAAATTACGTTTCACTTTCTCCCGTCTCAATCAGCTAAGACACTGAGATTAGGTCATGAATGGGTTCGAGTCCCATTCATGTCATGAATGGGGTCGAATATGGTTAAAATCTGTATAAACATCATTCATCTATCATCCTCTCATCCGTGCTTTCAAGTATTCCATCTGTCGGTGGGATCGTTGAGCAAACAATAATAATAATCATATAATGCTGCGCTACAATCCGCTCGCTTATGACGCATCTACCTATAAAAATCTGGCTTTCGATCACATTTCGTAAACTGTACAGAATCAAATCAAATAATAATGAATATTGTTCACTTTCTTACTTTCTGAACGTTAATCAATAAATATTTACTATTTGCACAGTTTGTTAATTAAATGTGAATTGTACCAACACAGCATTGCCGAATGTTTATTGACAGAGATGAAACAAAATCTTTTCATGAAGGGGCTCCGTAGTGTATATATTCATATTGAAACGTCATCAAATATTTGTATTCAGTTTTACATACAATTTGTGTTTTAAGTGGAAATTATCTTGGAATTCAGATACATGAAAAAAATGTTTTCGTTTCATGAAATTGCTAATCAAATACTATTCTATGCGTTTCAAAGACGTAGAGACTTCGTATATGGAACGCGACATTTGATTGCTTTCACAATCACGGAGGGAACAAAAGAATAATTAAATAAAAAAACGCTTCAAGCTGTTGCTCAAGATCGACTATCAAAGAAACATTGTGGAAAACTCCTGGCTGTATTTCCCGTTTTTTTTTACAAAGATTTCTCACTGGAATATATTTGTTCATACTATAGATGATGTGGGATTTACGAAATGATTACGGAAATCAATTAAAATGAGGCTGGGTTAAATTATGGTTAGATTAATTGAGTAGATAAAACTATGGGTTTTATTTTTCGTTTAAATAATTCCCAGAACATTTTGGCATGACTGTTATATTTATTTTCACATAGTCCTGGAAGAAATCTTTTCGCTAGAAATATATTAGCTTCGAATTCACTCCACTGAGTGTTGAAGCTTTAACCCTAACAATCACTGATCCCAGTCCCCAACACCTCCATTCATCACTTTCTCTCATCACTGTGTAAACGAGCTGTTTCCGTGCTTCACTATGACACTGTTTTAGAAATCGAAGTCTCGCGTGGAATCAAGTCCAGCTCAGGGCACGGATTTTTGAAAACATCATTGATCTATCATTCGATTATTCGTACTGTCAAATAATCTAGCTGTTGGTTGGGTTGATCAGAAAACCATTACAATTATCTGAAATAAATAGATGAACTGAATCAAATTCCATGAAATTTATAGTCGAGGATAGTAAATGACTTGAAGAAAATGAATAAATTATATCTTTGCGAATTTAAAATTTCAGTAGGAAATATAGTATTCAGTTTATACATTATAAACTTATGAACTTCATACATTATTTATGCATACAAAGTTTATGAGCTTCGGTGAATGACGAATTTTAGGTAAGGGAAGATGAAGTGCAAGGTTATTTTATTTTCATTCGGTGTTTTGTCTAGTGCGATGGAACGGTCATGCCCTGGAACGATCTCAGTATTTACTTAAACTTCTGACTTCTGTCAGGATGATCGACTGTCGTGGAAATCGGACCCCGGTATCCAGCAAGACGGTTCAACGTGCTACCCACTGGTCCACGTGTCTCAGGTTTTTTATATTTCGTCGTAATGGATTCAAGCCAAACCATGAATGTCACTGATTTTTCTTTTAATGTCTCATATTCGTGGTTACGCCGGTATATCAAGTATTGTTTCAGCAAACAACTAAAGCACTACATTGGAAAACGAATATAAATTTGGTATTTATTTAATATTCAAATGGTGTATCGAACATGGGGACCTGAGACGTTTTTTAATATCAGACTACAGAAACCAAACGACCTGTATAAAGTGTTGTGAAGCGTTTGAAGTTCACTTTCTGATATATTAAAAAGACATCTACCCCTCTACCTTTTATTTTATGGAGATCGCTTGGTTTCGTTAGTTTAATATGAAATGAAATCCACGTCTTTCATAACCCTATACTGGAGACACCACAAAAATACTGAGAAGATACTTTATTGATTGTTACGGCTTAAAGGCGCGTCGACAGCGAGGTAATTTTGCGCCTGCTAGATACTTCAATGTATATATATATATATATATATATATATATATATATATATATATATATATATATATATATATATATATATATATATATATATATATGATAAAATATCACTTTTCGGAAATTTTCCCTTCCTTGAAACAACTGGTTACTCTAAAAAGAGCCTGGGGTTTCGACGTTTCGGCTGAAAACGTTCAGCCATCTTCAGGAGTCGTTGTAGGTATGGTAGCTGGCAATCGAGTGACTAAGCTCTCCATGTACGAAGCCTGGTTTATTATAAAATAACAAACCACAACTTCAAGCTAAAGAAAGGCAAATAAGTTATTTGTTATAAACTCTAATGAGTCATGTGGGAAGATAGAATAGCTGAGAGAATGATAATGTGGTAAGAAAATGTAATCGATTATGAGATTATAAACGGAAACTTGAAATTACATCAGGGAGAAAAATAAAAAATCTGTTACGAACTTTAATAAGACATGTAGAGGTGCAAATGAAATATCATATGAAAAAAAGTAGAATTCAAATCGGATATTCAAAAATGATTGATTGTTCAAAATGTGTATGCCTACTTGTATTATAAAATGTCTAGAATCCATCAATTTATTTTTCATTTTTTTTTATAAAATTCATGATATGTAATTTTTCCCCAACATATAGGAGGGTGTATTATTCAAAAGACTGCTTGTTATGACTTGGTTCGCTCTGAATGTATTCCAAATATTCCATTTCACAAGGAAACCTAGTTTGTGTAACTTTCAGCATTGACATCTCCATATTTCTGAGCAAATGACAAACATGACATAAAAATACGATCGACACATAATACTGCTATGTAAGCGCACTAGGATTATTTGTTCAAAGGAACGATACTGAATAATGATCTACTCAGGCAATGCAATCTGTCAAGAGCGTGTTTGAAAAAAACTGATTCAATTTATATCAAAATTATCTTTTAATACAATTGACGAATTATCTGTTATTTCTTAGAATAAATTAGTGAGTCTTCGGGTAACGCATCGGGAACCGGGTACCCAGCAAAATTACTCGGGTATTTTGAAAAAAACAAGGTACTAATGTTTTCGTCATTCAATCACGGAAAACAAAGGGAATTACAGATTTTTTTTTCGTATTTACATAATTTCTTCAAGTTGCAGCTTCTCCGTTTTATTTGTGAGCTATGGAATTGTTTATGATGATGTTACTTTTTGTGCAATCTGTGGAGAAAGGGGAGGGGGAGTGGAGGGGTTGCTTGAATTTCTGAAGAAAATATATCGACATTTAACAATAGAAACATGGAAATGTTTTTTTTTTACTTTTTAGTAGATAGTTGGGGTAAAGAGTTGAAACATAAAACACATGTCGGCATGGAGGAATCGTTCGGCTGTCCACCAAATACATTAGTCTTATCGATCGTAAGTGTCCGTCCCTTATCAACACCGTAAATGGTGTTTGATGAAATATATGGCATCCTTCGTTGAGGAGAGTTTACAACAATTTACAGTTAATGTATGCCAAAATACGAACGGATGGCTGAAGGGAGATTAAAAAAAAAATCAATTATGAAAATCATTCCGAAGATAAAAATCTATAAGAACTGTATAATGTTTGCCAAAACACCTCGGTTTCGCGTAATTTATACACTCGATTATCCTCGGGCAACATAATACCCTAATAATGCACTACTCTTACCCGACTCAGGAACCGGGATATCCGGGTACCTGAAGGCATCACTAGCATAGATAAAAAATTATGACTGCGTGGACAATATTAAATTATATTTTGTGTCAATTAGGTATATTGTATGTAAAAGTGCATCATCCTATTTTGTGGACAATATATTCATATATTGTTTTGCTCTTTTTATGATTTGGTATTAGTCGTTTCGTACGATGTCTATTATAATTTTTAGTAATGAGTGAATGTTTATAATGATTGTATTTTTGAATTGATGTATATTTATATAATGGTTGTGTGTTTTTTGACGAATTTTGACTCACCATAAATTTTCGTTTTCATTTCACTTCCTATACCCGTATATCTGTCACTCTTTCTTAGATCCCCACTGAAAATTCCGCATGCCGACAGTGATTGTAAGTGTAGGTACATGTATCGAGTGTTCTGACACTTCCAAGAAAATGGTTTGTATGTTGCAGATCGTGTGCGGGATCACTGCGATGGTGATGGGAGCAGTGGGAGTGATAGAGGAGAGGGACGAGTTGAATCTTGGACTCGGCATTCCCGCGGGGTGTGCTACAGTCATGGCTGCAGGTAAATCTGGTGTTACTAACGGCATGGTTGCTATTCGCCTTATTACGTGCAACCGACATTTCTTTTCAATAGACCTTTTTCGAAATTCAATGCGCAGGCGCTTACTGCCTTCTAGCGGCCGAGATCGCTGGTGTTGCATTCTGGGTGTTTTAGTACTGTTGAAAAAGTCGGTCCGCTTATCCACAGGATTAAAGGCAAAACACCGAGATATAGAACTTACATTATCTCTCATTTTACTCACTCCGACAGTGTGCAAATCTCTTAGAATATAGTCGACATAGCAATTGTGCAAATTGTGTCATATCATAAGTAAATACGTTCACGGTAACGCACAATTCAACAAATTACTCGTGCTAAATAGCATTGCCAGCATAGGGCTTTCAACCGCGCGTACCAACATCCCGCTTTAGTTCAAACGTCGCCGCTAGATGCCTCTTTAATTTCGAAAAGGGTATATTGAATTGAATTGAATATTGGGGGATATTGGCTCAGGGCGGATCATTGACTGGGTTATTTTCCGCCGATCGGTATTAGGATAAGCCAATATTTGGGGAGGATAAATACTACTGCAAATATTTGGACGAGGACGACAAGAACATACAATTTTGTTGTATTCAGAGGAAGTTGGAGAGAGATAACGAGAAAAAGACAAGATGGTAGTAAAGTCGTAGGAAGAAATTAGAATAATGTTGTGCTGGACCTTGTAGTAGAGGAGCAAGCTGCCTGTTTTTATCTCCCGTAGGATTTTCCTGAAAGAGTGTAGCAGTAAACGGGATTCTATTAAGATATAGCATACGAGTATTTACCCCCTTCCTGGCACTTCGTCAGGTGCTGCAGAAAGCGTCAGTGGCGTCGCGACGCTTTCACGCACTTTGAACTCTAACCGCCCCTATAACTTTTGAACGGTCAACTCCACAGAAAAGTTGTGTTATAATAATTGTAGATGGGGGAACAATTCTCTCGATCCACCCACATTATTCTTTATCACGATTTAATCAGCGTCGAAAGCGTTGCGACGGCTTTTTAACGCTAATTTAATGATATCTTCTGAACGGCTCACGTCACAGAAAATTCCATGAAACAATTGTTGTTAACAACGGATAGGCGAACATTTTAGTGCTCTCAAATCAGTGCTCCTTATCGTGATTCAATCAGCGTCGGGAGCGTCGCGACGACGCATTCACTGATTAAACGATATGTTTCGAACGGCTCACTTAACGAAACTTTGGAAAGATACAAGTATTGTAGGTAATTGACAGGCGAACATGTTTGTACTTCCACATACTTCTTTAACATGCTTCAATATGCTTCGAGAGCGTCGTGACGGTGCATTAACAACGAAATCTCTTGAACGGATTGCTTCACCCGAATGTGGTTTTCTCTGGAATACATAGGATTTGATAAACATTGTTCAACTAACATATGTAGAATAAATGATGTGACGATGTAAATGATGTAATAAAAAGAATGCAAGGCCAAAATTCGTAACTCACATTGCTATGATGTCATTTTCGTCCTCTTTTTCAGTCTCCGCATCATTCTCAGGTCGGAAAGGCTCCGACAGTATAGGCCACGATTGATTCCTTCCCGCTATCCTTATCATAACCCAAGAAACCTTCATCTCAATATTACAGCACCTTACTACGTTCTCCCATTCATCCCATTAAACATTCATTCACTGCCAATATATCTCAATTATCATCACAGTGCGCCGTTGAACCCAACATGAATATATGAATAATCAAAGCCGCCCCGGTGGCGAAGTCGATTATCGCTAGCGATAGTAACTGAAGTCACCGTTGGGCGTGGGTTCGAATCCCGCATAAGGCATGGGGTTTTGTAAACGTCCTTTCACCTATCATCACTTCATCGTTTCATCATCATCCGCTCATCCGTACCCCCGTATAACCTAGCTGTTGGTGGGGTCGTTAAGCAACATTTAGAAAAAAAAAAATGAACAATCAATGCCGATGCTGGCCACGCTCTAATCCCGATCGTATTGTTTTGTTAGCGGCCAGTATCCACACCAGTCGAGGTTTCGGCGGCTACCACCCGGCCACATGTTATCCGCCTTCACTGCGCTTCTTAGGCCCGTCTTTACGTGTGGCCACCCCACTCGCCATTCTGTGGAGCCTGGCGTGCATCCTCCATGGGGCACTCATCACTCAAACGACGCGTACTCTCATCGCGTACCCCGATAACGACACCGACAGCCCGAACATCGTGGCGCTAGCCCTGGTCGAGCTCACCCTCGCCGTTGTCACCCTCCTGGCAGTGCTCGAGGTCCTCAGGATTGATTGTCGTTATGACCCCGACTGACCGGGGTTGTACCCCCACGGGGGTGGTGGGGGTCACGGGGGAAACGTCGGCGGAATTGGCGTGAGTGTCGTGGGACTTGGTACGACGACGTCAACCAACACGTCTGAACGAGCTAGCAGAGTTGCTTGGGTCGTTTAGATGGTTGTCGTCTCAAGTCTGATTGTGCAGCGTTGGATGGTTGGATTGAATCGTGATTCAACTATTCAAACATTCACGGTTATTTCTATAGACATATCAGAATGTGAACATTTGACTAGACAATCTCTGATAGAGATTATTGGATCTGGTGTTATATATATATAAGTTATTTACGCAGTTCTTACATTAGATAATCTATCCATCCATCTATCTATCCATATAAAAATATATATATAAACAAATATATATATATATATATATATATATATATATATATATATATATATATATATATATATATATTTATATATATATATATATAACCTATTCTAATAGATCAAATTTCGACGGAGTATGTAACTGTTCAATGAAAATGAAATTATAATCTAAGCTATTCTCAAATGGAGAGTTTCATATGTGATAAATACAGTCTCAGTTTTTCTCGTCTTTTATTATTTGAAATAATACGTCATGTTCATTGAACTTATAATTATCAAGATTCAATATAAATAAATAGGATTAGTAATTGTGAAACTATATTCAAGAACGAACTCGATCATCGATCACAAAATTGCATAAATTATTTGTTTAGAATGTATCTTCACTTCAATTGTTGTATCCTCCAATTGGCTTACAGGACAGTGATGTAAAATGCTTGTTGTAATTAACCGTGATATTTTATTGTTTGGGTTGGTTGATTATGAACGTTATTCATAATAATTGTAACTTATAATGTATAGCATATGCTTTGTTGTATGAGGTCAATTGTTTATTCCCTGAATAAACCCATATGTGTTGTCAATTCCAATACCTTGAATGATTAAAGATGTAATAAATTGATAACATCGTACTTACCGGTAATTGTGATTACCGTGTGCAATCTATTCTACTAATTGTTTCATTTCATCGTACCCACTAACAGGTAGGTTTTCACGAACTATCACGTGGGCCCTTATCGCGACCGAGAATTTTTCTGAAAGTAGGTTATTAATGCAAAAATCACAATATTTGTGTAGATACTTGTGTCTCTGTGGCAAAATTGAGAAAACCAGATTGACAACATCCAATAGACATTTTGTTTTAAAAAAGTCATCACGTCGGGAGTCGAACCATGGACCCCGAGTATTTGAAGCAGCTATGCTGATACTGAGCAGCTATTCGAATTTCGGATGTCATAGAACGTCCATTTATTGAGAGTGAGCAATGGCGAAACGACACGGTGCCAATGACGATGGGTAACCTTCGGGTATCTTCATCTTTATTCTCAAGAAATGTGGTTTTATAAGTAGTCTTTTGAAGTCAACTGAAGATCAGATGATTGTATTTGGAATGTTGTTGCAGATCTTTAATTCATCGCACTTGAATCCATGTTTGCTTGTGATCTTATACTAACCATGGAACTTCTGACGGTTCGGTTGAAAGTTCTATGGCAGAAATTAGCAGGATGAATCTGTGTTGGTAACTGAAGTCACCGTTGGGCGTGGGTTCGAGTCCCGCATGAGGCATGGGTTTTTGTAAGCGTCCTTTCTTCTATCATCACTTCATCGTTTCATTATCACCCGCTCATTCGTACCCCCGTATAACCTAGCTGTTGGTGGGGTCGTTAAGCAACGTTAAAAAAAGTAACATTTTGAGTGGACAATGCATCGCACTAGATCGAGTGGAGATAGAGGCACTGGCTCTTCCTTTCCATATTGTTCCATCTTCCTGTCCATATGCTTTGGTATAAACGAGAATTATTTGATATTACTCTGAAGATTAAGGAACCCTACAGAAGGAAGAATTGTATTCTCAACTTGACCCTATACTGGCATGCCAATCAAGTTCCCATGCAGCCCACTTCCAATTCAAGATTATTTTTTTATTCTCCGACTCGGGTCAATACTGTAGGCATCAACTAACTATAGGTTGTGGGGTTTCCTCATGACTATATTGATGTTCTCTCATAGCACAATTAGTTGAAGGTATTTATGCAACCTATGCATCAGATCATCTACAGCCGCATTTTCGTTGAATACGTGAGTATCATCGGCAAGCTCAGTCAATACTCAATAAAACATTTTTTTACATGGAGACCACTGTGAAATTATTAGTTTACCAAGAACCTTGATGCTTGTGGTTTCTGCATCACGCGACCACTGCTCTTATACTCAAACATTGTCCAAGAGAGAAAAAATGATGATTCGTACATATAATTCCGATGCGTTTGTACAGAGACGAGTGATCGAGTGGCTAGCACACTGAACCGTCATTCAGGAGACCGAGCTTCGATTCCCGCCATGGTCGACCATCCTGACAGGGGATTTTCGTGGTTTAGACGTCTGACGTTCAGGTCAATACTGGGATGGTTCCTGAACAACAGCCAGACCACGACTGACTCCTTCCCACTATCCAGACACACCCAATAAAAAAACTTTTCATCTTATCATCCCATCATCTCATATATCATTATCATTCACCGACGCCAAAAAATCGTGGCCATGAGTGCAGTGTGTCGTTTGAACCCAATAAATAAACCAATGACTACTTACCATCGATGATTCTCTGAACCCTCCTCGACTTCTTCATTTTCTCTCTCTTCCGTTCCCAACGACAAAATGAAAGGACAGTGGATTTTGTCGAGATGTTCAATCCTCT
Organism: Brachyptera putata; assembly: GCA_907164805.1. Lineage (NCBI taxonomy): Eukaryota > Metazoa > Arthropoda > Insecta > Plecoptera > Taeniopterygidae > Brachyptera > Brachyptera putata. Next base: position 40,880,449 of record OU015463.1, read on the forward strand.
TCCTCTTCCTCTTCTGCATCTTACATCCTCTTTCACTTCTGCGTGCACTCACAACGGTAGCGTGAATCAAGGGTAGATGATCAATTCCAGTCAATAATAATGTCCTCTATTCTGTCATCCACACTCCCACAACAAACTACTTTTTCGTTTCACGCTCAGAGTACCCCCCCCCCCCCTCCCCTCCCTAAGCCCCACTTTCCATTTATCGAACGCTACCTTGATAACTTGCCTGAAGTTTTGCCTTGTCAGTCTCGACGACCACATCCAAGCCCTTTTTCTCTCTTCCACTCAAACTGATCTGCAACAACATGAGAACATGAGTCAACATGAGAACATGAGACAACATAAGAACATGAGACAACATGAGAACATGAGACAACATGAGAACATGAGACAACATAAGAACATGAGACAACATAAGAACATGAGACAACATTAGAACATGAGACAACATGAGACATTCAACTAGTCAATGAGCTGGAGCAACAACATATTGCATTGGTACAGATAATAGGATAACTACTAATAATTAACATTATCGAAACAAAATAATCTTACTCTTACTCCAAAAATGCATCTCTTGTCATATGACTCTATAAATAATATAATGTTTCCATATAATTTTTGAAAATTATTGCTAGCGGTAGTAACTGAAGTCACCGTTGGGCGTGGGCTCGAGTCCCACATAAAGCATGAAAAAAAAAATCAAATTTCTGCTTCATGTATGCTATATACTTGTTATTTATATTCATTAATCAACTTACCGCTACTTACATTGTATTTCATTGACTTTTATTGTATAATGATGACCTCGGTTATGTTGTATGTGATCAAGTTTTATGATCTTGTACATAATATTCAATTACTTCCAATATTTAAGATTTTTCAGTAAACTCATTGCACAGTGAAGCACTTTCAGGACTTTGTTGACATCAAGTCAATATACCATTCATCTCTGTATTTTCTATTTCTTTGGTTGAATAACAAAAAAACACGACCTAAAAAATCCACACATTATTCGCACTCTCCACATAAGTATTTTCCTTCACAAGTATGCTAGTATACCATGTCCGCGCCGTGTACAGCCCTCATCCGCTCAACGCCAGGGAAGCCGCTACTCATCGAACCATGGGTCGATCTATGTCACTCATGCGGACGTTGTGGTCGTTGTTGTTGCGCGCAGCCCAAACTAACCAGAAACAACCAATAATCGACAGGTACATGAGGAACAGGTTACATAACCACATACTCTCTTGAACTGTTCAATTTGCAATCATATTACGGAATCATTTCATTTCAAGTATACACATAGGCGTGCGCAGGACGTGACATTAGGTACGGCCCAGTATAATACATACTAGTATATTGAATACAGTTTCGAGACGTCTTTGCAATTTGGTAGATGTATTGAATGCAATTATTTGATTGCCGATCAACAACTAATGTAGGCCTATGTGTATTCATCATATATATATATATATATATATATATATATATATATATATATATATATATAAATAAATCCTTCCAGATAGATGAAAATAATCTACATTTTTTCATAGATTTATGGAATCTATAGAACATTTCCATTGTTGGTATTATATTTGTTACAACCAACTCATTTTAACGATGATTGAAAGGTTTTATCACAGATGAAAAGTGTTATTACTGGTGCTCAATAAGGACTTTAATCGTGATCAGTCGATAAGCAATACTTCACGATGATTCATTACGATGCAATTATTAGCTGTTTATATGCTACACGGATATATTAAATTGTATCTGAATTATATTGCAAAATGAAAGTTAAAAATATCGATGATTGGAATTACACCCTTCTCTCTCTCTCTCTCTCTCTCTCTCTCTCTCTCTCTCTCTCTCTCTCTCTCTCTCTCTCTCTCTCTCTCTCTCTCTCTCTCTCTCTCTCTCTCTCTCTCTCTCTCTCTCTCTCTCTCTCTCTCTCTCTCTCTCTCTCTCTCTCTCCTCTAAAATATCTCAGCTTACTGGGCTCCCTCCTTAAAAATCCACAACATGCTAATTGAAAATGGGAGATATAATATTTATATTTATAATTCGGAAATTACGATATTTATGAATTTTGATTTAATCCATTTAATAATATCTCAATCATAATTTAATCCAATAATTATATTATAGTACCTTACTAACTTACATACTATGATATATTATAATATGTACACTTAACAGCACAAAAATTGATAAATTTTTTCTGAGTCTCCAAGTCAATACTAGTCGAATAGATAGTAGTAGCATTCAAACTTCAAAGAGCTCCTGATACAAGTTTGAAGGCAACTACTATCTGTTTTACTAGTATTGACTCAAGGACTCTGAATACATTTTTCAATTTTTGTGCTGTTAACTGTACATGATAGTGTTTCAATTTTCACTTTTTGGTTATATTCTCACCACTTCTTTTGTAATACAGTCATACTTCGCCTAATCTGTTCAATGAGAACGTCAATTTTGAGTATATGTTAATTTTAAATAATACTGTAACATAATCGCATGAAATAAGATAATATCGAAACAAATTGTATTCAAATACAGAAGTAGGCATAATTTGCTGCAGAAAATCAGTTAAAATAGCTACAAAAATCACATGCCATTGATTCAGCCGAAATAAAAAGAAGGCAATTAGATCTTGAATCTTTCTCATCTAACTTGAAATGAAGAAATGTGGAAAATCCTAAATTCAGATTCCATCTAAAAGATTTCAGTAATATCACACAATAGATAAGTTTCCGAACTCTGGGTAATAAACCTTCTCCAATATTATATCATTATATCCTTTGTTAGTTTCATTCAATTAATTTCTACTGGTGTTGTATTTCACATTCAATCAAGTTCTTCATTAGAATACCTTTTGTTATGAAATCAGGTCTCATTAATAGGTTCGAGTAATTATGCTTATCACTTCATGTATTCTATATCTATCTAATATATTATTTAGTTCCAGTTTTTATATAGGGGGCCTACACTTGGTTCTGAGAAATTATAACTGAGCAATGTATGTAGACCTATACAGAATTTAAGCGGTTTGGTGGAAGAAAAGCCATTGCGGCTTAAACCCGCCGCTCAAATAATGATCTTCTCATTATTATTATTATTTAACCATAATATTAGAGGTATAAATCGAAGAAAGATATTTACTCAAAAAACGCGCTTATACCAGTAAATGCATGCACATTCGTTGTTTCTAATATCTTCCACCAGAGTGGATATTTCCAAGTTTCCCATAGTTACCCAACGTCGAGCGTCGATCAACAGTAGAAATATGAGTGTTGCTGCGCTCTGTGTGCCTGGCGTCGTACTGCACACCTAATACAAGCGCCTTCTTTGCCGGTAAAATATTGTATACATAAACGTCGTTCATTCGCGCGGTGTTCGAAAACGGCTGAAATAATTCGACTGGAAATGCAACACAACCGAACTAACATACAAACCAAACATAAAAAAACAAAACAACAAAAGAACATCAAATGTTTCTTCCGAGTTTATATTGTTGCTTAAATATAATTCTCAGACTTTTGGGATTCAAGAAGCTTGAAAATCCTAAGATTAAGAAATATGTAGACATCCATTTCAAAATACCATATTGATAGAATATGTCGAAACCACATCTCGAAGTCACAAAAACTCGGACGTGTGATTACTACATTTCAGAGTAGGCCTAACTGTACGACAGTCATTTCTTCTGTCTAGCCCAAAAGTCAAAATAGTGTATTATGAATGTATCCCAAAATAACTTCTACTATTACTTCTCTCTGTATGTTCACTTGTAGTATGTTCCTCGAATATCATATCAACATAACTGAAGTCAAAATTGAATCGCTCTAAACAATATGAAACATCATTTATGTAAAAGGACAGCAAATGGAAGAATGGAGGTGATTGCATCAAACCCAAGTCTAGCAATCAAGATCAAGAATGTACAAAGGAGGGCATCACGGAAAACGTATCCTGCGAAATTATCAATTGGAATCACAAACGTTCTTCAGAATAAAAAAGGCGAAGTGTTTATTAAATTGAGGAAATGGGCAATCGGCTGAAATTGTCGAAAATTCTTGGTGATAAGTATATCATAAATATTGCTCCTAAACTTAATCCACTTATCAAAATTCACTTCTCAAAATTGTAAACCTTGAAACCTTGAATGTCAGAAAAATAGTTTTGTGATGCAATTAAAACTCAAAATTAACCATACTCAACCACCCCAAACAACTGACTGAAACAGATCACAGCTGTTCAAAGAAACACTTGTTCTTCCCTTTTGTAATTGAGGTTAAGCCATGTACCCTTACGATACTATTGAAGGAAGTTCGCGTTAATTCAGGATGGAGGCGCCACAAAGTGTTTGATCACGTCAAGGTAACTCAATGCTATAACTGTGCAGGTTGTTTTCATGTCGCTAAGGATTGTAATCGAGATCAAGTCTGTCGCAGGAGTGGCAATAATCACTCAGAAACTGAGTGTAAAAATGCAAACCCAAATGTTTCATTTATGCCAATTCACACTCCAATCGCAACTCCGCTCATGACCCAAGAAGTAAATATTGCCCAATAAAAAAACATTGAAGAGAGGGTAAAGTCGAGAATACCATATGAGGTAGCCGGTTCTGTAAAGTCCCGATAGCAACTAAAAAATGAGTCTCCAACAAGTCAACAACTAACAATCGCAGTGATTGTTTTTCACTACGTATCGCACATCAAAATATTCAGTCTCTAATGGGAACCAAATGATGTGAATTGGAAGTGGTTATCGTGAATGAACAACTCGATATAATATGTATATGTGAGCACTGGCTCAACAGAACACACTTGCAAATGTATGATCTAAATAGGTACAAACAAGCCGCCATCTATTGCAGATCTTCTTTATCTCACCGTGGAGTAGGAATTCTTTTAAGGCACTGAATAAAAAACTGTATTGAACGTTGCGATATCATGGAACTAATGGTATCGGAAATCTAATCAGAATATCATCAATCGAACTTCCTGTGAAAAAGTCATCACCTAGTCAGGGACGATTTGTGTATTGGGGGGGGGGGGGGAGGGGCACGTTGGGCACTAGACGCGCGCTAAAATGGGGTCTGGAGACCCACAGTGAAATTTTTGTAACATTTTTAACAGTTTTGGAGGATAATAGTTGAACCATTATGGACATTTCCGAAGTTATTTTCAATCAATATGTTAGCATTCTGGACATTTTCGAAGTTACTTTCGTGATATCTCCCAGCAAAATATTGCATTGTGTGTTATTCGTAGGTCAACACGAGTCAACATACATAGGCCTATATACATTTTTTTGTAGAAGGATGAATTATTGGTGGAGCGCAAATGACGATTTGGACGTCCCTGGTCCAGATCTGATGTCAGGTTCTCTCGCGAGAGCCAAACCGCGATCGACCGAAGTTGCAAAAATCAATGGCCCAACTTAGGTTAATAGCGATAACGGGAGAGCGGCGGGTTGGATCGAGACCGGATTGGTACCAGCAGATAGAAATATTGACGAGACGAACATTTTGTCTTTACACTCATCTCGTTGTGAATCTCTGCTTCTCCACAGAGGCGAAAACAAGAATTTAACATTGTTTTCCATTAGCGACATTTGATACGCGATTGCCGGAGAACGAATCGTTGGATCGACACCGGGTCAACAGTGGCTGAGAGAGGTTTACTAAATACACCTTCTTGTCCAAGTTTCGTTCCGGTCATATGATTAGATTTTGTGCTAGAGCAAAAACAATACGCGCGTGCTAAAATGGGGTCTGGAGCCACACAGTGAATTTGTTGTACCATTTTTGAAGTGATTTTGGCGATTTACAAGCAATTTTGGTGACAAATAATTGAATCAATATGGATATTTTCGGAGTTATTTTCAATGATTGAATCACGCAGATTTTCAGCCATTTTGCGATTTCCCATCCCCACCAAAGCCCCGCAGAGAATTTTTGGAAATATGGTATTTTTGAAGTGATTGTGGCGATCTATGAGCAGTTTTGGAGGGTAATAGTTGAACCATTATGGACATTTCCGAAGTTATTTTCAATCAATATTTTAGCATTCTGGACATTTTCGAAGTTATTTTCGTGATATCTCCCAGCAAAATATTTCATTGTGTCATTCGTAGGTCAACACGAGTCAACATACATAGGCCTATATATTTTTTTTGTAGAAGGATGAATTATTGGTGGGGCGCAAATGACGATTGGACCCCCTCTCGACGTCCCTGCACCTAGTCCACGGGAGTCGATTTAGCAGAATATCAGTTTTTTGTAATGATACGTTTGAACGGTACGAGATATCGAAATTATAATAGGAAGGAAACACAGATAATTTCAATACCTTCCAGATGATGTAAGTAATAACTATTTATCTCGTATCGCATAATTGTCAGGCGTATACGGCTAAAAAAGTGTGTTTTTAACCTATACGCCTGACCAGTGGCCTATACAGGGGGGTGACAGGAGGGGGCCCCGCCCCCTGTATAGGCCACTGTATATTAGGCCCTGTATTTGTGTATAAAGGCCTAGTCTATTCCTCGGCCTAGCCTCCCGGATCACGTGAAGCGGGCGCGTTAACCACTGCGCTACATGTGCCGGTTATCCGATCATTTCGCACAAGTAATATGTATTGGTGAAATGACAAAGATAATTAAGTCCTTATCGGAATTACATGTTAGAAAGAGAGGAGAGTATTCAGCAAGATAAACATTGCTAATTTTAATATGAAAGTTGCCTAAAAACATTGGGATAGTATAGTAAGTAGTAACTGATTTGTCAGTTGTAAATAAAATGACAGCCGGTTCATGGACGTGTACACGAGTGGTCACAATGAATGTTTCCCTGTGAAAGTGGTGAAAAATAGACTTTGTGACAAAGGATGGATTACGGAAGAGATACAAAGTTTTAGAGATGCGATCAGCGAACTTAATGAGTTTTCCAAGTCAAGTGGAGTGTTGCCTTATCAGAGCAATTCAAAGAACCTCAAATCTCAGGATAATAATGTATGAGAGACGTGTTGAAGAAGCTTTGTAGAGAAATAGATCAGAAATGGAAAAAATACAATTAAGGAAACGTGGAATAGTATGAAAGCTGAAATAGGTCAGTCTCAATCTTCAAAATTTAATTATATTCCCAAGTTATGAGTTGATAATAAGATGGTAAAAAAACAGAATGAGATCGCGAATAATATTAATGGCTATTTTGTTAACATCGCTACTGAATTAATAACACTTATTCCTGTACTCACAAATAGCACAGACATACTCAAGATGTAGTACCCACTAATGCAAATTCGCCATATCCCTAAAACCTGTATCTGAACCAAAAGTATTATCTATAAAATGTAGTCTCAAATCCAATCACACTCACAGGGCCGTATTTACGCCTAGGCAACGCCTAGGCTTACCCCTTGGATTATGATCAACATTTATGTCCCCCTCTCTATTTTTCCTGGACCAGTGACCACCTTACAATCATGTATTAGATTATTTCTATACCCACTCGTTCCTTGAATTCAGGTCTAGTTGTTATGCAGCTTCATCTACCTTTCTTTGTATTATTCTGTATATAACACAGTCGTCGGCAAGTAGACGAATAGGATTTCAAAAATAAAAACGTATGCAATATCAAATCTGACATTTATGAGCATAGAACGTGAGATTGTGGCAAACTGTCAATTCCAATACACAAGGGAGTAGCGTATATGAAAGATGTGCCCATTATGTAGGCATGAAATTATTCAATCACTTACCGAAGAAAATATTGTCAATACCAGACTGTATCGAATTCAAGTAGGCCTACATTATTATTTAAAGCATGGACTTCTAAAACATGCAATGTGCGATGTGAAAGATTTATATTCCATTGATTCATAATAAATTGATTTATTCTAATATTCTATACAATCAATTGATTTATTCTAATATTCTATACAATCAATTGATTTATTCTAATATTCTATAGAATCAATTGATTTATTCTAATATTCTATACTCATCGAGACATTTTATTTGTTGTAACTTTTTTGACATGAGAACACGAACAGGTTTCTCCTCACTTCTTTATTCACAAAAACATTAAGCACTGCAGGTACTATTGCATTTTTGAGGTGATTTCACAATTTCGTTTCAGAAAATATTTTCGGGTAATATCATGAGACTCAGGTGGTACGGGCATAAACGACGAATGGAAAATGAGAGAATACCGAGAGCAATGTTTGACATAGCAGAAAACAATGGAGCTACGAGAAGAGTCGGAACATCAAGAGGAAGGTGGCAGGAGAAAGTCAAGTTTGGGGTAGTCGTCCGTGGAGAAAAATTGTAGAAAGTGGTAGACGAGAGATGGTGGGAGGATAGAGAACGGTGAAGGAAACTCGTAGGAAGAAAAGAAGAAGAAGAGGATAGTAGTAATGAAGAAGAGGACCAATTGATATAAGAAAACTGTCCTAGAAGAAGTGGTGGAAACACCCCCTCCCCCTGACTCAATCTATTTGGTTATCCGGGTTTAAATATATATATATATATATATATATATATATATGGATTTGGATCAAACAACAATAATTAAATACGTTATTTCTCAATTTGCCATTCTGACAGTGAACGTTCCGACGCAACTTGATGTCTCGTGTAAGGATTGGTTGCAATCAATGAACAATGCAGACAATATTTGCAGTAATTTGTCTTTATTCGACTCGCAACACCGTTATCAATTATTCAGTCATTCAGGATGATTCAATTATTCTGATCGATATGCTCAGTAAACCAGCAAATTACCTCCAAATTACCTCCTTTAGTTCTCACTCAACTGAATTAACAACCTACATAGCTCCTTATTCCAATTACAGTGAGAAATCTCTTTGTACAACTCGAGCCTTCCGAAACAAAAACACTTCCCTCATTAGTGTGAGGTGATACATGAAAAGATGCAAGGTTAGCAACAGGAAACTGGCACCTCCACCAGTCTTGACCTTGGCTTACATAGCCAATTGTATGGCGTTCAGGGCAAGCCATGGATCAATAGGACAGAACAGACGCCAAGTAATCTGTTACTGATGGCTTTTCATGTCGAAACGGAAGAAAAACAAACATTTTAATGAAAGATTTCTATCTAACAATGTCAAGCAACTGTATACTCTAGTCTGTCATGTCTTGCCATTGTTGTCAAGTATACGTAGAACTGCTATGCCGGTGACAGTTTCGGTTGAAAGGTTAATGCATATAGTATTGTTCAACGCGTACCTCGTGCGTCGTTAAACAAGGATAGGCGATGAATGAAAGACTGTCAGTCAGGCGAGCTAGCAGACTGATTTGCAGGCTCTAGTCGCCAGAGTTCTCCACCAGTCTGTCGGTATCGATTAGATACTCCTACATATAGCCGCGGAATGGAATCCACCGTATAAAGGTACGGGCTGTCACTTTGCTCCCTGTACACAACGTAACAGCCACCAGTAAGCGATCAGACTCCACTCCTCGGCTGGTATTCTACACATCTCTTTGATTGAGACAAGTTGGTTAGCTGTGATAACTGCAATTCTTCCATGATATCCAGAGGGTGAGCTGACGGCGTTAGTCTTTCTGTTCTCCTACCTAGATCTGTATCACCACCTCATATATGTAGATGGGACTAGCCATGTTCGGGTCTTTTCACACCAGTCAAGTGAGCAGAATACATTGATTCATTTCAAATTATTAGCAGTACTTCTTAATTCCATTCATGTCTTCTAGGGATGTGCTTGTTGATTCAAATATCAGGGTAATTATGTAATTATCAGCCAATCATAGATGTATAACGAATACTTGAACATTCGCTCTCTATATTCTCTATTGTGCTTCTGTCTTATGGCTGAAGACTTAAACCCTTTTTAACAAGTTCCCCCATCAGTGGGATGATGATATGTGATATGTGATATGCTGTAAAAGGAATAAAAGAGCTATTCGTGGTTGATATGCTTGCTGCATCTAGCTGTATCTGGCTCTATAGAACAGTGTATCTGGCTATATCTGGGCATCAGTTGCACATTGCATTATACTTTCTTACAAGTCAGTTAAGTCTTCATGAGTAGATTGTATTCTTTTGCCTCTTTTAATGTTGCTGGAGTTGGCCATTCGATGTGTATTTTGGAGTTCTGGAGTACATTACTGTATATTTTAGGGTTTGGTCGACTGTACCATCGAGTTTGTAGTTCTCAATGTCTATACTGAAGTTGTAGACAACGTTTCAATCTCTGAAAGTTGTCACATATAGGTCCAATATAAAACACATTTCCCAAAATCAATTGATAAACGAATCAAATTAGATTTACAAAATAGATGTGAACGAGAACAATTTGTCTATATTTTCTCTATATTCCTCTAGCTATAAAACTGAAAACACAATAGTATAGTTTCAAAATAATTTTTTATTCACACATCTTATGACGCCCACCCGATTGGCACCCATCCTAGTTGATACGTTCACTTTCAATAATATCCACTGAAAATGATTGAAAGTACTATGATCATGTCTGCTTGACGCAATGGAAGTTATTGTAAATTACTCAAAAAGATGCAATAATTATATTGAGTATTGCTGTAACAGACTGACAACTTCATTTTTATTATTGGGTACCATGCATTTTCTATCGGTACTTCACAAACAATTGAACAAAATCTACTTGATTGGTCAACACAGAGAAATACATTCTACAATTTGTACGTGATATTCACAACATTCTCATTTGAAATGAATGTATAGTTTATATTTCGTAAGACCTTTACCCGCTTCGTCTTGAATGTAATTCTCTGTTTCCAACTTGACTCCTGGACTAGGTCAACTTGCGAGGTATTGCTCTCTCATAGTACCTCAAATGATTATGGCAACTCCTAATTCAGAAGTGTGATTGTAGCGAATATCTACAATAATCATGCATACCACAAACATAACACAACAATAATTCGAATCACATACAGAATACCATATTAAATATAGCTATAGGTAGTATGTTATGATAATGCACATAATTCTAGAGCATAATACCATTGATTGAACCTAAATTTGAAAGTTTCCATTTTTATTTCTTGAGAGAAACCTAGTTGTTATCTTCTCATATCATGGTAGCTGATCAACGAGTGACTACATAGAGAGACTGACGAGCTGGCGGCTGGGAGATAAAAAGCTGGCGTATAACAATATTTTCACATCAATTACATTCACATTGATATATTGATCACAAGAATATTCGAGAGAGGGGGGATGTGTAATTAATGCAAGAAGGCAATTAAATATTAAAAGTTCAACTCACGGTCCAGTCACGGTACAACTGACATGACAATTAGTTTGGAATTACTAATTAATTAGTTTACAATTAGTTTGGAATTTTTCAATTACTTTGGCAGAATAAGGTTATTACTGTCTTCGACTACCAGATTTTCATTTTTTGATTCAATTTTTTTCTTATTGAGAAAACAACGTGATTCTATAGAAGTGAGATATTCAAGTGTTTCAGAGTTAAAACTTAACAGCAATAACTGTGAGAAATTAGAGGATGAAGCGGAAATTGCATCTCCAATATGGGGTGTCGCTAAGTGACCAAATTGGGATGCCAAGTGGGGAAAGTTGGGGAGAAGACTTCGTAGGTAGTGAGAGGCAAAAAAAGTGGCTATGTATTTCGTAGGCAGTGTAAGAATATAGCCAGAATGAGAATAAACCCTTTAGTCTATATATTCCACTTTTGAGATCATATGAAATAACAAATCCTCGAATTTTCACCTGTCACAGCTAATCATGAAAATTCTCGGAATTGTTTTAAAGAATCGGTAGAGTATTACCAACTACCATGCCGTACCCATTTGAAGTGAGCATCACAAATGTCGTGGACCCATAAATGAGTGAATTCTATTTATCGATGAACTTAAAATCATCGATGTGAGGTCTCATGAACAATTTGCATAAAATTGGGAGAATATTCTTCACTCAAAGTATGGGAGAGGTGTTATCATACATGAAAGAAATCAGGGCGAGCTTCAGGCGTGAGCGACCGCTTACACCGGCACATTGGAAAAGGTGCCACTTTGGATCTTCACTTATTCCACTATAAATATTTCACCAAGATATATTGGAATAAGAATCAGTAAATCTCGCAACCGGTACATTCGCGTCATTAGTACAATCGTGATTACATGATAATGTAAACAGTGAGAATACTATAGTTTTATACTAAATCATTCTTCTATAGTAGGCCTATACATTCTTTAAGTAGGTGGCCAGTGTGAATGAGCGCTCTATCAGCATACCCAAAAAGGGTACAAAAACAGAGGTCGAGGCGGCGGTTATTAGGATGTAAATGATCAATGGTGATTTTTTTTGCTGACAACTTATATTTAAACAGTGACCTCAAAACATGTTACTTCTCAACAAAAACAATTCCTCATCCGAAGAAATATCACAAAGGTCTAGGCGGCGGTTATTAGGATGTAAATGATCAATGGTGATTTTTTTGCTGACAACTTATATTGAAATAGTGACGTCAAAACATGTTACTTCTCAACAAAAAGCATCCTTATCCAAAGAATAAGGAGCAATTCGGCACAATTTCCAAGCAATTCTGGGTGTTTTCCGTCACAGAGCCATGCAACTTCGAAAGGTGTACATATAGGCCGAATTGTTTCTTCGCGTATTCGCGTCTTCGCGTACTAGTACAAAAGTCTAGAAACCGGGCCTGTACTTATAAAGTGCCTACACTTACCTATTTAGGTTATGACTAAGATCTGCTGGTGTCGGACTGTCGGTGAATAATGAACGAGATGGTGGGAAACATTTTCTGCCAGATTTATGGGACAGTTTTTGTGGTCGACACTGGCCATCAGTCTCTTGAATGACGATTCACGCTCTAACAGCTGAGGCTATATCACAGTATTTTTAGATTGAGAAGATGCATTTCACCAATATTACTCTGGTCATTGTCGTACCATGTGGGTCCATGTATTTAACAATGAGCGCTCTAATTACTTCAGGACATCATTGTTTTCGAGCACCAAGAGTAAGACCATATTGAGGATGAAATATCACATTATCCGAAAGTTCATGACAGAGTAGAAAAACTGAAAATGATATATTTATTACTATTTTTGAAAAATATGTAGTTGTGCAGACAGATTTGTGTGCAAACTACAATGCTCTCTATATATTCCTACAGTACGTTATATCGATCAGTTCGGCTCACAAGAGATGTAATTATTTTCACGTTTCGCTGATCCTACAATGTATACTTGACTATTTCTATTGAGCTGTGTACCCTTAAACACGAGTTGTTGGCTAACTGATAACTACCAGGTCTAACCCTACAAAACATGCACGACTGCTCTTCAAGTTATTTTCATATCTCATGTTGCTATTGATTGGAAAAATTTTCTACCCTAGGGAATCGTCCATTTATTGCCTGTTAGCTAGCATATTGTTCTCGCACTTCCTTCAAGCGAATGCATTCTTGCACTCTAATAAAGCTGCGCCACCCCCCCCCCCCCCCCCCCAGCCACCAGTCCACCACCCAACCCCCAAGACGACGCAACGAGCGGCTCACATTCCTGCACTCACATATAATTCAATTCGCATAGTTGATCATCTTGACGACGATATTCTGAGAACCCAGTCGACGTCACGTTATGACGTCTATTCGCACATATTTAGCTCTGCTTCAACTTCTAGAATCTGGATTGTCACTCAAGAGAGAAACAGAGCTCATTCAGTGGCTATGCGGCTTTTACAATCTCCACACTTGACAGAAAAAAACTCACCACAGTCGCGAATCGTATAGACTGTAATTTAGTAATGCCATTTTAATTTTGTTAGTACTTGGAACGAACGCCTGGATGAAGTGATGAAGTGATACTCTACTAAGATCTGTAATTAGTAGAGTGCTTCATATTGAGTGGTTCGGTATAATTGAACAAGGATTTAAATTCGAGCATACAAAGAAAAGTATCATACAATTTGAAAACAATTATCAATTATAACTATGCAAACGCAGCATATGCGTTGTAAGATAAGCGGGATATCTATATGGAGGACAATCGAAAACTCTACACACTTTGATTTATATAAAATATACTTATTTCGATAACTATTGAATTTAGGGAGCCGTGAATCCATCGCTGCAACTTGTTTGCTATTATTTCTATCTATTTAATTAATAAAAAAAAAATCTTCAAAACAACTGGTCCGAATTGCATACAAACTCGTCATAGTGTGTATCCTAGTTGTGCTTACATCAGGGCAAACATGAATTTTTTTAAAGAGATTTCATTTTCAAAATTTTCCCACCCAGCCTAATCCTATGGGGTTTAAAAAAGATATGGGATGATGTTTCTCTGAAATGGCTCGACCGTTTTTACTGAAAAACTGTACAGTTCTAAGTTGGATAAATCTGCGTGTAGAGAAAAAGTTTCATGATGATCAGTCAAATCATGTGATCTGTTCAGTGCTTACAAACGAACCAAAAAAAAAACACACAAACAAAGCTTCATAAGAGTGGGATGGATGTCTTCGCTATCGCTCATCCAATTGATTAAATTGATTTATCAATCCAATTGATCAAATATTAGGTGAACATATCATATATATATATATATATATATATATATATATATATATATATATATATATATATATATATATATATATATATATATATATATATAATTAAATGTGTGTGGATGTGTGTATCGTAGTGGGGCGACGGGCATGACTCAGTTGTGACGCCACGGGGGCTGCTAACGAGGGGTTGTACTGAGTGTGAGTTCCCGCAGTGCACGCCCAACAACAACAGAGAGCGAACAAGATGAAAGTAGGCAGCATCCCCGCCCCCACCCTGTCCCCATCATCCTGCTGGACTAATCGTATCAATCAGGGCACAACGAGGATACCCGTTAGAGTTACATAGTTATATATATAATTTACAAGCTGTGTCATTGTCATGTAATACTGTTGTTTGATGATCGAGCATGAAAACGGAGACTTAAATTACCCTGAATGTCACAATGTACATACGTGAACATAGAATAGTGAATTCCCAGCTCCACAATTACCAAAAGTAGGTAAATAGTAGGTTAGAACCAATGAATTGAGATAATAAAAGTGAAAATGAAAACATCTTATTCGTATCGTATTCCATATTCAATCTAGGAAACTACAAAATAATGTGTGTATCATTGTTGCAGATAATCTTGCCATAGAATGCAGTTTTGGACTGTCTTGCTGACGTTGATTCTGGCGGTACTAGCCCAAGAGGACGATGTGCTGAACGACAGTTTACGATCAGCTCTGGATGCCGTATCTAGGAGGCAGAGCGATTCTGCCGGTAATGCTGCCGGTTATTATGGTCTAGGACCTTACAGTGAGGAACCAGGCGATCTTGGTAAGTACTGCAATACACATAGGATGGTGTAGTCAAATCATAAAAGTTTCGCCTCGTCCGGTATCCGAACCTGGGACATTTGAATTGCTCACAGTTTTGAATTTCAGCAGTTACTCTCTCTAAGAAAACCATGGATGATGTGTGAGTGCCCAATTGAGACAATGTGAATGGCATGCAAACAAATTCCGGGCTCTAAAAATCAAATGGATATTTAAAGGAACTTTTTATTGACATGGGCTATTCAAGAATATTGGCGTTTGTTATAATATGTGGACACTGAGATCAAAGTCATTCATCTATAATTATTAAAAAAAGGCATACTGACTGTACTAACGGAAACAAAACTTACTATATCTGATTGGATAATAATAAATTGTGAAATAAAATGTAATCAGGGATGCTATTCGATATGAAAATTGCAAATGATATCGAAACTTGAATATCGAATATTGATCGGAATATAACGAAATTCTTAATCGATTTCGAATCAAATGAAAAATATCGAATAGAAATGAAAATATGGCATCGTGAAAAAATGCGACATTAGTAGTCATGAATCTCGTTCATGAAATATTGTTTCAGTTCCAGTCTATTTACCATCCATTTTGCAACAATATACAACATTATATTCGATTCTTAGCATGGTGAATTCTTTCGGTAGAGAGGAAACATAGCAAACGACAGCAAAGAGAAACCGTCCGTAGGAAGGTCCTATCATTCATTTTATTCACTTTTGGTTGGGTATTCACATTTTCATTTTTTTTATCACTTGGTTATTTGATTTTTTTTTTATTTGAGCTATTTACGGTTTTCATTTCAATATCGATCATCGTTTCGATATCGAATTAATCGAATATAGAATCAAAGTCCTAAAATAACGAATCAATCGAAAATATCGAAACTGAACGGTAACCCTAAAGAAACTAGACATAGGTATGAAAGTGATTCAACTAAATTTAGAAATTTAATAACGCAAATATTACTCATTGCAGATGATGGTCAGCCGGAAAATATTGGTTACGGGTTCCAGAAGACCCTGCCAAATAACCTATCGCCAGACTCACTCGTGCCGCAAGGACAACTGGACAAACATGAAGAAAAAGAACTAATTGAACAACTCGCAATGGAGTATTTAGAGAATGAATTCCAGAGCGACAAAGACGCTAATCAGTATTACCGAATCGGTGACGAATCAAAGCGTTCTGTTTTCCGTGAGCGTGATACCATTCCCAAACACTATACAGGCATTGTGCATAAGATGGGCGAAGGTGTACGAAAGCGCGGGCCTACCTCGTTCCGTGAGCGAACACACCACGTCGACACTGCCGAAGACATGCGTCGTCGTTTCGCACAGTCCATCAACCGGCGTTTAGAGGCAGAAGAAGAACAAGAACAGGAGTTTGAAGATAGCGTTGCAAACGAACAAGAATACCCTCACCTGATCCAGACACTCTATGATCGCTACAGAGACAGCAATCCTTCCGTGCTTGACATAGAAGACCTATCTGACAGTGATGTAGAGGATATACTGTCTTATCTGTCCACCAACAATGCCCAAAGTAAAAATGTCGACATGCATAAAAAGAAACGAAACAAACAGCGCTTAGATGAAGCCGACGTGCCTGATAATGCTTTCCTTTACTCCCTCAAGTTTGTTTCACCGGATTCTAATCGAGAAGCGGTCGAGCAGCTACGTGATAACGATGGTGTAGACTTCTCCGGTGAGAAAGATCAGGATATGATACAAGGTGTTGGTTTAAAACCCGTCAGCGATTATAATGCCTGGATCCCCGTAGCAGTTAATCAGCAAGGTGGTGAAGAGTACGGTAACGATGAATTGTCTCAGGCATTAGTTGGTGTGCCGCACCAGCATCAGCGTCGTAATTCGTATCTTTATGACCGAATACTGTTGAAACACAAGAGGTTTCCGGTGCGTAAGCGCAGTTCCGGCTATTACACAAGTCCTCCAGTGCTGCACCATCATGTCGCTGGTGGAATAAGAAAGAAGAAGGACGTGAGCACAGACCCGAAGGTAGCTACGGAGCTCAGTCAGATATTTGCCCCGTCATCCAGTGACACTACAGTCAAGATCGTCCCTCAGATCATTGGCAATCATGTCGTGACGAAACAGAAAGCTGTTTTACCAACCACGCCACCACCACCAAAAGAAAATCATACTAATCAAGAAGTAATGGCTGCTGTGCAAGAGTATCTCAAGAAAAATATTACTGTTATTGAGGATAAACCAACCCAAATGGAGAACAGCGAAGAGATCGAATTGCCAGTGACAATGTCTCGACTAGAGATTCCGATCGAAGTCAAGAAGAAGTCCATTGATTGGACAGATTACTTTGGCCTTGACCGGCGTCGAAAGAAAACTGGCCCTAAAGCCGGTCCCTCAGATAAATCTCTCAATGATGCGTGGTTGTTGAATGAGTACTACAAGACGGTGGCATTGTCGGGAAAGCAGGAGAACAAGAAGGCGTTACCGAATCAGCCGTTTGATACGAGGATCTATGATGCTGAACGGAGACAAAGTCAGGCGGCGAAGAAGAATCGCGT
Source organism: Brachyptera putata (assembly GCA_907164805.1). NCBI lineage: Eukaryota > Metazoa > Arthropoda > Insecta > Plecoptera > Taeniopterygidae > Brachyptera > Brachyptera putata. The sequence goes on from OU015463.1 coordinate 40,898,427, forward strand.
AACAGACACAGAGGAGGCACATATTGATAGCATGGACTCGAAGCTGAGGGGCATTGAGGATCTGATTGTGCACGAAGCGGTGAAATACACGGGAGCTCATGAAGGTAAGATCATCAGCTATTGACATGAGATATAATGAAGTGAGTGGGAGATTGTTTCAGTATAATTATATGAAGTGAGAGGAGTTATGTTCTCCTCTAGTACGTCTTGCTTGCAGATGAGTTAGTGTCATCACTTGGTAGTTGGTATTTTCCTGGTCAATCTTGAAGGGCTGCTTTTAATGGAGTGAGCCGGTGGCATACCGTGGGTGGATTGCAAGAACGAAGTTTAACCCCGGTCTACTTTAGACGCCATCCAAGTACAAAATTGCATTGCCTCTGTAATGATATTTTGTACTTAGACGGCGTCTAAAGTAGGCCGGGGTTTAAACTTCGTTCTTGCAATCCACCCCGTAAATATAATCATAAGATGGCACATAGATATCCTACGAAGACATGAGAGAAAATAGTAATAATTATTGATGAACAGTAAAATAACAAGAACAATCCAATGAACAACTGTCTGCTCTGAGCATCGATTATCTGTGCTATAATCCTTCATTCAAAACTTATCTTTCTGTAAATACTATTCAAATATTCAATTATTGGGATAGAAAAATGAAGATCTGTTCAGTAGTTTTATTTGTAGTGCTCGCAATAAAACAAACGTTCCGACCGAAATTGCTGATTCGCTTAAAGACCTGCCCCAATAGTTGACATTTCTCTCTATCAATTACATCAATTAAACCCACGCTTACTGGATATCACTGTGTGCTCGAGACTATAATTCTGATAATCGTACATTGAATGAGATTCTTCAAATGACGCGAGTTACCAGGTTTCTACTTTGACTATATTTCATTGCTATTTGGGGTCATTGCTATTTTCCTGTGTTATACATCGTACTCGCCAGTATTTCCGATCACACCGAATTATTTGCCCAATTGGGCCCCAAGAGATAGGGAAAATGTGATTCTGCTCTTGTCAGAAATGCGCAACGTACAAGAATAACGGAGGCATATTACTGTACAAATGAAATGTGCATTACATACCATCTGACGATAAAAGAGCAATACCGATACTCTTCAGTGGTCAATCTTATATCTATGATTCAAAACATTATTTGCCATTAGCATGTGTCTTCGTATAAGATGGTGAAAAATGAGCTTCCTGTTTTGCAGTTGTTTATGTTGGATTAAACTCTAAGGACCAAAATGTATTGATTACCTATTTTTCTCCCGGGAAGAATGCACAAGTTCAATATTAAACTTATCGTGCAGAGAGAGAGAGAGAGAGGAGGCGGGAGAGGCAGTGGTTCTGAGTTGATTTTCATCATACCAACATCTCAAGCTTTCACTGTCTTCCACTATCATTGAAACTTCAGAAATAAGATTCACCACATCCTCTTCAATGTATACATTCATATTAGCAATCTTGGAGTTTATAGGCATAAGTCTTCTTTTCCTGGTGCTATCAAAGTATCTCATTAGATACTTTGATAGTACCAGGAAATAAATGTATATCTTCTATTTGAGATACTTATTTCGATTCGATCATCACATTCTGTCCGTTTTTGTTGCTAGGTACCACGGATACCAAGGAGATCCAGGATGTGAAAGACAAGGTTATGTCTCGTCTAGCAACAGCGTATAACTTGGAGAAGATGCGCCGCGCACTTGCCGAGTTTAAGACTAGTCTGGCAGCTCAAAAGGCGTCCAAGTATAATCCTGAGAGGCTGACTGACTTTGTGGCAGAGAAGAAAGGATTTGGAAGTTCGCACACCGATGTGGAGAGCATGTCAGAGGGCTTCATGGGAGGCGTCAAGCACAACCAACAAGGTAAGTGTAGAAAGGCCTTGCTTGCTTTGAATCGATCAACAGGAACAACACGTAGGCATAGTGACGATTCAAGTTTACCTGTATTACCGAGAGAAAATATTCACGTTGTTTGTTCAATCTGGGGAAAAATATCAATGTGAATTCAGATTATGATCTGATGAAATATTATGAATTCTACTTTATCGAATAAATAATTCAGAATATGAAAAATAACGACAGCGTTAACGCTCATCCACTGGACCTTCACAACAGCTTCATATGTGGTATAATCAATAAAAAAATAGATAACACTCAAATAAACAACACAATTGGCAGAAAACAAACAGTAAATCAAATAGATTCACGATAGATTCCGATTGATGACTGATTATTATTATTGAATGAGAATCTTTCTGAATCTACGTACTAATCAAAGATCAAATGAAAAACCGATAACTAAACAAGGAGAGCTTTGAATTTGTATCTGAGAAATAGCTACTCGCCCTGCTCTGTGCAGATTTGTTCGATCACAGTTTCGTTTCGTGTTCTTTATTTTACTAAATCGCTTGTACTTTCCTCATCGGCAGATTCTGATCACCTCCATAAGTGTCTTAACTTCTCTTCTTCACTTCATAACTGCAGTACTGTGTTGTTCAGATTATTGCGTCTGTTCCCGCCAGTCAGTATATGTGAGCGGAACATGCCAAGGAGAGAAGCCGGTCCATAAGGACTCTATTTTCAATCCAGTTTCAATCTACTAGCCGTACAGTGAAGACCTGTTTCTAGCTCGCTCTATAACAAGGTTAAAGCTCCGACCCTTGCATAGCAAGGGGGCGCAATTGTTATTATTATGACTTCGACCAGATCCAAAGTTAAATCAAACAGTGATCTTGCGGCTGATTTAATGTCTATACACAGTGGAATCAGTGAAAGTTTAAAATCAAGTGATACTATGATAAACTTGAACAAACAAAGTGATAAATATGATAAACTTACAGTGAACAAACATGATACTGATGAGACAATAGACCTAGAGTCTACCTCGAATGAAAACTCAAGTGAACTGTCAATATTTCTAAAACGTGAAAATACTATCTTGTCAGGTAGGGTAAGTGATATGAATTACATTATCGAGCTACAAAAAGATAAGATTAAAAGTCTCGAACGAGAGCTTCGTTATTTTCACGATGCATCTAAACGTCAGCTAGGCCTAGCACATGACTTTGAGACCGTTATCCCAAAGAATAATGCGGCATCAGCCGATATGACGAGTGTAATTACACAGACAACCATGTACAGTGACTCAGTTAAGAAAATCGTGGCCAAACATACCGGAAGTGAACAACAACAGGAAGAAAAGCCCAACACGACGCAAGAGCCCGAGCCTTCTCAACAATCTGAGACACGTCATGATGATCAGATTATTACAGAGAGGGAATTCCAGGTGGTCAACCGCGACAACAAGAGGAAAAAAAAGTTTAATGCAAGACCTTCTAACAACGAATTCATTGTTGGTACAGCAACAATAACCGATGCACCACAATTATTGGCTGTTCCGAGGAAAGTATGGCTACATGTAAGTAGAGTGAACTCTAGTGTAACAGAAGAGGAAGTTAAAAGTTTCCTTCGTAACAAAATCCCGAAAACAGACTTTGTGTGCGAGAAACTACCCTCGCATGGGCTAAATAGTTCATTCAAAATAGGTGCACCGCCAGAGCTATCCGGCAAGTTGAATGACCCGAACTTCTGGCCTACTGGCATAGCAGTGCGCCGGTTTTTTCTCAATTTCAAGAGAAAACCGGAAGTGATATAGTCAAAGTTAATGATAAGACGGAAGTACAGCCAAATCGCCTTCACTCGCATTCCTTGCTGTGGCATGGGAACATCCAGTGCTTACGACAGAAATCAGGTCTCCTGGAGATTGCGATTCAACCAACTAAACCGGAAATAATTTGTATATCCGAACACTGGCTTCGAGAAGAAGAAATCGGTAGCATGTGTATCGAAGGCTATGATCTGGTTAGTTTCACGTGTAGACAAGTGTTTAAGAATGGTGGTGTTCTTCTATTTGCCAAAAGCGATGTAAATATAAAAGCTATCCCGAGCGATTTTGAATGTGTTGCCGCAACGTATGAAGGCAAAGGGGGCTCTGTCATCATTGTTGGTATATACAGATCGCCTGCGGGGATATTTGACGCATTCTTAAGGAATATGACGGATGCTTTGCGTATATTTACCGCGAAATCCTCAGACATCATTGTCTGTGGCGATTTCAACGTCAATTTTCTAAATGATGGTTTCGAAAGGGACACATTGGTAGACCTGTTTCTGTCATTCGGATTACGTATGACGGTTAGTGAGCCAACCAGGATAACCAGCATATCCAGCTCTTGCATCGATAACATGTTCACGAACATCAATGAATCATCGTGCACAGTAAATGTACTTGACCTGGGACTCTCAGATCATTGCTTCCAAGAACTTAGGGTAGAACTACTAATAGAGAGCCGCCCAGAACCAAATAAATACGCTTTTTATCGAAGTTGGAACGCCAAAAATATTGAATCATTTATCATGACTTTGAGTGAGATACGATGGGACTCAGTCTATACTTGTGACTCCGTGGACAACATGTTTGAAGAGTTCATGACTCTTTTACGTCTTCCATTCGACAAGGCTTTCCCCCTCAAGACGAAACGTATATGCCTGCGCGCGAACAAAAGAACGTATAGCTGGTTCACTCCTGAGCTCAAGTTATTATCTGACGAGAAACAAACCTACGAGCGTACTAAACTATCGTCATGTACCAGTACAAAAATACTGTACTTAAATCTTAAGCGTAAATTTAGAAATGCCATACATGCAGCGAAAAGAGCGGCAAATGATAGAAGATTATCGTCCGCCAGCAACAAACCGAAAGCGGCATGGGACATCGTACACGAGAATTTAAACAAGAAGTCACGTAGCACGGAATGCGTGGATATTGCCATGCAAGACGGAGACGAAGTAGTGGAATCTAAACATATGATAGCAAACATGTTCAATGATTACTTTTCAACCATAGTGACTGATATGCTGAAATCTCGACCAAGGGTGCAACAAAACAATCCAATCGATGCAGTGCACGCATCGCACACTCGTAAGGTGATATTTCTGACTCCAGTTTCACCTAAAGAATTCTACGAAATAATCAGCAAAGTGGGTAAGAAAAAATCAGCAGGTGTGGATGACATTCCATGTAATATCATTAAGCTTGCTGAAGCCTATATCATGCGTCCACTCGTGCACATTATCAACGCCTCTTTCGAACAGGGCTGGTTTCCCACAATGCTGAAAATATCGAAGCTGAAACCGATTTTCAAAAAAGGTGACAGAGCTAACCTATCTAACTATCGACCTATTTCATTGCTTTCCGTTTTCTCAAAAATATTTGAGAACGCTTTTCACGCAAGATTAATATCATTTCTGAATAAACATTCGTTGATTAATGAAAACCAGCATGGTTTCACTAATGGAAAATCGACAACCACTGCCATCTCGTCCTACGTAAGTGACATAATTCATGCTCTTGAGCGTAAAGAGGATGTGATTGGAGTGTTTTACGACTTCTCCAAAGCATTCGATGCAGTTGACCATCCCCTGCTTATGAGGAAGTTAGAATCATTCGGGATATCTGGAGTAGCGAACAGCTGGATAAGATCGTTCTTGCACGATCGCAAACAGATTGTTTATTTAACCGACAATTCTGGCCAAGTTTACAAATCTGAGGAAGCAACTATCAACATCGGGGTCCCGCAAGGATCAACTCTTGCGCCATTACTGTTTATCCTTTTTACGAATGACTTGCCTAAATGGAACACGATTGGGAAACTCACACTCTTCGCCGATGACACGAGCCAACTGATTAGCTCGAAAAACGGTGACACACATATATTGGCTTCTAAAGCAGTTGCGGAACTGCAGGACTGGTGTGCCAAGAATAAACTCTTCTTAAACAAGGGCAAAACAATCCTGATGCAGTTTAGAACTAAGCAGACAAAGTGCGAGTGCTGTCCTTTAGTGAGGATGGATGGTAAGAGTTTGAAAGTGAAGGCGGAAACTAAGTTCTTGGGTATAATTGTGGATGAAGTCATGAATTGGGTTAGTCATGTCAAGTCTGTTTGCTCCCAGGTAGCATCAGGGTGTTACCTACTCAATAAACTAATGTATGTATCTAGTCTAGCAACAGTAAAAATGGTGTATTATGCGCATATAGAGTCTAGACTAAGATATGGAATAGTATTGTGGGGTAACTCATCCCAAGTCACGAGACTTCTCAGACTTCAAAAACGTGCTCTGCGCATCATGGCAGGCGCAAGCAGAAACCCGTGTGCTGAGGTCTGGTTTAAAGATTCGTGTAGGCCGTTATTTAGACATTTTAAAATACTAACCGTCACATGTCTGTATATCTACAGTGCTATTATGTTTGTGCTTGACAATGATCATGCTGGTCTAACTCACGAGGAAGTTCATACCCATAACACTAGGAAAAAATCAGAATATGTTTTGGAGTCACATAAGCTAAAATTATTTACCAAAGGGCCAATATATGCAGGGTGCAAGTTTTTCAATGCCCTACCACCCACTCTTAAAAACACCAGTAAATCATCTTCTAGAAATATATTTAAACAAGCTCTTCATCGATATCTCATTGACAAAAGCTTCTACAAAGTAGATGAATTCTGTTAATATTTTTGATGTAATTCTGTATTATGTAACACTCGAGCTCTGACATTGTTTTGAATATCTGTATGTATATATACTTTACTTTTCTTTTTTATGACGTCCTGTAATATCATTGTTATGATCACAAAGGAAAATAAACATTATTATTATTATTATTATTATTATTATTCGCATTCAGTGAATTGAGCGTTCAGTTTAGTACGCATTTTCTACACAAATCTGTATTGGTGGTAGCCGTTTTGTTCAATAACAAAATGAAACTGTCCATTTATATTAGACTTAACGACACACTGTACTTATGACTAAGATCCATTAGCATCAGATGATATATGGGATAGTGGGATGCAGGTTATATCGGATGTTTTCAAATAGTGGGAAAGAGTTTGTCGTGACTGTTTTCAAGGAACCATCCCAGTATTGACCTGAACGACAGAGGGAATCTACGAAAAAACCCTGTCAGGATGGTCAACCATGGCGGGAATCGAACCACGATCTACCGAATGACGCTTCACTGTGTTGGCCACTCGACCACTCGTCTCAGCAAAATTAAACAAGATTCAATTTTTTTTTCAAATTAAGGTCTTGAGAGTTTACGACGTGAAAGATTGCAGGGGTTAGATAATGCTATTCAAAGCGCGAGCAGACGAATCGAATTATATAATCAATCGTTCGCATTGCCAAACATGCATCGCACGCCAAGTTAAGTTCGTGAATTTGATCAGAATTCTGTATTAGCGTGAACCTAGCTCATTTTCTTCAGAAAAAACATAAACAAACATAAACTGATATTCCAAAAATCACGGATATGAAAGTTCACCGAAAGTTCACGCGTACAATCCTGCCGCCAATTAGAGCGTGCGGGACAAATACTTGGCTGGTGATTGATTATTGTTTGCTTAACGATCCCATCACCGGCTAGTTCAAACGGGGCTACTAATGAACATGTGATAATAAAACTAGGGAGGGATGATAGGTGAAAGTATGTATACAAATACCCATACCTTATGCGGGACTCGAACTCGCGCCCAACGGTTACTACAGTCTCTCAAGAGGTGCCTTTGCTGACCGAGCAACATAGGGCGGCTCGGCTGTTGATAAATAGAGAGATCGAAATGAATGTCCATCCCATTGAATCTACATTTCTGCTGTCCATTGCTTTACTAGATAAAGATGAGGAGTGTCCGATCCTGAATACCATCGTGAGGAAATGCCAACATGTGGAGAGCAACAGCGGTGACCACGACCTGGCATTCCTGCCACTCTGCACCATGCATCAAATCTGCTTGATTTGCGTGAGTCTATATACATTCTTTGTACCATCTTGCAAAAGCGTTTGGCCTTTTGCCCTTTCTGTCACTTCATTTGTAGTATCCGTATTCAGAGTAGACAGTCTGACTTCTTCTACGTGTTCATTGAAGAATTGTAACATTATTTTCATGGCCCAGAGATGATATCAGGATGAATCATTGCTAAAAGTATGTTGTTCAATACATTTTAGACCATTAGAACACACACACCTATATTTATATAATATATAGGCCCACATATGAGTGAAGTTCCAACCCTTATCAGTTGAGATGTTGGATCGTGTACTCCATCGCCCAGAAATATTGAAAACATCCTGTGAAATACTAGCATAAAGTCATACAATAAATGAATTGAATGAAATAGGTAAAGGTAACTATGATTCGATCGAGTAATAAGTTTTATAACTATTGACTATTGTATGTAAATCCTACATCACTTCGATGGTATGTTTTTGACAGGGCCAGGAAGTGGGAGCCGAATCGACCGCAAGCTGCGACGGTATGTTCCTAACCAAGGCAGACGCCATGTGCAACGGTGACATATCATGCCAAAAAGTCGCCCTCCGCATCCTGGTGGCATTAGACCATTACCAGCCCACTGAGCCGACCAGTGGTGATCCCACCCTTCTTCAATGTTACAGCAACTTCTGTGCATCCAACCACTAGCCGAACTAGCGTTCCCGAACGTCAAGCTTATCACCATGGCTCAGCGTATGATTTGCACAACCCTGCGCAGCCGACAACTTGGCTGCACCTATTTATGTTGTTGCATTTTCAATCCATGGATACATGTTCCAATTCGATTGCTGTTTTATGGGCTGTTTAACCGTTTAATCGTTTTTACCTTTCAAGCTGATAACTTATGTGTAATATGTTATGATCCATGATTTATGCGAGCTAATTATGTACCTTGAATTGTTTTCGTTCTGTTTATTAGATATTAGATAATGGATCGACTTTGGTTTATTCAGTACAGCCATTATAGCTAAATGTAACTTGACTGTCACTGCTTATACAGGTTGTCTTGAGCACTAGTATACAAATTATTGTTGGAGTAAATTATAAGATATATATATATATATATATATATATCTTATAATTTACTCCAAAATATATATATATATATATATATATATCATATTACTGTCAGTCATTCAATTATGTTATTATTAATTCGTTGAATATATTTAGCGATTTGCCTTATTTCGGCTTAACAGTAGAAAAGAAATATATATGAAATGATTATAATCATAAGTTATATTTTAAATCAAAGAAATAGTTATAAAAAATGTATTTTAGAACGACTTGCGAAAGAGACCAAGGCATTTATTTTTTTTGATGTATTCTAGGTATACTGAATATTGTTGTGTTGAAATACTATGTATATACACACACACACACACACACATATATATATATATATATATATATATATATATATATATATATATATATATATATATATATATATATATATATATATATATATATATATATATATATATATATATATATTATATATATATATATATATATATATATATATATATATATATATATATATATATAATATGTGTGTGTATATGAAGTGTAAAAGTAGTCGACTCTTAAAGATAGACCTATACTTAATCTATATATCTTTACAAGACGCTGCTTGCTTGTAACGTGCAAGAGGGTATTTAGCTTGTTTTCGTTGAGCTTATTCTGGTTTCAATAGCAATCGACTCTGCTATTACGACGTCAATATTATTTCATATGATCCAAATGCTTTCGCACAGATTCACAATCATAGAGGTAGATAATTCAAATCAAGCCTGCATGATTAGTTCAAACTACATACAAAGAATACTTTATTGAGACTTTCAATTAAATCCTTAATAATCGAAATGTGAGTGATTTTTGGATATATTAACCCAGTAAACATATTTCAAGACAATAATTAGTTAAATAGCTATAGTGATCTATTATACAAGAGGAAAAGGAATATTATACTCATTCACTCCACTATTTTTAACTCGACATGTCTCACCTTAATCATTACTAATTAATTAGGCCTAATATTTCTTACATGAATAGGCCTACTAGTTGAAAACTAAAACATACTATTTGGATCAAGGGTTACTTTTTCATCAAAGCTGCATTTGGATCAAATTATATTTGTTAGACATTCGTACGGATTACTTATTGACTTGTGATACTTCCAATACCTATTCACCATCATCATGAACAGGAATTGAAGGTACGGTATTCATTATTATATGCTTGTCTTTTACTTTTGACCGATTCTTGGGTTTGGTTTTCTCGTTTTTGTCTCATTCATTGACTTTGGCTTGTGTTCATCTCATTTCTCATTGAATTTCTCTGCACGAGGATGATTTCTGTAGTGTTTTAACGTTTGTTCTCTCCAAGACAGCGGCCGCATGTTGTTGAAAGAGGCCTTATAGTCCACAAGTTCACAAGGCTCATGCTGTTTTGGTGGGGGAAAAAACAAACGCTCGTTATCAAATATTATATTGTATTAACCAAGTGATGTAAACCTGTTCAAAAATATGGGTGCAATACCTGTTTAAAAATATATAAAAAAAATCATCAATAAAAGACTTGAAAATGTATGAACTGTTTATTTTCATTTGTAACCATTTACGAGAGATATATATCCCAGTTAGGCCTCCTCTCGACTTAGATTAGGACTGATAAAAGATTACACCTATTATTATACTGATAACGATGATAATGTGGAATCTACTGGACTGGTGGACAAGGTATGAGATAAGCGTCATCGCTTTCTACTTATCAGTTTCATCACTGCAAGGCAGGGAGACTTGTGTGCCTGCTAGCTCCTCAGTCGAGTGTTGGTCGTAGTTTTGTTTTCTTTTTATGGAAGAAATTCGGTTGAACGATTTCACGGCAATGTACCAGTCGCAAGAACGGCGAGTCTCCGACGAGACAGAATACGGTGGCCACCCAGAACATGGTATCTCTACTATAGACGTGCTGCACTTCGAGCCACCGGATTTTGATTTGCCTGTCTTTGAGGAACGCAACACCATCACAGTGCAACCTCGATCAACTGGTATGTAGTGCTCTTCTTCAAGACCCACCCAAATACATACCGAAATCTTGAACGTGTAACCGTTTACCTCTATCCCTATTTGTTTTTAACCAAACTCATGCACTGAGTTTCATGATATCACTCACAGATTAGAGTCAAGTTCATTTTCTTTGGCGATAAATAGGTCACTATTAAGCTGTTGTTCTATGTAGAGAGTAAGCTTAGAGAGTAGAGTGGAGATAAGCAAGCATGCATGTTTACTGGATAAGATGATCTATACGGTGTAAACATATTGTTAGATTTTTGTTTCTCGTTACAGATTATCCTGGGAATCGGATGCCTATCCCAATATCTACAGGTACGTTTCAGTGTTATCATTGGTATGCATCATCATATATTGGCATTTGGACCAATGGTTATAATTAACTCTCACACCGTCCTATCCTTCAGCAGTCTCCATGAGAATTTCTGCATTTTCATTCATTTTACATGTATAGGCCTACATAACGTCTCACAAATATAATTGGGTTTCGGTCAAGAGATCAAGCTTTTCTCTAGAATATACAAACATTCAGTACATTTATATTAATAAAGTGAAGGGGTATGAAGTCTCGAATTGTATATTTTGGGGGAAATTATTCACAGTTATCTGGGAAGAATGGCCAATTATCTACATGCTTAATTTTGCAGATTTCTGAAATATATTACATGATCACATTCACATAAGAAACAAAAATGTGTAAACATTTTCCATGAAACACGTCTTTCGTAATTTTTGATATATACAGAAAATTGAAAAATGGGCTCAAAGAACTCAATTAGAAACAACTCGCACATATTTTATATATGGTGAAACTGAGTAGATTAAAAATATTAAACTCTCTTGAATAAAAATAAGGAAAGCTTCAGGGGGTATTTTATGACATATCCCAACACTATCCCAAAATGTTGAAGGGTACATTGTATAGGACTGTCTCACATTGTGTGTCGGTTCTGCAAATTGTATCATTTGTACACTGAGACGTGGACTATGAACGCTGAACCATTAATTCGATTGCCACCACGGCATGGCCAATTGAAGAATTGTTGCCACGGTGGCCAATTGGAGAAGAGCAACCCATCCTACAATCAGGATCACATAATATAATGTAAGCATATTATGAACGGTATACGTTTTGTGATTCGGGGCATAGGTTCAGGATCTATTATCATGGTTGGTATTCATTTAATGATGTTCGATACTAATCGATCGTTGACTTATTGGTTACATTTATTGCAAATATTTCGTTTGTGAATGGATTTCAATCGAGTCTCTTCTATTGGCACCAACTGATTAGATAATCTATCATCACCATTGATTTAGCTTCCATGAAACTGTTTTCAAGTTTTTGGATCATAAGTGTATTATTAGACATCAGACAGTAAGTCTTGTATTAGGGTTATGTGGCGACTAAAATAATACTCTGGTATACTTGTGTCCATGAAAGAAGGCCCTAACAGTCGTGAGCTAGTGTATGATGTGGGTTGGATATACGAGGTGGTCGTTCGGCACCTTCTGTAGAGGATACGATCACCCTTGGATACATAGGCCTACTTCATATTGTGATATTATGATAACATTTATAGCAAAACAATAAAAACAAGTGAAGTAGGCCTAACCCATTCGTAAAAGTACCAAGATTAGTAGAAATCCAAGATGTGAATGTTTTTCTATCTGACAGTCAAACAGTTTATTCAAGTTTTGAATGAAAAATAAATAAAGAACGATTGTGTGATGTGAGGAATTGTCCTCACATCAACCATGGTTGTACCTGATTCTCAGATGATTTTCGCCATTCCAGCTGATTCTAAGATTCCCCTGATTGATCTGTTGCAGTCAACTGGAGGTCTACGAACGTGAATCACTTTATTCCTCAGACAGGATTGGACTTCTTGACTGGCGCTGACAAGTTGATTATTCAGCAGACTGTGGAGCTTCATGACTGTACGTATAGCAGGATACAGGCTCACTTTAATAAGAAATCTGGATACCTAGGGCTAGGAAAAATCAGTGTGATAAGACATAATATGATCTGAAAAAAAACAGGAATATAACCACAAAATTATAAATATGACGAAAAAAATCACAAAGTGTCAAAAATTAGATTGATATATTTTTATTTGGATATTATTCGCTTAAGAGTCCACGGGAGTCGATTTAGCGTAATATCAGTTTTTAGGTGATAACTTTTGAACGGCATGAGATATCGAAATTCTGAAAACGAGGAAATACAGATATTTGCAATACCTTCAAGAAGGTGTAACCGTGTAAGTAGAAGGTGATCATCTCACATCGCATAATCGTCCGGCGTATACGCTTGAAAAATCTGTATTTTTAAGCGTATAAAAAGGGCCTGGCAACCATGTGATTTGAGAGAAATAGTTGTTAGCCCATTGTATTATCCTCAAGATATGGAGAGTATCTGTGTTTCCTCGTTTTTAGAAATTCGATAACTCGTGTTTGTATGGAAAATGTGGAATGAGGTTTGAGACCCAAGTTGTTTGGCGTTCAAAAATTATCACTGCACTTTGGCAAATTATGCCTGAATATGACGATATGACCTTAAAAATAACAAAAAATGACCTAACAACCGAATATTTACGAAATATGCATTGATGAACCCAGTTGAACTAATATTCTCTTGATATTAAGTAATCTCTAAAACATATTAAATTGTCATTAGCATTAAAGTATAGCGAATAATATATGAAGTCAACATAGGCCTAACATCTTTGCACAAAAACAAATGTATCGACTTCGTATACAATTTTTCGGTCGAGGAAATATATCGAGTGTAAAATTATAATGTAGGTACTACACATATGCTCTCACAAAAAAATAGCGTCGAACTTGATTTTGTTCTATATTATAGACCATAACAATTAAAGAGGGATGTGTGATATTTATGTAAACAATCACTGTATTATTATTGTGCATGCAATGACCTTGCCGTTATTACCATCACCCCCTAGCACAGAACTATTCGACCTTGTACACCTGCAAGTTAATGAATGATTTATTAACTGCAAGGAGTGTGTGTGTGTGCATGGCTGCTAATATCGCGGCAACTTTGGCGCGTGCCATGAGTAAAATTACGAGGGGCTACTAGTATACAGCACAGAGGCAATTCATAATTAAATAGATAATTATATTCATTTGGTTATGTATCAACAGGAAGGTTGTTTGATGTGTTCGGATGATTCATTCAGTAATGTATAATTGAATACTCACAAATCAGGACCAGGACCCTTATTCTCAAGATTTGTAAAATGTGAGATGAGTGAAATTTGGGTGACATCCCACTGAAAATGACTGTTTGGTATTACTGTATTACCCTTTCTCAATTAGTTTCATTCCACGTTTCACTTGAAAATCTCACCACTTATTTGATTAGTAAAATGTCAAAGTGAGTTGTGAATTGTGCAGTGCACTCGAGATGGCTTTGGATCAACTGCCACTATAGGATAATTAACTAGAGAAGGTAGTGACTTCTTATTTGTTTACATATTCACAATGCTGCTATTGGCTAGAATCTGCTAGCCCCGTGAAGGGTGTCTCTCATATAATACAAATAATTCAATTTCATATTTCATGATTTTTAAACTCAGGAATAGCGAAACGACCAGAAGGGAGATGGAATGGTGGAATGAGAAAGTTATCTCATCTCATCCCACAAATCACTACTCACATTTTACAAATATCAGAAATAAGGGTCCAGGGTGTGTAATATTTATGTGAATTTTCACATTCATTGTTGACATAGAGTGATCTTGCCGTTATTACCATCACCCCCTATAAGATAACTATTCGACCTTGCACCTGTTTAATGAATGAATGATGTATTGACTGTATAAGTGGTATGAGGCGGCTAATTTCGCGGCAGCGTTGGCGTGTGCCAAGAGTAAAATTGCAAGGGGGTTACTAGAATTCATCATAGAGGCAATATATTCATAGAGGCTCATTTGTTTATGTTTTAATCGGAAAGTTGTTTGATGTGTTCAGACGATTCCTCCAGTATTTATAATCGAATAAATACCCTTTAATCAGAACCAGGTTGTCTAATATTTATGTAATCATTCATAGTTGGTATTTAGTGACCTTGTCGTTATTACCATCACCCACTGGAAGTTCATAACTATATTCGACCTTGTACGTAGTATGTTGTACCTCTTGAATGATTTATTGACTGCAAGGGGTGTGAGGCGGCTAATTTCACGGCAACATTGGCGCGTGTCATGAATACAATAATTGCAAGAGGGCTACTAGAATTCGTCATAGACGCAATTTATAATTGAATACTCATAAATCAGGACCAGTGTGTGTAATATTTATGTCACAACATTTACAGTATTAAAGTTGTGCATAAAGTGACCTCGCCGTTATTACCATCAACCCCTAGAACAACTATTCGACCTTGTACCTGTTAATGAGCGAATGATTTATTGACAGTAATTTCGCGGCAGCATTGATTGCTCTTGCTACGAGTAAAATTGCAAGGGGGTTACGCTAGAATTCAGCACAGGCAATTTATAATTGAATGGACAATTATACTCATTTGTTTATGTTTTAATCGGAAGGTTGTTTCATGTGGTCAGATGATTCATTCAGTAATTTATAATTCAATACCCATAAATCAGGACCAGGGTATGTAATATTCAAGTTAACATAGACAGTATTATTGTTTTTGCGTGATGATATAATAATATAATGTGAATAATAAAAGATAATAGGCCTATATGTGATCTTGCCGTTATTACTATCAACTTAAAAGTAGATTGTTTTCATAGATATATATGATCACAACTTCTTCCTAAATTACAGATCAACCTGTATTTTACGCACCATAGATGGTAGAATAAATGTATAGGCATATTAGTGATACTGATATATTGTAATAATCATATTCTTATAATTTGTATTCAGTTGCTAAACAATCGTTTTTACAAAGGATCTGAAAGGAACGGAAATATCTTCATTTTGTCTGGTATACCAGAATCGGAATCCTTTTTAATTTCCGTCATAAAACTTCAATATAGAGTTTTACTTTTTAAGTGTCCCTCAATAATGTGTAAGGGTTTCTTCGTGACTAGTGTACAGGTTTAGGATTTAACGCTGTGGATGACTTCTTTTTGCTGAGCCATCCCACCAACAGCTAGGTTATTCGGGGGTGCAGATGAGCAGATGATACATGAATGATGATTTACGTAATACATACCCATGCTCGCCTTGTAGGGGCTATTCACTTCAATCTCCAAGGCTTTTGGCTGACTGGGCAAAATGGGCTGAATGGGCAAAAGGAACTTCACTTCCTGATGTTTTCAGCCTCACTGGTATATAACCTAGGAGGTATATAACCAATGACGCCACATCTTCCCCATCTTCAAAAATGAGGACCACCACCGCTTCTCTCTACGCGCTTTTGAAGTTTGGAATTACCTAATGATTTTTGGGAGATGTTCTGTACGTATAGTACAATTGCTTCCCTTTCAAGTTTTACGAAAGTAATTGTCGTAATTGTCTGCTAATTGTTGTATAATATCTCCAAGTTGTTAAGAAGGGTACTATTAGTGTTACAAAGTAGATAATATTGTGTCTATCAGACGAGATATATATGAGAACAAAAAAATTCTTATTGTATTTGAATCCACGATAGAAAAAGGTTGTCTACCAACTGAAGAATTTTAAAAACTTGAGTACTAATATAATTTTGCTGGCAGTTTCAGGATGTAATGCTTTTTGAAGATTTATTTTTCACGTAAATCTCGTCCTGAAAAATCCCATTTCTTCCAATATAGCGTGGTGATAATTGTGTTTGTCATTTGTATGTGATCTTCTTCCGTGGGTACAAGTGTAAAACTTTTTTTATAAATACGACTCGTTTTGAGAGTTTGACCAAAAGCAACCCGTTTATCTCGGGGCTAACACGTGTATGAGGAAGCACTTTGCACGGCGGTATGGACTGGTTGTTACAGTATAGTTCCTGGATAACTTGTTCCAGTGCTCGCCTACGTCGAGTCGGAGAACCGGTACTTGGTGAAGGTGCCACGCGGGGAGACGTTGTATGTGGGCGCTGAAACGTCGAACGGTTGGCAACGTGGACTATGTGGTTCATCAAGAGGCTTCGAGATGCGGCTGTTGGATCAGAGTCGTCAGGAAGCCATTCACTTCTCGAGGAGGTTTGCCTTTCATACATGCTGCTTTGGTTGTTATCTTCAGGTAAGTCCAAAAAAAGCTCAAAGTCTTCGCACAATTCCCCCATCCTTCTTTGATCTGATTGTGACCCAGAGTGCTCGCCAAGTCATAGTGGCACCTGCCATTGGGTCATACCGTTCCGGAAAGTTTTTGGAATGCAGACCAATGATTCATTAGATCAAGATTTTAAAATGAATGAAAGTGATAACTGGAAGGCCGGGGATCTAAGGAAATCTAACTTACGTGTGACTTGTATGTTCATACTATGATACTCGACATGCTCAGATGTTACTTTGCCCCCCTCTTCTTGTTCATGCAAATGATCTCTCTGATCCCACAGGAATTGAAAGTATTCTCGCCGCCTGGGGACCTGATTGGTTGCATCAAACAGGAGTGGACTTTGTTCATCCCATCGTTCGTCGTGCAAAACTCTATGGGCGAAATCATTTACCGCATTGAGGGGCCCAACGTGTGCATCTGTTCCATATCCCCTGAGGCGCAGTTCAAGGTAGAGGAAAACTGTATAGAAGTTTCGCCAAGACCGGAGGCTGTAGGAACTTGACCTGTAGTTGCATAATGTATATTGGATATTGAGTAACTGTAACAACACTTGAAGTTTTCAGTCCAACTAGATGTTTCCTAAATTCCAACTAAACACGTACCGGTAGTAAATTTTGATTTCGGGATAATTTGCTGAGAAAATTGTGTCTCGAAACTGAAATATAATTGTTAAGATAGGCCCTACGTGTTATTTGAAACGGAATGATTATCCAAGATGAAAAATGGAATTGTCTGAATGATTATCCATTTAATTGTATTCTGCTATAAGTCAGTCACTGTTCACAGTCATGAGATGGCATGTGGGAAAAAGCTGTCATTCCATGAAAACTGTTACGCTTCGCTTTCGCTAGCGAATACGCCTAGTGAACTTTTTGCCAGCAGTAGCAGTGCTAGCTCAGAGGATGTAGTAAGCGAACCCTGTATTTCAACGCTGGAAAATAACTACTTCCGGTAGTTTCGCTACGTGAAATTTGGGGCAACCTCAGCATTCACAAACCACTCCATGCACTCTTGTCACTGATTGGGCGTTTTTTTCCAGCATGGCGGCTAAAATATCCGCTTTGCAAATGGAAGTCCAGCTCAAGTGTGGTTGGATGTTGTTTTCAGGTTTGCAGTCGTGACGGTCTGACACACCTGGCAACGATCTCTCACGGCTGGGACGACGTCTCTGTCGGATATAATCTTACAGTCACATTCCCATCGGAGACAATCGACAACCAAACGAAAGCTCTACTCTTGGGCGCTGCATTTTTAATGGTAAATAGAATAGATTGAAATGATGATGTGAACCAGATGAAATCCTGAGTTCATCCCTTCTGTTTTGTACGGTTCAACTGATCAACACTGAATTCTGTTACGAATGCACGGGAGTCGGTTTGGCGAAATATCAGTGTTTTGGTGATAACATTTGAACGGAATGAGATATCAGAATTCCATTACAAAGGAAACACAGGTATTTTCAATATCCTCAAGATGGTATAAGTTATAACGATTCAAGTCATATCGCCTAATTGTCAACGTATACAGCTAAAAACCAACATTTTTTAGCTGTATACCAATGTCAGTTATAATTGCGATCTGAGCTGAGTAGTTTTTATTTGTGCTCTTTTGAAGATATTCAGAATACTGGTATCTGTGTTTCTGCCGTATTAGAATTTCGATACCTCATACCGTTCAGAAGTTACAAAAAAAATGATATTTTGCCAAATCAACTTCCATGCACTACCAAGTAATTCAAAGTGTACAACACACTTATAGATTTTTAGGCATAATCAATAATTTTCAAAGATCTTATATTGAATAAAGAAATGAACCAAATATTTTCTAATGAGAACTTGACGTTTCAAATAGTTTTCAAATGATTGAATTCAATCTTTTAAAAATAATTCAACCCATATCGATTTCGCTGTTCTACCGGAAAATTGATTCAACATTGCCTCAAATAAGATACGAATTCATACAACAGCATGTAATGTGTGTTCTCATTGACTTGGAATAGGTATCCGTATTTACTCTAATTTTAACTTCTACTCCGGATTATAGCTTATAGGTAGAATCAATTTCAATAATCTTGAAAAACACTGTGTATAGTATTTTTAATTGCCCGTATGTTATTTTATGATTCCAGGAATACATATACTTTGAACAATCGAAAAAAGCCAGCTATTGTCGATGCTGTCGAGTTAAACCAAGATGAAAGCTTGAATAGTGAATTCATATGCGTGCGCACAGGGTACGGCAAGTACCCATGCCGTACCTAATGCACCACAATGACACTGAATAACCTCATCCAAAATTATCTCGATAACATTCGCACCAACGTTATTATTGAAAATCTATCAAATCGAAAACAGTTTTTCGAAATTTAAATAAAATTCCCAGGGGACAGAATGGGAGCCCACACTACACACACCCGAGCGTCGCTAGCTGGCTCATGATTGTATGTTTTATCAACTTTATTGCCATTTTGGAGGCAGGGGTATTAGTTATCAATATCATGCATAAAGTAATTATTCTCATCAGTCATATTCAATTGTATTACTGAACCATTTGTATCTTGAAGGATATTACAAACCTGAAACCTAGATTTTGGAGAAATCTAGAAATCATCTTAATTTCAAAAATTGAAATTTATTTATATTTTATTTTGTCCTCTGATATACGGCCCTTTTTCTGAGTTGTGATGTTGACATGACTCGATTCTGATTATGTTTCTATACAGAATCGGAAATGCCCACATTATGACTCATGGTATCTGGAGGACAAAAAAATTAATTACAATTTCTAAAATTGAGATGATGATTTCTAGTTTTCTCTGAAATTGGGGAAATAAATGTCGCCATTATTCATCAAAATGTAGGTTTAGAGTTGTCATGCCCTTCAAGAGTATAAGCCTGTACAAATAATCAAGATTTCAACCCATTTTTTTCGTATTTTCACTAAGAAAGTGCGTACAGTAGGATAACACTACATAAAATTATATGGTGAGGTTAATGTATGGACATATTCTTAATTTAACGGTACTTTGCTCAAATTTTACAGCTTCAGAAAATGTATTGTCCATATTTTGTTTGGGCCGTATCTATTGAATTGTGCTGCCCATGCCCATGACCTTATTATACATACGGTAATATTTTATTTATTCCTGAATTCACACAAATAATATTTTTATAAAATGCTGAGATGCATTTTTGATTTTAAAAGGCTAAAATTCGGCTGATGAGGCCAAAAGGCTTCAATGAGCGGAGGATGACCAACGCGGTATGAAACTGTCTTGAATCAGGATTCACAAACAATAACGTGGGTATTTACATCAAGTTATTTCACTGATTTATCTTCAGTTGACTATTCTAATTGTAGGCCTATCTTAATCTTATTCTTATCTTATCCATAATTATATAAAGTAGTTCAATCACAGGCATTATCTATTATCTAACTGAATAAAATGTGTAGAACTAACCAAAATGTAATGTTGAATGACCGAAAGAACCTGGAAATAAAACCAGATATACTCATTAGTCATTACACATGTTTTCCCAGTCTGTTGGAATTTAGATCATTGAGAAGGAATGGTAAATCACTGTAGCAAGTTTTTGAATAATGTTTCATAATGTTTGATTATTAATTAAAACTCTCATTCTAAAGAGGAGTTAATTAGCTTTGATACGCAAATTACCATATTACAGTGGAATTCAGCTCCCATAGAACTGTTTCTATCTTTTTTTTTATTCAGGCTAGCTTATAGACTTGGGTTACTTACTTATTGTATTGCATAACTGAAACTAATGATGAGTTCACTCCTTGAGGCGTCCCCAGTCATCAGAGAGAAAAAAGTTCTCACCAGGGTGATTATTTTTGAAAATATTGTGAATGTTTATTTTGGATCGACCGTATTTTAGAATGTGCTTCTCTGAATGGTGTGCAGCAGTTTCACAACAGTACGTTCATCCGGAAGGCCACTACGATAATTTATGCTCTAGACACTGAAAATGGTCACAAAACATTTACCTCGCGTTACATACACCATTTGATTACTTCTCGAGGTATTTGATCGTGTGTGGTATCGATGTATTCGTAAAAAAACTACCTTTGGGCTAAGTCAAAACTAATTATGTCAATCTGATGCGTTTGGCACACAAGACCGGGGAAAGTCACGCATTTTTTTTTCGTAAATCGAGGTAACCGAAACTATTTATTTGTAATTTGTATCAAAACGACTTCAGGTATGCTGAAGAAAAATAGCTTGACTCATAGGGGAAGGTTTACCCTACCAATGTATCAATTGTCATCTTAACGCTAACTATATCTACTGGTTATCGTGTATGTAACGTTTTAACGTATTTTCCAACTAGTTTTTCCAAAATTTTCTCGGAATTTTCTACTTTTTTTTCAATTTCAAAATTTTATTAAACTATTTTGACCTTGATACATCAATATACGACGAAATTTGTGATACATTCTTGTGGGTGGGTTGCCCTTAACAAGGCTGAATTTGTTCGTTTGATCTCTGGATATTTTTTGAAATAAGTTAATAATTATCATTGTGTTTATTGATTATTGTTTGCTTAACGACCCCATAAATATACCTAGATATATAGCTATATTTTGTGGGTACGAATGAGTAGGTGAGTAGGTGATAATGAAACTATGAAGTGATTATAGGAGAAATGACGTTTACAAAAAGCCCCTATTATGTGGGACCCGAACCCACGCCCAACGGTGACTAGTTTCTGAAGCGATGCTTATTGACTAATTAACATTACTTCACCTTTTCAACTCCTGATTAAGTTTTTCTGGACACGCAGACTTATCCATCTTGGAACTGCATTCTGCAAAGTTTTTATTTATTTTTTAATATTGGGTTTAACGACCAAGTTGTTTGAACCACTCTTGAGATCAACCATATCGAAATTTTAATAAACCTCTCAAGATTAGGCTGGGCGGAAAAGTTTGAAAAAAAATCCCTCACAAATATTCAAATTTTTACCAAGTGTGAACACATGCTAGACACACAATATCACGAATGTTTACTTCGATCGGCGTAGTAGTTTGGAAAAAAAATTCATTGATTAGGCATAACATATAGATTCTAGGCCTACATTGAATTGGTGGAAATAATGTTTATTATGAACCATGGCGCTGCGATTCAGGAACTTGATGAGCTTGATATTTTCAAAGTCAAGGTTTGTATAGTTATGGAGTATATTGCATATATGTCGAGCAAGAATTTTCAAGTAAGTTTCATATAAATATCACGCTCATCTCACAAAGCATATGCTGCGTTTGCCATAGTCATTATTAAATTTAAAAAACAATCAACGAACAACTATACAAATTGAAATGTCCTGCGCACGTCTCTAGTCTACCGCAAAAAATAAATATTCAATTAAGACAATTGGAAAAGCATAACGCCCCAAAAAATAAAAATAGGTATTTTAGCAAAGCTACATTTGTAGTGAAATAAACATGGCTAGGTACTGCCTCATTCTTGTTTAATAATTATTGCTATCCCTCCAAAATGCTAATTTAAGAAGCGAAAATATAACAATAAAGATATATAAACAAAATGAACGTTCAACAATGAGAATAATGCACAATAGGCCTATAACGATTTAAGATCATTACAGTCAGACTGGCTTAGGCTTTGTAGGAGAATTCTATTATTGAAAATTTAAAACTTTGGATATAGGCCTAGTCTTGTTTATTCTTGTTCTAATTTCAAATTGAACAAATTCCATTAATTACCTTCCATTGTTGTCTCTACTCTTTTCTTGTGCATTGTTGAGACATTTTACATCAACTGAATAGTTTGAGTATTTTGTATTCATTCACAACCTATTGAAATCACTTCAAAGTGAAAATGAGTTCCTCAAATGATAAGACTCGAGAAGAAGAATTACTGTACATTGAACTCCGTCTGCGGCACGAAAAGTATAAGAATATCTATAAAAGTACAAACAAATTAATGTCCATGTGCTGGGACCATTGCGTGCCATACCCTGGGCGTCGATTAAATGAGCGGAACTTCTCATGCCTGATGAACTGTGTAGATCGTTATCTTGACACGTCCATTCTGGTAGCAAAACGTTTCAAGCACATCGCTATGAGGAAGCGGAACGAAGAGGACGAGGATGAGAAGACTGACCAATGAGGCCCGAGCAAAGACGAAGCAAACATACCGTTTTCGTTGAGAATAAGTTGCATAATTTACGAATATGTTCACTCCCGTTATGATAATTCATTTTAAAATTACTTTTGTATGATCTTGAAATACAACCAGATTTAATATCATCCATCTGTTCCAATTATTTGAAAGGTCAAGTAGGCCTAGGCCTAGTGGTTTTGATTTTACAGTAATAAAATCAGTGAGCCCATAGGCTCTGCATTGGTCAAGTTAGATTTTAAGATAAGATTTTTCTCTTCAATATTTGTTTATCACCTCGATTAGTTTTATTTTTCGATCCCATCCACAAATCGCCTCGTGTTAAACAGTTTCTTCAGTAAGTTTTTCACTTTAGTACCGGCGAGTCTTTTTAGTCCAGTCCCCTCAAAAAACGTATTGAAAAGGGGTTCCTAGACTCAATAAGGCCAAAGGCATTGACATGGCAAAAGCATAGGATCTGAGTTGGTCTAGTAGAGCCTACATTCACTCATTAATACTGGAATTACCATTCAATACTGGAGATGATGCTAGGGCTTAGCTGGTATATTCATTTCTATTTGCTTGAATGATGCACATAAATGATTGATTACCAACAACTAGGTATATTGGCATTGGTGAATGATATGAAGATGATAATGAGATGATGAGTTATAATTTCAATAGTTCTTCTGGGACAGTTCAAAGGGATTGTATGTGTCATGTTCTTGTGGAACCATCTCGGTATACACTTCCATGACCAAGGGAAACCACGAAAACCTCTGCCAGGTTGATGGACCATTGCAGGACTCGAATCCCCGTCTGACTCTTCAGCTCGTTCGGGACTGATCTACCCATTCGGTTCTAGCTGGAATGTTTTTTTTTTTTTGGGAAACTGGCAAAGTGACCTGCATTTACCGTTAACTCAATACTGATAAATCTACCATTACTAGACCAGGTCACTCCGCATTGATCCAACAATTTGATAGCGAGTGTATTGTTCAATGTGAAGAATTTGTACTTAGGTTTTGTGCCACCCTAGGCAAATGTGTATGAATACATTCAAACCCGTGTGGGTAAATGTACTCCGATCTTCCCTCTCTTTATCTAGCTCCAGTGATTGCATTACATTTTGCACTACAAGCAGATCTGAATGAATGGATAAATCTGCACATTGACATTGGGACCCACTCAAAAAAGGTAATATTAAAAACTGTCACTTTTAGAATATATTATATATTATTATCAAGTCTTACTGATTTTTGTTTATTATATCGATGATTAGGAATAAAAAATACATCAATCAACATAGAAACTGCTTACAAAATATAACAAGGAAATAATATAAAACACTTTCTAGAAGTGCAATCACTTTGAAGATTTTTAAAAATCTCTAAAATGTATTCAATCACATATCTACGATATTCATTATTTGCTTTTATATAATTTACGCTTTTTAAAAACACGAGGACCAAGCATTACTTTCAGCTTCGTATCGTGATAACTGTACACATATATAGCGATGGAATTAGAAAATGCACTACGTAACCATGCACATACTGTTGTGATAAATAACATGTAGTAGGCCTATACTTAAAAATATTTCTAAAATCTAAATGCTTTTAAAAATACTATGTGACATTCAAGATTCATTTGTATACTTCACTATTTTCTAATAAAGGCTACTGTAACTATGATACTGGAATCATCACTCTGGTGGGGAAGAAGACATAATAAAAAATACACAGTTTGCCACAATAGAAAAATAGGAATGATAAATTCTTCACAACAGCTTTTGTTGTACGACACATGTGTAGACACTAATGAATAGAACCACACACACAGTAACTCAAGTACCACAATAATTGCATCAGTGAAGTTAATTGCAGTGATATACTAAAAAATCATCGAACATCAGTTTAACCGCAACAAAATATCGAGCTGCACTTTTCACGAAGTATAACATTAAGAATTGAGTGTCTGCCATTCGAAATGTTTCACTAATATGGCACGTTGGAATCTAGGCACTCGTTGCACTTGCTGTCTCTCGCTCACTTCGTCGTCAGCAAGAGCACTTGTTCTTCGAATGCTCGGCATCGCCCTTTTGGTGGCCGTCCAAGTTGAACCTCTCTCCGTCCTTTGAGCCAGACTCGCTCTGCATTCCCAGCTGGTCGTTCTCAAGAATCTGCAATAAACCATCAATACGTGTCTCCAAGCTGGGAATACATGAACACTACAATATATTTACATAGATCACACATCCTAGTTGCAATTAGCAACTACCTTGCAATTTAGCACTGTCTGTATAGTGTGAGCGAGTATTTAGGTATATTCACGAGAACATGAAAAAGGCTTCAATATTTGTTGAATCATTTTTTAAATTTGACGTCAAATCAAATACAGTGGGTAACTTACTTTTCAATTTTTAGCATCAACTTGTAGGCGTTCTATCCTACAGTACAATGTATAGAGCTGTATGCAATTGCTATATACAAAAAAAGATATTCATGGTTTCACATGATTAAAAAAACATCCGATACGTAACTGGAAGGCTACTAATTCCCAAAAATTACTCGGCGGGGTGGTTGTGCCTCCCTATCCGCACACACCCCCTATAATTTGGCATGAAATGGTTTTGACTTCGAACTTCTTAGCATTGTCCTGGATTTTCTTTTTCTGAATATGGTGATCCAAGTATGCATTCAACTTTGAAGCTAGAATTTCCAAACCATATACGTACCGGTAATGTATTTTGTTCACGCATAGCTATAACCATAGGCCTACTCCTTATGCCTCAGCAGTGCCTATTCTACACTCCTGATAGACCACAGCCCTCACTACATCCAGGCACTGTGGGAAGCCTACTCTATTGCTACACAAGGGAAGATGAGTAGTCTCAAGATACTGATTAGCTCGACTCTACCATGACCAAGGCAATAGCCAAAACGTCAAAATCTCGTGTGTTTGTACAATCATCTGTGTTCCATCAACAGGCTCTTCACCACAAGTATGTCTACTTATAGACCTCGGTAAGCTGCTGTTCTTTCTTTACCTTTTTCCCAACGTTTATAATCAGCTCAAGTACAAAATGCTTGGGGCTTAGGACAGATAGCTTACCACAACAGCACTGTCATCGGTTTCTGTCGGGCCACACGATAGCCATCTACAGATCACTCATGTTGTACAGAGTCACTCATTATCATGATGAATGACTTGCCGAATTATGATAACTGATGATGTATAGACACCTGATTGCCTAGACTGGTTTAAAACCGGGATTTTTAGAGGAAAATTACAATTTTGTCAGGAATCAGAACGGTGCCAGTTCAAGCAGGGATTCCAATTCTGATTTTCTCTTATCATCAAACACGACTTTCCCTGTCCAATCACAAGCCAGTATTCACCTAAACAATATAGCGGGTCACGGCACCGGTTTCGTCTTGTGATTGTTGAGAGTTTGATTCGAAATCGTTTGATTTCAACTTTGTTGGCCGAAGTCGTGATTTTATCGGAAGTTATGTTCTGTTATTCTTGACAGTAAGGTTTCCTGCACTCGTGCTTCCGGTTTTTCGTGTAATAGTGCACAAAATGGTAATCTGACAGTTCAATTCCTACAATTCACAGAAGCTTGTGCATTTAAAGGTAATAAAGGATACGGCCATCACGAAACGAAAACGTTACAGTGACGTGGAAACAGATCTGCCAGAAATCGAATCGATATCGTGTCGGACGACAAGGAAAAATCGGGACTGGAAATTCTGCTCTAAGGAATGTAGCTACAGTCACATAGGGATGTTCTGTCTTTCACCTGAATGAGCAGTTTTGACCAGCTGTTCAACTGAGAACGATTGTATGTCAATGTCGAAACGACGAACAGAGTCGATAAATGCGAGCCATACAACTATCACGCGGCAACAGAGAGCCGAGTCTACACGTCCAAGCACTGCCCATCGGATTTTCATGTGTAGGAAGCCAGTCGCATAACTGTCTCTTGCGCGAGATACCAAATTAACTGAATTATAAATGGGACAAATTGTGATTAAAAAAAAAAAATAGGTAATAAAAAACACTTAACCTGGTTTCGATCATTTGATCCAATCGCTACGGTGAAAGCGAGTGCTTGGAAACCGGTTGTCCAATGTCATCCCTACTCACTACCGTGTTAGTTTTATTATGTTTAGTTCTCACCTTAGTAACTAATGATCTCGCCGCTTCTTCAATATTGATATTCTCCTTGGCGGACGTTTCAAACCAACCAGAGAACCCTCTTTCCTTGCAATACTCGTCCATTTTTCCAGGGTTATTCACTAGGCCTTCCTTCTGTTGGTCACACTAGAATAAAATGCACAAATGAAAGGAACCATGTTGAAATTGAACTACAGATAAAACTAAACTTTATTTATATTAGGGTTAAATATGTAAAATCAAGTTCCTATTGGAATCTGCAAATTGAACAATATATTTTATAGCATGTATCACTAATTGGAAAATCCAATCAGGCCGATAGTTTTGTTCTAATCAAGTTGAGGTGTAGAAGAGGTAATATTCAGAAGTTTATGGTATACAGTATTACTTATTAGGTAATTTTTCCCTATAGGCCTATGCCCTATATCACTTAAAAAGACTTGATATAAATTTAGCTTCATCATAATAAATCTACTTAAATAATAATATCAACATTATCATTATTATTATTATCGTTATTGTTATTAAATTCCAGTATACCTTCGACTGACGATCTTATTATTTGTATCATAAATCATAATACTGCTCTGCTGGCTAGTATGCAGTATGCACATGAGGAATTATCCTTATGCGGGCTTAACTAAAATGATCATTATTATTTTATATTCTGTATTTTTATATCATGTTTTTTGAGTGTGAATAAAAATGGATTCCGAATGAAACTAAATTTACTTAAATCGAGTTTTCGAAGGGATTGAGTTTGGTCCATGAATCGATAATCCAAACACAGTATCCGCAGTTTCTAGTGCCATATCAAAGATTTGAAGTATTACCTATTACATACTGAACTAAAATGAAACTTTTTTTGATTTCTTCATGAATTGGCCACTAGAGAGATATAACACTTACATCTAACAGACCAACAATACACAGGGCAATACAGTAACTATATTTTGCCCACCATTTCCTATGTACTTTTGAGGTAATGTATGTGATTTTGAGCAATATCTATAGGACTACCCTCCTCTTGCAATTGATTCAATTGAGAACTGAATTCACTCAAACGTTAGGCCCATTGAGTCAAAATCCTGAAATATTCAAATGACAATTGAAAAAGCAACGCTAGTTTTTGTTACAAGCTAGCTACATCCAAACCAGAGATGGCAATTTCAACAAAGAAGGAAACAAGGAAACTTCTGAATTACACAAAACTGTTTTAATTTTCTGCGAATGAATGATCAAACTAGTTGATGACTCACCTTGTTGGCGAGTAAGACACACGGTATTGGCGAGCCATCTGGCAGCTGCACTTTACTGTCGAGATCCTGTTTCCACTTGACGACTGCGTCAAACGTGGCGGCCCGTGTCACGTCAAAAACGATGAACGCACCAACGGCTTCCTTGTAGTATACTCGGGTCATGTTGCCGAACCTCTCTTGTCCTAGAACATCCAACACAACTCATTAGCTTTCGGGAATAAGAAACATGGCTTCAACTTTCAAGCTTATGTACGATGTGTGCTTGTATGCCCCGAGAACTAAAGAAAGTTTTGAGCAGAACAATATAAGTCCTAAAAGCCATCTGATCAATAAATGCTTATCACAGCATGGAAGAATTTTCAAAAGATTGGATAATTTCATTTAATATAGTTTCTGCATAGGGAAAAAACATGATGGTCTAAATCTCAGTCCAAACTGTACCATCAACATTTAATTTATTATACATTCATTAGACCACTGTATCTGTATATCTATAATGATGTGAATGTATTTTCATTTTGTAGTTTTCATTATTATTTATTCATTTGGTTTGCGTTGTCTAATGACTTGTCTTATATCGTCACACACGTTAATCTGGATCAAATTTTTTTTCATCAACATCGAGACTTGATACAAAATCATTGCTCCCCAATTGAGGCTATGAATGAAAGAAGGATCGTTTGGACAGGGCACAATGAGGGCGCTCTAACCACCCCATTTTAATCATTTTGAATTGAAAAAAAAGGAACTTTAACACCAGAACTGCGCTGTCTGCAACCATACTTTTTCGCCATTGATAAAAGTATTACAGTTTCTAAAATATATTTTATCCTTTATTCTATTGAACTCTATTGTGGTTTTATCAAAACTACAAGTTTCAGTTGCAACTAGCATGACAGCTTTACTTAGTTAGCAGTACCTGCAATATCCCACAACTGCAGGCGTATTATGGTGTTAGCATCCCAATTGAGTACTTTCAATGCAAAGTCTACGCCGATTGTAGCTCGGTAATGCTGTGAGAAGAACTGATGTACGTAGCGCTTGATGATGGATGTTTTGCCGGTACCAAGCTCTCCTATCACCAGGATCTTGTACAGGTGCTCTCGTTTGTCTCCCATCGGGGCTGGGGAAGTCTGCTAGAACAACAAAGAGATCTATTGGCACGTGGCACGACGTACATCCGACTGTGTGGCGAGCCAAGCGGGTAGATGCCCGGGTCAGGCGGGCAGGTGCCCGGGTCAGGCGGGCAGGTGCCCCGGTCAAATGGGCAGGTGCCCAGGGCGCGTCTTCATAAACCCGTAGAGACCCAGTCACACGGGTCACTGATCTTGAATTTCTTGCTAATATTGGCTAAAAAATCAAACAAATTATGTTGTCGCGGTGAACTCCGGTAAAGCGTTCGATTTTGGACCCGAAGGTTACCAGATCAAATCTCGCTATACTCATACATTTTTGTAGTCATGAAATTATGTTCTTGATAATGTTCTAGCATCCCACTTGTTTTCTCAAATACTGACTCAAAATATGAAGTAATTTTGTCTACTATTTTAGGGAATTGGTAAGGGCACAGAGAAGCTCTATGGTCAGGGTAAGTTGGGTTTGCTTCCAGTATTTTTGAATGTTTACAGAATGAATGAATATTAGGATTTTAAGGCGTATCAACAGCCAGGTCATTAAGCACCTGGAATGTTTCCTCCCTATATTTCGCTTAGATTCAGTGAAAAAGGTTCATACTGCATATTCTCCAATGGAAAAGTGATAACTTCTCATTTTGCAATAATTGAAGCAAGTTCAGCTTTTCTATTGGGGTCTATAAAGAATTGTAAAGTTGCGCTCGGGTCGCAGTATGAGAGGGCATTATGAATGTCCCATGGGATACAATCGGTAGCAAATTCGTTGAAATATATCAGAAGAATGCTAGGACGTTTGGTTAATTGGATAATTGGATGAAGAAGTGAAGACTTGATGCGACTCTTACAGAACTTGCCCGGCAGGTTTAATCTATTGGATTTTGTCCGCGACTCAAGTTGTCCACCACACAAAAGTTTGTATAGTCACCTGAATCTGCCCAGAAAAGAACTGTGCAGTATAGGAAGGAGGATTTATTCTGATATAATACGTCATCACATAATGAAATTTAACAAAACTTCATTATAAGAATTTCAAACTGAAAAATGTTTCATAAATAGGCTCTAATATTTTTAAAAAATATTGAAATTGAATATGAGTTTGCATGACGATACTAAACGTTTTCAAATAACTGTCAATACTGACGCTAGATAAATCGAAGAGACCCATATTTTTGAGAAATCATACATAAAATTGATTTTTTCACGATAATCCATATTAGTGTACATTTCCCCCCACATTCATCCATCATCACACAATACAGTCCTACAGTGTTGGCCTGGTTTTACTACAGCTTCACAGCATTACAGGCTTTCCGAGTCACACCTGTTAGGGGTGGTATGGTTGTGGCTACATAAATTGGTCAATCAAACTTTCAGTCATGAAATTCAGTTCTTCCCAATATATTATATTTTAATATATATATATATTTTAATATATATATATATATATATATATATATATATATAATATATATATATATATATATATATATATTTAAATATATATATATATATATATATATATATATATATAAATATATATATATATATATATATATATATATATATATATATATATATATATATATATATATATATATATATATATATATATATATATATATATATATAAATATATACATAGTCTCACGGAGTTTTTCAAATTTTTAAGAATTTTCAAAGAATGTTTTATGCATGAATTGATGAAATTTCAAAAAATCCCATGATAGCATGGCGAGATTTTTTTTCAATAATCTCCAAATAACCAAACTGTTGGTGGTGGGGTTGTTGAGAGAACAATAATATTTGTTTCCTAAAAAATGACTGTGAACGATCATTTGTTGTAATCATGATTAAAAGTTCTCAAATTTGTGTGTAGTTCAAGTGACCTTTTTTGAAGAATTAGAAGAATCTCAATACTTCAGTGACCAGTTCAATCACGAAATGAAGACTGAAGAATAGAGGCATGTGTAGGTAGGTAGGTATACAGGCCTAGGAGTGTTGTGTAGAATGCGTAATAGATTGGATATGTCTCCCCTTCTAATCCAATCTTGATTTCCTCAACCAAACAATCTTGCTCAAAACAATTATTTCACATATATACGAACCCGTCATAAGTTACATGTGAGGAAGAGATGTAACCACACAGATGTAACTTAAAGGACACCACAACCCTGGGACTAAATTAGTCAATAATGACGCGATTTTTCCCACTAATTTCAGAGAAAACTAGAAATCAGCAACTCAATTTCAGAAATCATCATTAATTCAATTTTCCTTCTGATAAGTACGTACGTAAGTTATGACGTAAGCATTAGCAGAATACCTGATTATGTACTGAAACATGAACAGAAACGGGTAATGCTTGACACGACTCATAATATGAAGCGGGTCCTGGAGGACAAATAAATAGATTACTATTTCTGAAATTGAGAGGATGCTTCTTAGTTTTCTCTGGGATTGGGAGAAAAAGTATCGTAATTATTCATTACAATCCAGGCCCAAGGGTGTGATGGCATTTAATGACAAGATCATATTACCGGTATGTAAAATGCTTGTTAGGGCATTTGGTGGAATTAAAGGTGATTGCGGCCACATAACATTTTTCCCCAAATTTAAATTCAAACAAAACTAGGCACATTTTCCCGTCAATCTTTTACCGACTCGAAGTGCAGTGCGTATAGGTACATTGTTGGCTAGCTTTCAGTGCGTACAATGTAAGTACATTTTCTTCAAGATTTACTTTGAATTTACAATGTTGTTAGATCGAAAACTTTGCGTACTCGTGAGCAGGTATCCTGTTTAGGTCTAACTTATGAGTGACGCATGAGAATACTATTAGAGTTCATAATAGTTGCCAAGATGATATTAAAAAATTAAAATGTCATGTCGTGTCTATACCGACTGGTAACTCTCTATTCTGGTGAAATGAATATAGCTTCGTGCTATATAGAAACCGTAGAAAAAGGAAGGGACAACATGGAACTTGAGACGTGTTACACCTATGTTACAGTGTATTATAAAATTGTTCACCGATCACATTTCAAATACAGACAAAAAAATATGATCAAGTATTTTGCACAAGCTTGGATGGATGGCCGTTTTCAGGTAAATCACTATTGTTATTTGACTAGCTCGTTTTGCACTATAAACAACTTTTATAGATAAAAATTAAAACCGGTCACTTGAATAAAGACTTCGCTGTAGAAATATTGGAATCTTATCGATATTTTACTGTTATCTATATAAATTTATTGACCGGTACCCTGGTAGTCTTTACAAATCCGTCTAGGCCGCAAAACACTGCATACTTTTCTCCCATTTCGATTTCTCTTCGGCTGATCTAGATCGCATGAATTATGTGGTCACGGTGGCACTGCGGTAGCGCGTTCGATTTTTGACATTCTGTCCTAAATTTTGGATTTTGGTCACTGGCAACAATCGCGCGTTACCTTTGTGCTATAAGATGTCTCTGCTCTCATCTATATTTTTGTATAGCATATTACCTACTATACCGGTATATAGAATAGTATAGCATCATGTATAGGTAAAAATATTGAGACGGGTGGTCGAGTGATTAGCACACTGAACCGATATTCAAGAGACCGGGGCTCGATTCCCGCCATAGTCGACCATTCTGAAAGAGGGGTTTTGTGGTTTTCCTCTGTCGTTTCGGTTCATACTGGGAACGTACGACCGACTTCTTCGGCCTTCCCACTAACCAATAACACCTATTAATGAAATAACCGCCAATAGATTTTAGTCTTCAGTACAGTATAAAATATTTGGGTGAACATGTTGGGAAGCAATGATTATGCAACTATTTCACTTTACGAGGATCCAAAAGCTTTATTTCCATCGTATTTTCTATCATTACGTCGATCAAGCCCCACTTAATATTGGCCTATTTTGTAGATATGCATGTACACAAGATGCTAGTGGTGTGTATAGATCAAGGGAGCAGTTGGGTGTATGGGTATATAATGTAATATTAGGTCTATATATTATTATAAGGTCTTTGAAGCATGGATGCTCGGAACTTTTACAACTCATATACACAAGTATGTATGCATTATAATTGCTTTTCTCTCTCTATTCTCTCGTCTAGTCTTCTTCATTTCAGTACGTGCCGCTGAAGATGAAGTCTATGCAGGTCACAAGTGAAGGTGCACTTACTATGATAACGAAGATACTATACAAAACAATACAATCTCTGTACACGCTATTGTTTGTTCATACTAGAGTAATTAGATATCAATCTATAGTTTTCATTATAATGAATCTATAAATATAATCAATCATTCCATTATTTATTGTATGAATTAATATAGTGTATACCAGTAAAGTACAGTTGAATTCAACTTCAAAAACATTACAAACAGGAATATTTTGAATGTTTATGTATCAAAAAAGGTAAACGTGCAATGTATTTTCGATGTCACAATGTACAATACCTTGAAAAACAGAATACAAATATTTGAAATGATTCATAGTTAATTAACTATATCAGACTTTATCTTATCTTTTGATGGGTACAAGTAATTGGCTATAACTATTTGCTGCCGTTAGTCATGTCTATCGTCGTGAATACCAGCATAGAATAAAGAAATAATATTTCTTCATTCTAAGATACCACGATGCACGCAACCACATTCATGCAGTATCAGGTCTAATCTGATATTTCTAGACTAATTACCGAGATGATTATGTCTAAGATGCAGCTCGCGACTAGTTCGTCATGATTGTCTACAGTTACACTCACCGACTGGAAAACGTGTGCATTATACTCTAGTGAATCATAATGCACTGTTGTAAATTGTTTCTTGATTTTGCATCAGTGGTCAAATTGAGAGGATGTGGAGGGTAATATTTCCTGAAAAGAAATTGTCACTCCCCCATCCCCAAAGAACTGTGGTTAAGACAAAGAATCCCCCATCCCCTTGGAAATGTACCAATTTTCACCAATATTAGAAAAACAAGTCAAGTACACAAAATTAGTCGGTTATAAAGGTAGTTCTCACAAAATATTAGACGATCGTAATTAGATTTTCCTCTTACTCAATTATAATATTCATCTGTCGCATATAGTCCAGATGTACGTAATTTCATAGCATGGTAACCTTCAAACGAGTGGTCCGGACCATCCTGACATGAGTTTTTCGTGGTTTCCCTCTGTCGTTCAGGTCTATACTGGGATTGTTCATTAACCACAGGCCAACGAGCGACTCCTTTCCACTATCCAAAAACACCTGATAAAATAACCTATCATTTCATCTTACCACCAACTCATTCACCATTCACCGATGCCAATAGAGCTAAAAAAAGCCCAATATGTCGCACCTTTTCATACGTGTGAATTGAACGACTGCAAGGGCCCCTCAACACAGAAAATCGATTGAAAAAGTATGATTTCACAATCATGAATGCGGAACTAAGTTAGTGCGATGTATATACAATTTTTCTACTCGGTATTACCATTCTTCGTATAAAAAATCTAATTAGACCACCGTTTGGATCACGTCCGACTCGAAGTTTGGAAGCGGTATTCTTGACATGCACTATGGAGTCACATGAAGTGGTCGATCAGGTCACATCAAAATGAATCACGAACCAAATTTACCAACACTGTACGCAATAAAACTAACAGAATATTCCACACATTTCATTTAAATTAAATTTACATCAATTTCGAAAAAATAACATTCAAAGTATCACATAATTCTTTTTTTATAAAATTGAAATTAAAATTACATTACGCACATTCAGATTATTCACAGAACATGCGTGGAGTGTGTTTGCACATTGTCTGTTAGTTTCAGTGCGTTCAATATCAGTATAGTTTCTTCAGGATGCATTTTAAATTTCACGTGTAGCTTGAACAATCATTTCATGTGACCGCAAGGGTATATAAATGCCGATTATTGTAATTAGCGGTGTCGGCTGTCTCGTGTGTCCGCCAGGTATTGTGATGATTGATATGATGATTACCCCACCAACAGTTGGCATAGTTGGTGGAGAGGTGGGGTTGAGGGGGCGTGCCATAGATGAAGGATGTACACACAATCCCGTACGTATAGCGGGACTCGAACCCAAGCGGCAGCATATTCATCGGGCCATCGGTCTATGTTACCACATGCGGACGTTGTTGTTGCTGTTGCGCGCAGCCTGAACTAATTAACCTAAATAATAACTCAATCTAACAACTCAATCGAACCGAAACTAAACTAACTAACCTAACCAAACAAACATCCGAAACTAATTTGAACTAAACTAAAACAAATCTAAACCCTACTTTCGGTCACGCTATTAGCCACTTCGGAACCCAAGCCCGACTTGACTAGATCCGCCCTCGTGACTCAGTCAACTATCGCACTGCGTTAGGAACTTGAGACAGTTCGGGCGTGGGCTCGAGTCCCGCATATGGCATGAGTTTTGAAAATGTCCTTTTACCTATCATCACTTCATCGTTTCATTATCACCCGCTTAGTCGTACCCCCGTATAACCTATAGTTGTTGATGGGGTCGTTAACCAGCATCAAAATAAAAACTAACTTGAATTGAATTTAAACCAGTGCCTTCGCTGTGACTTATGAGCCCGACGGATTGCTAAAGCGGTGAGATCTTGATACAATTTTTCGTCGATAGATTATTGTTTGCTCAACGACCCCATCAACAGCTACGGTTTACGGGGGTACGAATGAGCGGGTGATGATGAAATCGATTAAGCGACGATAGGATGTAAGGACGTTTACAAAAACCCATGCCTTATGCGAAACTCGAACTCACGCCCAATGGTGACTTCAGGATTATTCATCGTTTCAGTTACTGTGAAAGATCTCGCAATTATCGTCAGGAAGATCATTAAGAATATCCACATGGAATAGAAACGGGTTTTCATGGTTAGCGATAAGTTTTATCTATGTTTAAACAATTATTTGAAATCGCCTCATAATATAGTATAGCAACGTGCCAAGTTCTTTCTCAGTTTGTCACTGGCAGAGAACTTTGTTCGGCTCAGAAAAGGAGATTTCTCTTCTTTTCTCTTCCTCGAAGTATACATAGGCCTATACATATTCTACGTCCATTCTTTTTACAACTCATTTTCATCAACAAATCTACGCTCATAATCATTAAGCCTGGTAAAATAACCTCCTTCATTAATTAACATCCATTTAAAGAGCATTAACATTAAAAGAGCATCAGCATAGTGTATGCAAAATTTTGTATTCATTTTCATACACCACAGATAAGTCATGTAAGTGAACGAGAGTTTCATTGTTCTACTACTATTGTTGTATTTATTTGTGTCAATATAAAAAATGTTTGAAATAAATCCCGGTTTGTTGACTACACTGCAATAATAATATAACAATGATTACACTTGTACCCCTGAAAAAAGCGCGACCCACCCGTGCGCTAGTGGTGGTAGGAGGGGGGGGGGGGGGCGGTCGTTCGGAACCTGCTTTCACAGAAACATGTATCTAATCGCAATATTCCATATTGTAACTTTAATATTTGAAAATAAATTATTTGTAGTGTTCGAGACGCAAGACAGGCTTTTCTCGCAATAGATGATACCACTAGGGCCTATGGCAAGAGAATATAGAAAATTAGTCGCATTTCTAATTACTGCTTTTTTTCATTCATTTCGTTGAACTAACTTAGTATTTGATTTAGGTTAAAATATTGCTTTGATCAGTCTAAAGAAATACTCTCGTAACATGCAACAAAATGAGTATTAAATATTCGGTTAACGACCCCACCAACAGCTAAGTTATCGGGGGGAGGGGGGTTACGAATGATGGGTGTGACAGACGAATGATGTTTATAAAACCCACGCATAGGGAGGACTCGAACCCACACCCGATTTGACTTCAGTTTCTACATGAGTGCCTTAGATGAAAGAGCCACGGGCAAAAGATAATAATCAACAAATCCCTCGTTGCTATAGTTACCATGGCACGTCGTGGATCTCGGCACCTTACACCACACTAGATTATCAGAGACAGTCTTTGCACTGACTAACACATGCCTACCTTGAGCATAACAACAATCTAGCCTGGACTTGAGAACAAATGAAAGGTATTCGAGTGAAGAGGATTAAAATAAAAACCACAGTGGGTAAAAATGACCAGTTCTAGTTTAGGAACAAGTTTTACCCTTACGTAACGAGTAAGGCTGTGTGAGCCAGCAACCAAGGCTGGTTTATGTAACCAAAGCTTGTGAGAGACCTTGGGAGTTGCATGGATGCCGTATATACCAGAGGAGGTGGTAACAGGAGAGAGCATGGGGTCATACACTCGACACCTTCCACACTGATATCTTTATCGAAGAACTCGAAACCAAAAAAAGATTGGACTGAAGCGAGTAGTCGAGTGATTAGCACTCTGAACAGTCAATCAGGAGATCAGAGTTCGATTCCCGCCGTGGCAGACCATCCTGGCAGGGCTTTTTCGTGGTTTTCCTCTGTCGATCAAGTCAATAACGGGCTGGTTTCTTAACAAGAGGCACCGACTGATTTCTTCCCACTATCCAAAAAATCCATAATAAAATAACCTTCCATCCTATCATCTCACATACCAATTACCGACGCCAATAGATCGTAGTCATCAGTACAGTGACTCGTTCAACCCAATATAAAAGTAAAATAAGATTGAAAAAGAGGCGCACAATGAACGACGAATGGAAACGCCGAAATCGCGATGCAGTTACAAAATGTGGAAAATAATTCACAATCGACATCCTGAAGATCAAACAAAATGAAAACAAATAACAAGTACAGAAAGAAAATGAATGAAAAAGAAAATATTCGTAGAATAAATACTCCCAAGTATCTTGTGAACAGGGACGAAGAAGGTAACGATCGACCGTTCTCCTCGATGCCACAGCACTAGCGCACGGGTGGTCCGCTCCTTCACCTTTAGTTTCATCCACAAAAGAATGTACCGATTGACCGTCCGTATCTTATCAACCACAACTAGCGCACGGGTGTTTCGCAACTTCATCTTTAGTGAACACAAGTCAAGCAACGTGAAGACATTAAGATGAATTGTGTTTCTGTTGAAAAGTAAAAAATTAGTGGGAAAAAAGTAGGGAAATTCTACATTTTCAATGTTGAACAACATTGAAAGATGTGTAATTTTTATCATATTCTACATCATCATATCTTATAATCGACATACACAATTTTTTCTTTAAATACTTTTGTTCAATTCAGTATCTGGAGTAGACTCGCGTCAAAATCATTGTTATAATGCAAGTGAAACTTCAACGAAGAGTACTTCCGGTTTATAATGAATAATTGGCCAAGCTGATCGAGCCAAACACATTATCCATATAACCCCACATAACCTAGCTGTTGGTGGGGTCGTCAAGCACCACTGAAACGATAGAAACGCACGTTACAAATCGAACCGATTGATCCATTTGTCTGAATAAAATAAAATCAATCAAATTATAGTCCGATTGGATATACCGGAAACGAATGTCTTTTTCATAGCTTTTAACAATGACCCTCTCGATCGTCGTCAGTACTGGTTGTTGTCGATTGATATATCCGTTACTACAAGAGCCAGATGCTCGACAGGCAACATCGAAGCAAGATCCGATTAAAACAAAGGCAGTAAAAGGCCAGGAAATAACGAGATGTTCATCCACACGATCATCCACGTATATTGGGTTTAACGGGATACTGTAGTGATGATTAAGATCGATTGGTGTCGGTGAATGATGAATGCGATAATGGGAGAATGAGAGATTATTTCATTAGATGTTTTGGGTAGTGGGAAAGAAACGGACGTGGCCTATTGTTAAGGAGCCATCCCAGTATTCACCTTGATTACAGAGGGGAATCACGAAAAATCTCTCGTCAGGATGGTGGGAATCTAACCCCTCCTGAATGACGAAATTCCCTCATCCAATTCTGGAATCCGGTTCCTTTTGCAGTGCTACATAATGATTTGAACAATTTGCCAGAAAATCAAAATTAACTCGATTTTTTAAAAAATATAGCTTCGTGGAAAATTATTATTACGTATGACGGTCACTAAATAATATATACTATGTTCATAAAATTGTTCACTGAATTGACTCTCATATTATCAACAAAAATAGAGTGTACTTGCTTCGCTTTCTTCCTCACTACCTGTTTAGAATATGTATGTATATGAGATAGGAATGTTTGGCTAGCCTATCTCGTTTCTTCGTTGCCTATTGCCTGGGAAAGAGCATGCATACGCTGTATGTAGAAGTCGACGAGTAATGTCACATTTTATTTGTTTTCGCATAAACGGCTTAAATACAAATGGTGCAACATTTAGTAAAGGTAAAAAAAACGCTCGTCATGGCAGCAAGTCACATTACAAGTATTCAATTATTTCCATAGTGGCTCAGTTACAACGCATTTAGGCATACTTTCTGAGAAGTCAACAACATCAACATTTTATGAAAACGTTTCCATTCGATTACCCGAGGTATTCAAACTATAAACTATCTTGGAATTTGGTAATTCAAACTATTCAAACGTTTCTATCTATTCATTTATATTGGATTGAACGACGCACTGTGATGATAACCACGATCTACGAAGGATTAATGAGATGATGGGACGATGAGATGAGGGTTTCTTAATTAGGACATTGTGAGATAGTAGGAAGGAAGCGGTCCTGGCCTATTTACAGTAAGTACGAACCATCGCGGCATTAACCCAGGCTAGAGAGAATACCTCTGTTAAGGTGGACAGTGGCGGGACTTGAACCGAGACTCGATCTGCCCTCATCTCCCGGGTCACATGGAGCAAGCGTGTAGGCACTGCGTTACATGTGCCGGTTTCGAAAGTTGTAATGAATCAATAGTCTCTGATGCACTTTTGAGAAGGATTAATGATTAATTACGTAGTAACTAAACAAGCTTGTTGTTTGGTCAGTATGAAATAAAACTCTTCCAGCTTATGGTTCTAGATTGCCTATCTGATCATAACAAGTTGTAGGAAAGAGACTGGTTACGGGAAGGTATCGAGTTATATTTGGTAATCAAGTCAATCGTCTTACATGAAACTAGTTAAGATTGCAAAATTATTCGATCTTGGAACGTTGACAAATGAATACCGGTATTTAGAAAAAATACGTTATGTAAATATTATTAGCATGAAGAAAAGCACATTTTCATACCGATGTTGCAATATGATGTATTTTGAAAATACACAATATTATTATAAAAAATAAATACAACTCGTGCTAATGTCGGCCTTCAGCTTGTATTGTGAATGTGTCAGTTCGATAAGCGAAGACGATTCAAACTAAGATAGTGTGATTTCTAATGAATTATTGTTGAATTTGTTGACAAAACTACAGTTGAACAACCAAGTTGAAACAGTTTCCAAGAATAAAAATCCAATTTTCGTATAAGATCATCTGAACAGTCATTTGACAGTAACTCTAATGGCGATTGCCTAGTAATTTATATTACGCATCACACATAGTCTACACATCATGTTTAGTCTACATAGTATTACAAACATCGT
This sequence comes from Brachyptera putata, assembly GCA_907164805.1. NCBI lineage: Eukaryota > Metazoa > Arthropoda > Insecta > Plecoptera > Taeniopterygidae > Brachyptera > Brachyptera putata. The sequence goes on from OU015463.1 coordinate 40,939,892, forward strand.
CACGATGTCAACACCACATCGTCCCATGTGAGGCGGTGCGTTGAGCATAAGGTTGCTATACGTCCCGATTTTGGAGGATTTTGGACTTTGGCGAAGTCCCGACTCCCGCTGAGACAAGCGGGACACTTTTGTCCCACGTGGTCGCGTAATTTATAAAGTATTCATATTTTCGCTTCCCTTGCTTGTCAAATATTTCGCTCTATTGAAAAAATCATACAGGCTACATGCTCTCGCAAGTATCATTACATTCCAAATGATTAATAAATAGTGCTGTTTGATCACACACCATAATATTGTGTAGCCTGTTCACATGATGTTTCCTAAATTAAGTTGAAATGCAGGACTGTGAATTATTCATAAATAATTTATTCAAAATTGAATATCGCAAAACTTCGATTGATAATGCGTTTCCTCTTAGGCTTACATCATTTAGTACCATTAACACATTCCCTTATTGTCATCGATCATTGAAAATGTGGTCACTATCAGCGGGCTTATTTTATACTTCACTTTTAACGAACCAAATATCCCGCTCAAATATATTATAATAATGACAACCCTAATTGAGTAGAGCGCTAGCTTACCGGACCCGTTGACACAGTAGATGACACTCCCAAGTTTTGTGACAACCGTGCCCTGGCGTGCGCCATCACATCCTCACCGGGTTCATCTTCTGGCGTTTTGAACGAAGTCTCCACAGATGTGGTGACACCTCCCGCGGTCTCCAACGAGGTGCTACTGGGCTCTAGAGAGGGCGACGGTGTGTCACGTGGGGTGAAGAACACGTCCGATCTGGAGCTTGTATTGGTAGGCGTCGTATCCTGGTCATCCTGTTCCTGTTTCTCCATGAGAGGCGTTGTGATGGCCAGGATCTGATCTTTAGTTGATAGTTGTTCTGCCGTAGCTTGTTCCGGTTCGTCGAGCGCTGTCCTGATTTCTGATTCCTGTTTCTCCATGAGAGGTGTGGTAATGGCCAGGATCTGATCTTTAGTAGACTGTTGTTCGGCCATCGCTTGTTCCGGTTCGTCAAGCGCTGCGATCACCTGGCTGGTCGGACTAGCAATGCTGACTGTGCAGGTTGAATCACTGTAAGGCTTCGACTCGTTAACCACTGCCAAGGTCACCTCCCCCTCGACGAGGGTGCTCCCCAGCTTCACGTCCTCCTCGCTAGGCCTTCTGTCAGATGTCACGATGGGTTTGACTTTCAATTTACCAAAGCTCATCTTCCTCACCAATGAACTGGCGATACTTGAGTTCGACTTTTTTCGTTCGCCCATTGCATCACTTCCTAGAGATGGTAGATTACTAGATGATTTTTCTTTTTTTTCTTTTTGAGATCTCTTTACTTTTTGTTTACCAGTATCACCTTCGGCGGTTTCGGTTTGTTCTTTTTTCTTCGAGAAACTGAGACGCATCTTCCCGAATTTTCCGCCTTTCTTACGCTTGTTTTCCAGTTCTGGCTGATCATTATTGGCTTCTAAATCTTCCCTCGAAGACCCACTAACACCCTGATCACTATGTGCCGTTACGTCCATGTTATTGCGTTGAATGAACCCAAATTACAACTATAAATACTATCAACTAAACTAAATATCTATAAACATTGATGTCAACGTGAGTTCACTCAAATCACATCCGATGTCAACAAACTTGAATCACAGGCGTTTAAAGAGAATGATTGCAGTGACAGAGCGGCAGCAAGTAAGTCTATCTCCAACTGTCTGATCTTGTCGAATGAATCTAGCGTTACCTGTGTTGTGGGTTGCTACACCACCGTGAACATGACAGGAGCTGGGATACAGCTGGTCTACTGCGACGGGGAAGGGGGGGGGGGGATGGCATCTCGTCAACGAACAACCACATACATTGCAAATATCATATTACAATATTTTCTGTTTCAAGTATGAATAAAATGTATCTAATTAGTGAAGAGTACTGTTCTATATAGAGGTAGTTTTTGGCATAAGGACGTAAGCGCAATTTGCATACTTTTTTACTTGCATATCTTTTCTGACATGCATCGACTGAGAAATAAAACATCTCGATACTTTTGTGATGACATTTTGAAAGTCTTCAAGACGTCACATACTGATTCAAACAATTCTTCTTGTTTGGGGCTATGATTTGGGCCATCACGAGGCCTGTTAATATAGGGCGTATCACATAGAAAATATGTCGATAAATATTTTGCAGCACAAGCAACAGCTCAGTTTCGAATGTAGCAGAATTTCGTATTTCTTTGAACGTAATCGACAAGTCATGACGGGACTCGGGAACGATAGCATGCACTATAATTAAATTTGAAAAGAAAAAAAAACGGACGTAAATTTCAACTCATAAAAAGTGTAATAATAATTATTGTGAATTCAATGGAAACCAAAATTTCATCAAACTTGTTAAAACATATTTTCAGTTACTGCATTTGTTTTTTAAATACGCTCACTTCATCCTGCGAAAACTACGTCGATAATAAGGAATGTGAACTTGACCCACAGATCAGTGACTTGACCATGCTGTGTCTTGTTTACATATTTTGGAAAGAACCTCGAATTGTGTGACTAATAGATGAAACATGGTTCTATACACTAAATCAAGAGAGAACAGTTATGGTCATAACAATAATAATGTCGAAAAGTGTATATCATATTGTCTATATAAAATGAGGAATGCAATACAAGTGTTATAAGAATTATAACGAGTCACATTACACTCAAGTAAATTCAATTCATCAGATGAAAGGTACACTAACGGTCATGGAAGTGGTCGAGCTACATTGAAATGCACCTTGAAGAAAATTCACTGAGATACACACTGAAACTATCAGACACTTACACAAACACACTAGACGCATCATTAATGAAAACAGCAGTAAAACATGCAAAGATTTCGTTCAAAATTAATTTTTTCAATTTCGGATTTAATTTTTTATTCAATTTATTTGAGGAAAAAACATCTTTGAAAATCACTACATCTTTTTCACTCTTAGGTGAATCGCGGCAATTCTTATGCTCCCAGCCGCCCCGGTGGCTAAGTCAATTATCGCTAACGGTAGTAACTGAAGTCACCGTTGGGCGTGGGTTCGAGTTCCGCAGAAGGCATGTTTTTTTTTGTAACTTCCTTTCACCCATCATCACTTGATCGTTTCGTTATCATCCGCTCATTCGTACCCCCGTATAACCTAGCTGTTGGTGAGGTCGTTAAGCAACATTGAGAAAGAGTTCTTATGCTCCCTCTCCTTGATCCCTTACGTCATTTCCTGTAAGTGATCCTATTTTTGATACTTCTTGGGCTTCTTTTGCTCGTTTTATAGTACTGAAAGAATATTATGAAATCAATATTATTGCTCATGTAGCCCCCATGGCTCAGTCAACTAACACAATGTGTTAGAATCTGAAGTCAGGTCGGGCGTGGCTTCGATCCCGCATAGGGCAGGGTTTTTTAATGTCTTTTCATCGATCATCACTCATCGTTTCATTCGCACTCGCTTATTCGTACCCCCGTATAACCTAGCTGTTGGGTGTAGTATAAGCACATTAAGATGATGTATAAGAAAAAAAAAATGTATCCATAATTAATACGACTCGATGTTGTTTTATATTTTTTTTATTCCCTTAGAAATTTGAATTTAATCTATTGACGCTGGATTAACACTTCCAGAATATTATGTTATTATTGATATAGGTATTTTAGTCCCTAACTTGACATCCACAAGAACAAGTATATAATATAAACCACTGAGAAGGGTCGAGTGGCTAGCACACTGAACTGTCGGGACCGGAGACCGGGGTAGATTCCCAAAATGGTCGGCCATCCTCACACTGATTTTTCTTGGTTTCCCTCTGTCGTTCAGGCTGGAACTCGGATGGTTCCTCAAAACACATAACAGCCCTGAAACTAAATTTTAATGAATAATGACGATATTTATTTCCCCAATTTTAGAGAAAACTAGAAATCATCATCTCAATTTCAGAGATCATCATCAATTTTTTTGTTCCCCAGATACCATAAGCCATGACGTAGGCATTACCGATTTTGTATATAAACATAAACAGAATCGAGTATTGTCTACGTCGCGGCTCAGAAAAGGGCCGGATCCTGGAGGACAAATAGATGAATTATAATTTCTGATATTCAGACGATGATTCTATAGTTTCTATAAAATTAGGGAAGTGAATATCGTCATCATTCATTGTAATCTAGTTCCAGGGTTGTAATGTCCTTCAACAGTTCACGCCCGACTACTCTCCAGTTTCCACTCTCCAAAAACACCGAATGAACTATCCATACATTACCCCATCACCTCATTCATAATTCACTGAAGCCAATAGATCATGGCCATCAGTAAAGTGCGTCGTTAAACCAAACATAAATGTATACATGAAACATACGGTACGGTAGTTATTTCATTAGACAACAATCCTGCCAGCGATTGTTCGTGTTTTCCCTCTGTAGCTGAAGTGAATACTTCGATGACTCCTTAATGTTCCCAATGTCTCAAACACCTACTAAAAGAACTGTCAACCCAACCTCCCATCATCTAATTCGTCATTCACCAACGCTAATAGATCGTACTCAACATTAAAGTGCGTAGCTGAACACAATATATATGAACAGAAAATTATAATCGGCACGGGTAGGTCAGTGGTATATATAGCTTGCTCCATGTGGGTGGAAGGTGAGGTTATAGTTCGAGCCTATGGTCGATTTCCGTCACTGACCATCTCGTGGTTTTTCGTGGTTTTTCTCTGTAGGCTTTATAAGTGGATGCCGGGATATTCGGTTCCCCCAACTCAGTCCACTACTGCTTCCTTCACACCAACTATAATAAACCTTCGTGTAATCATGCTATCAAATGTCATCATATCAATAATCATTCATCTGACGCCGATAGATCTGAATTAGAAAATTACAGTTCGTCGTTATATCATATAGTTATACTCCAATAAATATTTGAAAAAATTAGAAGATGGAAATCACCGGCACATTTACCTCAGTCGCTAACGGGCTTGCTTCATGTTATCCGGGAGATGAGGGGCATATCGGGCCTTGGTTCGATCCCCGCCACCATCCATCTTTACGCAGGTTTATTTTCGTGGTTTCTCTCTATAGCCTAGGCTAATGCCAGGATGGTTTCTACAATATAGGGCAGGCCACGACCGCTTACTTCCCACTATTATTCCCATCACCCAAGAAACCTTCATCTTATCCCATTAATCATTCATCCGACGCCAATAAATCTTAGTTATCATTACAGTGCGTCGTTAAACCCATTATAAATTTTAAACGGAATATAAGCAAATCGTGGTTTCCCTCTGTAGGCTGAGGCTAATGCCGGGTGGTTCCTGCAAAATTGGCTATGCCCACTTGCTGCCCATCCTTCCCACACACTACGAAATCTTCATCCCATCATCCCAATAATCATTCATCCGACGCCAGAATAACTTAGTTATCATCACAGTGCGTCGCTTAACTTAATATACATTTTCCAAAAAAAGGAGAAAATTAAAAATTACACCAAAAACCTACCGGAGGAGACGGCAAACAGGCGAGGTTCTTCTTATTTGTTAACGCCACTATTTTGGCGGCGTATACCGTGTGATTGTCCTTGGTCAGACTCAGGTGCCGGTTCCGCCGTTTCGTCCTCTCGCCTCTGGATCGTGGATGTAAGGGCTTTGTCACTGCCTCTAGCATAATCACCAACCGGCAGCGTAAACGATGGAGAAGTGGAGATAAATTAACAGAAATACGGGTAGCTAAAGTCACATCAGTCTCACTTCGAGTCACTCACAGTCCCTCACTTCAAAAGGTAAACCTCGCGCAATCGGTCCAGACCCACATCTGTGTCGCGAAATTGCTGCAAGTTCTAGATGTGTTTACTTGTAGTACACCTAACGAAATATATTTTGTCACATGGGTCAAGAATAATCACTAGAATTCTCTATACTTATAGAGAGAGAGAGAGAGAGAGAGAGAGAGAGAGCACGACACACGATACGTTAGATCTAGATTCGAGGTTTCAAATTTTATTTTATATGCACTAACCTACTAGGTTTTGTTGCTACTTCAATCGTCGATTTCTGATATTCAATCTACCAGCCGTGGAATCTATTTCCTTGCAATGGAACACCGAGCCTATCCAACGGTGATATAACGCAACAATGACCGCCTTCTCCACTGATGTAGACAGACTTACTGGGCTAGCGTGCGGATGGCAAGTGTGACCATCTCACATGTCAATAACACTAGTTGTAGCAATCACACAGACTCTTATCGGCGAGCTACGTCGTCGTGCCTAACGCATGCTATGAAGCGGAGTAGCGCCATGTCCATGTCCTTGTCCCGTCAACGAGCGTCGCGATCGCATCGACTCGCTCACTTTTACTGGTTTGTACTTTGGAAGTTTCAAAAGATTGGTAGATGATAGCTATGATGACAAAGGAATCAACATCGTTTGGAGTCAAGTAGAACGTTGGTGTGGCTAGATTACGTGACGGGGTGAAGGTAGGGGGGAAGAAGGCTATGTTTTATATCGGAATATAGATATACCCAGGAAAATCCTGTGAAATATTGTTATTGGAAGTTATCAAATCAATCGTTCAAAGAATTCCGTACAACTTCAACATGGTGTAGGGAAGGTTGATAAGCTCTAATCTGCATCAGATTAACTGGATCAGTACCCGGAAAACTGAATATTGATCGAAATTTATGACAAATGATTTTATACATTGGTGTAGTGGAACAAATATAAAGATATACGGTACCGTTTCTAAATATATATTTAAAAAAAATCCATCAATCACTTTCTAAAAGCAATTGATAATACTAAATAGTAAATGTACACAAGCATTAATTGATGTACCGGCACGTATTGCTGCTATCGCTAACACAAAATTAATTATATTAGATTTTATAATAAATATAAAATTATAATTTAGTACTCGGCCTGTCTTTATAATCTACCAGTCGTTAAAGAACTGTTTGGGGAACGGAAGGGGGCCACCACGTTAAATAGCGCACCCGCGCCCGTGCGTCACGATAGTAGTCTAAGGACTGAAACTCTGTCCAAGGCAAATCAGGACACACAGCATTGAAAAAAAATCATCATCCATTCTAGATAAGTAGGCCCTATATTTCTATAATTTACTGCTGACAAAACGTCCAGGGGATTATTTGCCAGGAAGCAATTTACCAGGCTCGATTTTTCCTGGCAAACCTCCGCTAGTCAGAACATGCATGGCTCATTTACACGTGTAGACCGGGGTATCATTAACACGTGTAGACTGACAGACTGATGGTATATCTATATCTAATATCTATATCTATCTGGTATATCTAATCATATTTACGACACGTAATGGCATCAAGCCAAGATCAATTTATTTGTCAAGTCAAGGAAAACGCTATAGCTTTCACCGATAATAATTTCTATATAGCCTAATGTGTAAACCAAGTAGGCTACATTTGAAACATCATTTTTATTGAGTTTTCATGCTACATTTCCAAAAA